>VSDK01004558.1:0-23238 GCA_009767595.1 Symbiodinium kawagutii | reverse complement strand
GGGTAATTCTGGAGCTCCCCCAAAGCTTCATCGCTCACCATTGTCAGCATCATTTCAACCGCACCCACGGAGTTGCCCTGCTCCACCATCTCATAGAAGTTCTTGTAGATGGCACCGGCTTCGTCAGCCACAGCCTTGACGCCATCTGCGCCAAAGGCCACAACCGAGAGCTCCTCGTTGATGTCGCTGATGGCCTTCTTCTTCTCCCCGAGCTTGTTCTTGAGATTGTTCTTGATAACTGGCTTTCCTCCACCGCGACATCGCACCATCACATAGACATTCTCCAAATCCTCTGGGATGCGGTCGTCCTCCTTGATGATGCGGACACCATTGGTGATGTAGAACTCGTCCAACTCGATGTGGTTGTCATCACCCATCGCACGCTTCACGCAATGGTAAATCTCGGACTTCAAGGATGCCCCAGTGCTCTCGCCCTTGGCAATCTTGGCGATGAAGCGCGGGTTCGCCTCAGAGCGGGAGGCCTTCACGGCAACCTTCTGCACCTCAGCGAAGTCCGAGACGTCCGTGATGTAGTCCTTGATGGCGTCCCAGTGGGGGTCGATGTCATTGTCGTGGAGGTAGAGCTCGAGGTCAATGAGGTGCTCCACATCCTCCTCGCTGGTCTCACTGTTCTCCGCCCTCAGCTCAGCATCGGTCAGCAACTTGACCGTGATGTGGGCGGGGCCAACATAGCCCTTCAGGATGTCCTCAATGGTGGCAGTGACAGGGAACTCGGCTCTTCTCACCGTGTCCCCCTCAATGGTGTAATCCACCACGATGGTCTCGGGCTCTCCATCGTCAGGCACAGCAACCGCCTCATCAGCATTGCCACCATACCCCAATGCCATCATCATCGGCTCAGCTTCACGACAGAGGTCTAGGTAGCGCTGGTATTGCTCCGATGCCGTTGAGCTTGGGGAGGCCATCGCTTCAGTCACAGGACGCAATCTACCCTGAAAAGCTTGTTGGATGGGCTGGGTTTGCCTAAAAACCCGTTCGAGAGGAAAACGATTACCGTAGATTGTGAAATGAAGGTGAGTGAAATGAGTGCAGAGATGCAAGCCAAACCAATCATTCACTCCAGCCAGACCCCCCCATTCCCAAAGGTCTCCTCCAAAAACGAAGGTGTTGATGAAGAGAAGGAACTTGATGAAGACGAAGTAGTATAGCTCCTGATGCGGGGCGACGCTGAGTATCAACGAATAGATTGCGGGTGGGTGTTCCCGCGGGGGTTGAATGAAAATTGGAAGTGAGAAACACACAACTTTTTTTGACCTCCAGCGATGGCTCACGAAATCGCAATCAGTGCAAATGCCGATGAAAGGTTCATCTAACCACCACTGTGCTTGATGGTGGCTAGTGCAACCCTCTTCATCTAGAAATGCTATGTGATGCTACACCTGAAGCTCTCAGTCCATATCGTTGATGCCAGTCGTCGTCACGCTCTTGTTGTCACCTTCCTCATCATCGCTACCCAGCTTCATACCCGAGCCTGAGAATGGCACATAGATGCCGTCGCTTGGAACAGCCGTTGATGGCTGAGATGGCGCCGATGGTGCCGATGGTGTCGTTGGCGGAGGAGTGGGAAGACGGCTCCTGATTTCCCCGACCATCTGAGCGATGCTCTGGTTGTCAAGGTCTCCATCCAAAGCAACCACCCGAATGCCCCCGCCGATGTCAATCTCATTCTCGGGGTCGTCCTCGTTCATCTGGTTGATGTGCCGATGGACTTCTTCCATTCCAGCCTTTCGAGCATCATTCAGCAGCTGGTTCAACTGCTCGGCGGTGAAGCGATGGTCTCTCTCTCTGGGTGGCACGAAGTCATCGTTCGGAGCCCCGAATGCCATCTTCAAGGTGACCCACTTGGGTGCATCTGCGCCCATCTTCTTGTGCTCCTCCTCGTCATAGAGAGACTTCTTGACAGTCTCGCTGAGCTCCTCGATTGAAACCATACTTCCCAACAAGGGTGGCACGAAGTCATCGTTCGGAGCCCCGAATGCCATCTTCAAGGTGACCCACTTGGGTGCATCTGCGCCCATCTTCTTGTGCTCCTCCTCGTCATAGAGAGACTTCTTGACAGTCTCGCTGAGCTCCTCGATTGAAACCATACTTCCCAACAACACACCACCGTGCTTCTCGCCAGTGTATGGGTTTTGCAACCAGAACGGGATGGTGTTAGGATGCTTTGGGATTTCCTTCTCGAACTGCTTGAAGTGGTCGTCGTCATCGGCCTCGGGCTTCTTCCAATCAGCGGTGACATCATAGATGGCCTTGATGTGACCGACATTTTGCATCACCATACCATCAGTCAGTTCCGTCAATCTTTCGTTCTCGCTGTAGAAGAAGGACAACCGCTCCTTGTCGTAGTTGTCGAACTTGAACTTGGTCTCCTGCATCCACTTCTCAACGATGTAGATGCACACATTCTTCGTCATCTGTGTGGAGCTCGGCAATGGGGTCTTGATTTTGGCGATGAACTTGGGCTTCTTTGCTCCCGTGTTCTTGTAGAGGCTGATGCCAAAGGTGCCATCACTGGACGAGGAGGATGCCATCAGGTCAAAGGCACAGCGCAAAAAAGATGCAGATGAGGAAGGTAGGCGAACCTATTCTTGAGAAGAAATCAACGTGGATGTCACATTATGCAATCAATCGACAACCCCTAAATGATGCAAGATGGACGAATGCAGACACTCCCAGAGCCAATCCCACCGTTCCCTCCCAAGGGTCTCCTCCAAACGAAGATGATAACGAAGAGAAGGAGCTTGCTGTTGTCGTTCTCCGCATCTGGCCTGTCATTGGAAGCCGGTGCATTTCAAGAGGAAAGGGGTTGTCCTGAGTGTCCGGTGATGTCCCAGAAGCGGGCTGAAACCGTCTTTTTTTGCCACCTTTCGCATCTTGAAATTGTCAGCATCGCAGACGAAAGAACCCATCCAACTCTTACGGCTGGTTCAATCCTGTTCGTCAAGGATTGCTACAAAAGAAATGTCAGGTGCTGTGACCTTCAAAGCATCTACTGCTCTTCGTCATCGTCGTGCTCTTCCTCCTCCTCTTCTTCCTCTTCCTCCTCCTGCTCTTCTTCGTCATCTGCTTCATCGTCGGATGCTTCTGCATCGCTCACCGGATGCTCGAAGTCAGGAGCATCGGCAGGAAATGTCACCTCCACATTCCTGAGGTCTTGGGTCTTCACCAATGCACGAGCATTGTTGCTCTTGTCAATCCCATTGAAGGTGATAGTCAAACGACGTGCCAATCCCTTCGACAAAGCCTTCAATCCACAACCGCGCAGGAAGCGATTGATGAAATCAATCACTTTCTGGCGCAGGATGCCAATTGTGGTGGTCTCATCATACTCAATGGTGACATTGAAGCTCTCACCACCAGCAAAGACCTTCATCTTGAGATTGCGATTGAAAGTCTTTTCAGCAGAATTGCGGTTCTTCATCTCATCAAGGATAGACCTTTGCTTCTGCTTCACCTTCTCCACATATTCAGTAAGGGCATCAGTGGCATTCTGCAGGTCTTCAAGGGAGCTGTCAAGGTCTAATGCCAGCAAGGCATCAAGGATGAAGTCCTCCTCAGTACGATTGGCGGCCTCTGTGACGTCATCGGTGCTTCCAGCGGCGCGGGATGGCTTGGAAAGCTTCGGAGACATAGCTGTGTCAAACAGGAACGAGCTGTAATCCACGATGCAGTAGAGGTCGATGAAGGACGACAGCAAACAGCAGGAAACGATGAAATACCAGTTCATCTTGAGCCCAGAAAACGATGATGTATTCAATCAATCGTTCAATCTTTCCATCAATGACATCAACTTCAACCACAACACCCCACACCCACGACAGCAAGCGCGCCAACAACGACAGTCACGACAGTCCAATCTGCCAAACAAGCAAGGCGCACCACTTGAAGATGATGATGACGATGTTGTTGATGGTGTTGATGATGATGTGGCGGGCTGTAAGATGGGAAAACTGGGGCTCTTAGAAAATTTAGGTGGAAGAATTATTATGAAATAATATTATTTAATTTTTTTGGTGAAATAATATTATTTAATTAGAATTTAGGTGGAGGTGAGGTGGTGAGGTGAGGTGGTGGGAGGCAGGCAGGATAATATTATGATAGGTCTGGGGGCGGAGGATGGGGGAATGAAAGGTGGGAAATCTATTCACTAACTGATACGCAGTTTGACCGTGGGGTTCCAGGGTTTCAAAAGCACAAAGCCCATTCAGGAGCATGCCATGCCAACGGCCTCCTGACCAATGAAGTAACCAACTGCGTGCAAGATGTAGCGCATTTCCCCATCCTTCCAGGTTTGCAACGCCAGCATTGACGGGCCCTCAAGCCATCAATCTCCCATTTCGATCCATTCCGGACAATCTAACACAATCTCACAGGTTGAAGCATTGAAATGGCACGCCAGCCTCGTATTTGACCAGGCAAATGCGAGCATTGCGGTATGGATCGTACTCGATGGTCGTGATCGTTCCAAACCTTAGAGCCCATTGGAGGTTCGGTGTGACATGAACTGAACCCTCCAACTGTGTGACTCTAAGGAGGCCACATGTCCCTCTTGGTGCGTCCGAAATCAATCACACGGTACTTCCTGCATCTCGTCTTCTCATCTTGCTGTTCTCACATGGGAATAAATGGGAATGGTTTTGCTCATCAATATCCCACAGCGACCTGCCGTTCTGTGGCGGTCCTAGCATGGGCAGGCGCTCCCAAGCGGTACTTATGTCCGGACCTCATGGCGTGGCGGCATACCGCCATCACTTCACGTTTGACTTTCATCGTTTCATGGCACGGTTTCTGGTTGTGAAAAGTGCTGTGATGTGCTGTGATGTGCTGTGACATCTCGCTGGAAATCATGGGGACCCTTCCCTCTGCTGGTCCGCCTTCCACGGCTGCATTCGAATAGGGAACCGGCTCTCTAGCAGTTCGGGTAGCCATTTGAAGTGGCTTATGCCTCACCAGTTCGCCAGCTCGGCACCAAGAGCTAAGGGTAGACAGGTCTAACAAAACAGTCATTCGGAGTCATTCGGTAACTTCTGAACTGATGAATGTTGGGCTCTTGTGGTCATTGATGGTTATCATCTTCGATTATCAATGGCTTATCACCGGTCATTAAGGGCAAATTATAGAAATATGAAATGATATGAATGGTTCTTCAGGGACAGCTGTTTTCCGATGTTTCCAGCGCTCCAAATGGTGGACCTCCCCCTGCTACTTCTTCCACCTGCCTTGGGCGGGCAAAGCGCCGACGGTACCTGAGACCATCTGCGCTTTGTCGCGATGGCTGACGGTCAGAGTAGTCGTTGGGGCACAAGAGCAACTATAGCAATTCCATTCAATTCCCAATCTTAACAACCCATAACAGTGGCTAATCCATGCGTGTCATGATGTCATTTACATACACAATGACAACATCAATCAATGGGCATGACTACAGTTGTATCTACTATGTGGTTACTAAATGGATGTTAATAGGACTTAATAGGTATGAGATGGTATTGCTATCCCTTCGCTTGCAGTTTAGACCCTAATAGTCCAGGTGGTAGAGCAGGGATCAAAGATATCGCCAGAGCGACCACCTGTACCACTGTACCTACCATTGCGGCTGTTCCCCACCAGACACAATTGACCTCCCAGGCAACGCAGTGCCCAACTGCAATGACGAATCTACTGAGAATAATGAATGAAATGAATTGAAATGAATTTATTCTAAACATTTTTACACAATAAATCTGAGTATTCCAATCTGTCAACTGTCTTGACGTCAAGTGCATGGAGCCTGGACAAAAAAATCGGTGATGGGTGGCTCTCCCATGCTCTAAGCTCGGTGCATGTAACACAAAGGCTCGTATCGAGTTCTGGTCGTCAGCTCCTGCTCTCAGTGTTCGACAGAGCGAGACTATGGGAAGGAAACCCAAAACAAACACGTGCAGCACGGGTTTTGGATGGCTTAGGGCATCTTGTTGGGGCATCTTAGGACATCCTAGGGCACATAGTGTACAGAACCACATCATCCACATGTCCTGATTGCAGAAGCTGTGAACAGCATCAAATTTCATCAAATTTCTGGGTAGGATGCAGTCAGTCTCTGTCATGGCCCATCATCTGCCCATCATGCCCTCGTACTTCAAGATACTTCAAGCATCAGCATGAGCATGTTGCCAAATGGTTTGCAAGATTCCCAGGGGAACCTCACAAGGCTGCGATTCAGACAGTCTTGGCATGGCGGGGTCTCCTCGAAGGTGGCAACACTGCAATTTCCTTGGTCACATCAGGTTGCAAGCGAAACTCTTCAAGCGCGGGTGAAGTGTTGGTCTCCCCTTAAGGAAAGTGCTGAAAACAAAGCAAGATCAAAAGGACCGGCATCACTTTTATAATGTGGATTATTAGGATTTCCGTATTAAGGCTTTGTAAACCAGGTACAGCGGAGTTTTTTCGCACCTAGCAATCGAAACACGACATCTCGAATGTCAAGGAGTGTTTCGACTCAGTGGAGACTTGATGCAGCTGAATGACTCAGGGCATTGTTCTTTGGCTTTCTCACACGAACACCTGAAGCGAACGAGGAAACGTGAGGAAACGATGTTATGATTGTTATGTTTCCGGGCTAATCTGAAGCTCTTTAAGGCCTCTTCTGGATGTATCACTACAAAACTTGCGTCTCAAACATTCCCGAAGGGCAATCTGCTTCTCAAGATCACTCTCGTCCAAATTGCCCACAATTCGATACATTCAATTACGTCCGTTCAGCCTTGGCAAACATCTTGAAACCTATTTTTTACATTGTTGTGCCCAAAAAAAGAAAACCTTCATTGTGCCTGAGGTCGTCTGTGGTTTGCCCTTGCCATGACGTTGCACTCGAGATCGGAGCAAAGAAGCCGCGCACACCTCACGATCAAACACCGGTTTGGATGAAACGAGGCCGCTAGGTTCGTACCCTGAGGATCCTTGGGGATCCCTGCTGCAGCGAAAATGGGCAAGGCTACTGGCCTGAGAGGCGCCACACTTTCCAAAGGTGAGGCACAGTTCGATCAAAATGATTCAAAATGATCCCTCCGTGGTTGAAAAATCTTTGAAAAAACCCTAAAAATTTGGTGTTTGCGGTGGATATTGGCACTTGCGATGGCACTCGCGTCTCAAGATCAGCGCTACATCGACTCACGGCACTCGCCAAGGTACCGTGGGGCAGCCGTGGATGGGCGAGTTTGGGCTTGGCCCTTCAGCGGTGCAGCAGCCAATGCCATTGCTAATGCTTATCACTAGCAGAGGTGAGTGAAAGGCGTAAAGTGGATGTAAATGCTAATGGTGGACGTAAGTGGATGTAAATGGTTGATAGATGTTGATAGTTGATGGTGTTAACATGTCTTAACCATTCCAAAACACTTTTGCAAATGATAGATCATGGTTCCACCATGAAGTGGCTTCCTACAATTTTGCCCCATAAGTTGGTCGTGGCCAGTCATGGTCTGCATGTCCATGGCCAGCAAAGCAGTCTGGGATTCAAGCTGCCAAAGGCCGGGAAGACTGGAAAAGCCTCAATGGAACGACACAGGATTTGATAATCAAGTCGGCTGATTTACAAGCTCGGCTGATGTTGAGTATTTCTCAATCAATCAAATCAATCCGTGGTTCGATTCATATTCGTTAGCCCTCATGACTGTTGCTTCACCATAATATGGTATTATGGCTGATGACACTGGTGGGGCATGACAATCAACATCAATCAACATGGCTGGTGATGGCTCATGATGGGATTAAATTTAAAACAATGGATGACAATCAATCCTTGAACTGTCAGGGAATAGTGTGCCGTGCCATGCAAGATCAGTTACTGTGCAGTTGATGAAACTGTGCCGTGCCATGAAACAATGAATCAATTACAATAGTTGATGACAATGAATGAATCCTTGAACAACTATTTTATTTTAATTGCTGGTGATATATAGCTGGTGATGGCTCCATGAAACTGTACCGTGCCATGCAAGTCATCCTGGTCCTCACAGCCCTTGGCTTGGGCCTTCTGAACGTCTGTTGGAGCTGACCCTGCCTGGTACTGACTCCAGGCGCAGTCTGCACAAAGGCGGGGGACGCCTGAGGCCATCCGGTGCTTCGGCAGCATCCGTAGCCAACCATCCCTCAACCAGGCCCCGTCTTTCCACGTTTTGCCAAATCATGGCAAGGCAAGCATGTTCTTTTGAAACAAACTCTGACTACTACTCATGGAATCTCATGAACCATTTTGAAAAAATTAGACCTTTCAAATCGTTCCATTTTCAACCCCCAACACTGAACTCGCCTGACGGCCGAGCTCATACCTTGGCTTTGCATGGCATGGGTCACTATCACAACTCGTTCGCTTAGACACGGAGCCACAGTGACATCAGTGATCGCACGGATCGTCAAAATGCCTTTCTTATCATCAGCAGCTCCTCTATCTGATGATAGCGACCATGCAACATGTGCATCTGCATGTGCGATATGGAGTTATCAACAAATGGATACCTCAAAGTTCTTATGCTGTCCCTATAAGAACATCAAAATTCATCTCTGCCAAACGATAAGTAGGGGTACTACGTATTGGGGTAGACGTTTTCACTCTGACAGCAAGTGCTATGGCTGGGACAAGAGCAACGCACAGCAGGCCGCTAGGCCATATCGAGACCATGCAGCCGCCATGGCGAGCCCTGGCAGGTGGACACAGGACTTGCAACTTCCTCACTTCGTTGCTGGTCAACGCTGGCGAATGATTAGTAATGATGGTCAATGATGATCAACGCTGGTCCATAGATCATAGTTGATCATGGTGGTTGATAGTTGGAACTATCAGTGATGATCGTGGATGAGAGTATAACTATCATGACTGCTGTTGAATGTTGGTCACCGACAGTCAGAGGGATCCACTGCACCCTGCAGTGCCCTGCAGCCCAACAGATCTTCAGTCCTCTGCGCAGCTCGCCCGTCGGTCTGTTGTTGGCCGCTGGCCGCTTTGAGGAGCCGACAGAAAATGCAAGGCATGTTTAGCATGAAACAAACAAAGCAAGAGCACACACAAATTAATTCATTCATATTTATTTCATATATGCATTCATGTTCATTCATATTCATTCATATTCAAATTCATTCATACATGCCTGATAACGTGCCAGGGTCGTGCTTGCTGGGCCTACCAAGGTCTATATTCAGTCCTTGCATGTTGTATCATTTTGCTGACTCGCATCTTGGCATCTCTGGCAGTCATCTCTCCATGTGGATTGAAGCGAAAAGTGATCAAGGAAACAAACAAATGAATAAAAATAAGCGACAACGTCGCCCACTGCCACCACTGCTTCGTTGCACATGAAGTGATGGCCATGTTGTTCATTTGCAGCTGCAGTAGCAACCTGCGATGCTCAGCGGTGCTGGGCAACCTGAGCTGCGCGGTGTTTGCCGCGGGGCTGTGGCAGTTTCACCACGAGCTGCCAGATCTTTGGGCAGGGCGAATTCATCACATGCTCCTGGGACCAAGGAAGGCTCCTGGGGCCCGATCTATGTACAGAAACAACCAACCTGGCAACGCGTGATCTGATGAACGTGGAAGATGTGGAAGTGATTGTCGCATGTCTACACATCAGTTGCAATTGGCATTCAGGTGGCCATCACCTTTGACGGAAAGAATCCTTATAATCCTGAACAATAGCCAACACAAGAGCCTTCTTCTGAAGGGTTAACCACTACTCAAACTATCTCAAACGCTCAAATTACATCAAGCTTAATCACTACTCAAACTGCTCAATGATGTAATTTCTCTGCACCGAATCGTGACCTTGATGCTGATCTCAGTCGCTGTCGTCTCCGGGCTCCTCATTTTATCCAACTGTGGAAAGGCACCACCAAAGACTGCATCAACCCTGTGAAAAACAGATTGGGCGAGAGTAGGGCGTCAGTTGCGGTTGTTATTCACAAGTCAATTTGGGTTGACTCAATTTTGAGGTTCTGATGACACACGGTCTTGGTTCACCGAGTCACTCACTTCTTTAGCCCTGTCGTGTTCGAAGACAACAACACACACCTCTGCCTGTGCATGCCTGTACAAATACAGTAAGGCTGAGGGGCAAACGAAGGCAACTATTAACACCAGAATCCTCAGGAGCAAAACACGGGAGAGCCAGGCAGTCCCTGATGCGCCTGAAACCAATTAGGGAGGGAGGGTATTCTTTCACAGCACTTGCTATGGGATCAATTCTATGAATCAACAACGGTGAAAAGAATGCCTTTGTGTAGCATGAACACTGTCTGATAGATCAATGTGCTGTATCTACAGATTTACCGATCATTAATCATTCTATTGATCTACCTACTAGTACCTATCCAACTATCCATCTATCCATCTAAATACTGTTTTCTATCTATCAATCTACCCATCTATTCCATCGATCGATCTATCCATTGATCCATCTATCGATGTACCGAATGTATTTACGTATTGCATGTCATCAATTCGCGTTCGTATAATAATTTGGTATATAATGACATATAAGTTAATTATCATAAGTTTGCATTTATCGAACAAACAGAGCTTGTGACTCGTGACTGCATCTCAAAGGTGAAAGTTTCAGCCTTTCCTTTTCACTATGAACGTCTTCAGCCGGCGCACTGTCGTGGTCTCGTATGTTGACGCAGAATGTCCAACACCTCAACCAATCTTGACACGAAACGAAGCTCTACCGCAGGAATTCTACACTCCAAAAGCCTCAGCTGGGCGAACACAGAACACATCAGAACACTCATCTCCTCGCTAATTTTCCCCTGTCAAGATAAGGTCCCTGCCATTTTAGCAAGAACATCTGCAATCCTTGGACTTGCGCCAGTTCAGCTTCATCTGGGAGTCTGTACTCGTCTGATCTCGTCTGTATATGCTCAGCTTTCTGCTGATGTCCAAAGGGTGATGCAAAGTTTTGGCAAATGCGAGTCGTATCCTCGCAGGGAAACACCGAAACCACCCCCATGGCTTCTGCTCTGCGGCAAAGGCCAGAAATGGAAGGAACTCATACCATCGGATGCCCCAAAAAGCATCTGTCAAGCCCATGATGAACCGGCAGCGGCTTGGATGTTCATACCAAGGACTTCTCTGCATCCTGCTTTCTGATTCTGGGTGTGCCAAGCCAGTAATACCCCAAATGCTTTCCTAATAAAATGATCATTTTGTATAGTGAGTTGTCGGTTTCCCTATCCATCTTGATTCCCGGTATTTCTTTGGCAATCTCATGCTGCAGAGTCCTCGTCTGGATAGACCTCAGAGATCTGCCACTGTGCCACACTGTCCCACCGTCAAACTTCAACAAGCGCCCTGTGATGCCCAGCGATCTCCGAGTGCTGCTGGTCCCCTGGCATGGCTGAGTCGGTGGTACTTGGGGGTTCCAACGTGATATCCGAGTGACCTGAGAGATCCTAAAGGAAGAGAAAAAAATTGCATTGGGATGTTTGCGAACATTGCCTCAACAAAAATTGACTATATTGAGTTCATTCCCAGGCAAACCTTTTCGCATGTCAAAGCATAAGTCATAACGTTCATATCTTATGATTGAGCAAGACCAGGCATAATCATCCGCAATTCCCGTTCCATTTACTGATTTTGGGTTGCTTTTGACTCACTTTCACCAAATAATGACAGCATAGGACAGCTATCAGAAAGGTAAAGCATCTACTCATCGTCATCTACTCACTTTCACCTACAACGTTGCGGTTCTCAATGTCCAAGGTTCCACTGGTCCTGACCTGAGCCCAAGAGCACAGCGATGGGAGCTTCCAGGGGTCCAACCTGGCAAGTTTTCGAACAGTGAACGAAATGGCAAGCGGTTTGGATATGCGTCCAATTCCATCATCATCATCATCATCATCATCATCATCATCATCATCATTATCATCATCATCATCACCATCATCATCATCATCATCATCATCATCATCATCATCCTCATCCTCCTCATCCTCATCATCCTCGTTGTCATCTTCTTCATGGGTCCATATAGTGTGCCACTACCATGATCAAAATTTTGTGGGGTCCCACTTGTTGGCTTGGGAGTGTCAACATTTTCGGACTCCGAGGTGTGATAGCTGGGATGCTCCAAACCTTGGCCACATAGTCCAGTATTTGGAATTCCAAGTGCGGCCTGGTCAGCTGTCAATTGGAACATCAACAAATCACCGGTCCATGGTGTAACAAGGTACCTCATGGCCAAAGCAAATGCAGGTGCCCATCTGCATTCTTGGGCGTCCATGAATTGCAAAGGTTGCTATGTTCTATAGCATAACACCATTTATTTTGAAGCTAAGCATTGCATTTTTTCAGGTCTGCACAGATCTCTTACTTCCGGATGTCCACCACCTTTGCCTGTTCTCTTGTGTCTCCGTCACCCAAGAGTTCACGTCAGACACAGCAGCTCGGGGGTTTGCAGGCCTCGCTGGTTGACATGAACTTATCTACCATGGCTGCTGCAACATCAATCCGGCGAATTAAACATTTTAAGGTATATCGAGTTGGCAAGTGAGAAACTTAAAATACAATGGCATGCCAATTCAATTGAGGCATTGACACCGTTAGAACCAGCTCACCTCGGTATTACAGTCTTGCAACTCCGAGGAAGGCACTACAGTAGTTGAATGTAATTGAAAACAGCTTCTTGGCTTTGACGAAGTTGACAAGTATCCTCCCTCATCCTTTTTGAGCAGTTGAAAGGTTCTTGCGCGACATGCATCTTTTTTCTGTTCATCTCTCGCCAAACATCGTTTAGAATCGAGTTCTGTGCTCCCGCACGAATCGGCACCTCACACTTTGCCGGGATCTGCAGGCTCCACTCTTGTCCTGGCCTTAGTGATCACCAGCAATCCGTCCAAAATTGATCCAAATTGATCCCTCAATCGTCGTGCGGCGGAGAATAAATATGATGTTCAAGCCCACAAAGCATTTAATGTTTTGAAATGTTTTGATAAACAGATTAAATACAATGTGTCTGAGGTTGCACAACTGGTATACCACGAAAGCATGAAAATGGTCCGTCTCGCCTCTTGGTAGGCTTATGCAGTCTTGTTAGACCCAAGCTCAAACCACCAAAGCCACGACAGTGTGGTGAAAGCGCACCATAGTGAACGGAACAAATAGTTTGTCAGCACACTGCCCTTTGCTGAGGTTGCTGCCCAACCAAATTTAAGTCCACGTTGCAAGATTTGTCAAGAGCCTGCAGGTGGTTCCAGGTTTGGTTGGTCATCAAGGCTTCCTGCTTGTCTCTGGTCTCTGACAGCTACATCGAACTATATACATCAGAACTCCAACATTTCACCAGTGTTGAGCAAATACCCCGCAATAGCCCCAAAAAATCTCCAAGCCTGTGTGCGAGTGCACCAGTAGCAAAGGCTGGCCAATAGTTGCGAGAAAAACTGAAGTTGAGCCACCTAAGTCTGATCAAGGGCCAGTGAAACAGTATGGAACACTACGATTCCGCCTTTATCCTCCTTAGGCCACTTGTGCCACAGAAGTTGAACATCATTTCCTGTCTTGAAGCTGGTGGGTTGCCATCACTACTCGATTGCAAACACCGCCGTGAGCTTCTATCATCGCGATAGCAAGAGATGATACAGGTCATCTAAGCATGGCTGCAAAGAGGAGGAATGCTGTCAGGGTTGGCATCTTGTACGTTCAACAAGCTCATATGTTTCAGGAGAACACTTGTTGCGAATTTGTGAATTGAGAGTCAGACGAGAGCAATCGGGATCACCAAGCATGTGCCCAAGAAGAGGGCACTGCTTGCTTCCTTGGCTATCTGTGTTTGATCACTCTTGGGCCTTCGTTAATCTTGGGCTATCTCGGACTCATCTTTCATGTGCAGTTGCTCTTCAAAAGTGTACCGCTGTGAAAGCGTTCACATGATCACTCTTTCTGCCGGAGTTTTGATAGTATTGAGAAGCTCAAGCAGTTCACACAAAGAACAGCATGGTCCAAAGTAATGGAGCCGCTTTCTCATCCAATTTCAACGAAATCAATTACGCGAAATGCATTGAAAAATTCATTGAAAATCATTGAAATCTTATGAAATTTCTGTCAAAAGCTGCCAACCCACCTGCAAAATTCAGGCCTGGGGCATGGTCTGAGCTCCCAAACATCATCTGCCAGCCAGCCGCTGGAGTGACCCAGTTGAACCAGGGAAATCACAAAGGAGGCCTCTGCCGCAACAGAAGTCATCTGGTGATTTCTCAAGTTAGTGGACCAAAAAAATGGCTGGTTTATTACTATAAATGCTTAACGTTGGACCATTTGGGGGCACCCCTGTTTTGAGAAGAAACCCTGTCTAGTGTCAATGCCACTCAACCTGCTTGATTGAAGAGGACACCTGCTGCACAATGGTCCTTGGTGGCTCAATGACTTCTGAGGTTGCGGCTAAATAGCTGAGGAGAAACCTGAGCACTTTTGTCCAAGTGTGTCCGTGCACCTTGAAGCTAGCTACGAGTGCTTAGGTAACATACAGAAAAACAAGAAAATCTGCATAACAACTTCCACCCTTCATTCACAACAATAGAGCAAGAAGTAGGCATGTGGTGGCATCTGGTATCATCTGCTATGATCAGTCTCCTTGATTGCCACGAATGCAAACCGCTGGCGAATCCTTTGGTGATCTACTCAGGTTTGCTCTCGGATTTGCCCCGAACAAAAAAAAACAATTCCGTGGATGCAGCTTTTGAACAGGAGACAAACCAACCATTGATGAAACTCCTGCACCACCTAGATGAAGTCCCAGAACCAATGGGGTAAAAGACCCCCTCTGAACTCGTGCAGAATCTTTTGCGTTACCAGAAACATCAAGGAACATCCAGATCCTGCTGTCAAACATCCAACCCCACCAGCTCTCAGTGATGCCTTTTTTCCTCCAGTGCCGCGGTAACGGCTTCCGCGCGTAAAACTGCAGCATTTGCTCGTCGCAGTCCAGCCTTGCGTCTGAGAAATGTTGGCGAGAATCCGAGTGAATCCATCCATCTGTAGTTTTGTTTTCCCGTCAAAAACGTCCGAGATTTACATGGGCCTATCGTCGCCGATTGCGGTTTAATCATAATGGTCTCCCCTGCGAAACTCATAGGGATGCCATGCCAAGATACTCCCAAACTGGAAATCTTCCAATCTCCTGGTGCAAGCGGAAACTCGAGGCACTCTGCAATTCTGTACCTGAGAATGTGATGGTAAACATGAAGGAATTGAGTCACTATGACTCACTATTTCAGCCTGGTGCCGGAAACTTGAATCACAAGACCCGACAGCTTTGGATCCGCAATCTCATTAAACCCAAAGCTAGTTGCTGCCTCAAAAATCTAAGAAGCAAAACAGCTGTTCTTATGAAAAAATATCAGTCAACATGGGTCAACCAACACAACACACCTGATTACCCACTAGTTGACCGTAAGTTGCCCATTGGTTAATCAACCAACCATCCCAAGGTTCTTCCATGTTCCTCTGCACCGGTTCTCTCCTTGTGTCGTTGACGGATCATGGAGCAATTCTCAGGCTGAAGTCCCGGAAACAAACCGGCCAAATACCTTGAGAAACTGATGGCACACAACGAACAATGACAGAAATAATGGGAATTACATGCAGTCAAAATCATACCTCAAACGGGGCTCAAAATGATCAAATGATATCTTAAATGAACAATTCTCAAAGTGAAAAATTGTGAAACCAACGTCTAGAAATGTTGTCTAGTACCAATATCTAGTTCTAGTGACCAGTGTGAAACCAACTGTTCTGAATGAAGCTCCACATCATCTAGTACCTCTTCAGTCCCAGTGGCCGAAGCTCGGACAGCCAAACTGCCGTGCTGTCGGCCCCATTGCCATGGGCAAAGCACAGGAACCGATCTCAGCGCAGCAATGCTGTGCCATGCCGTGTGACTCCTGTGACTTGACTCTCTCTTCATTTCCCAAAGAACTTGGCAGTTTGGGGCCAGCAACTTGGAAACAAGATGAAACAGCTGTGAAAAATGTAGAAACACTCCTCAATTGATCACTTGAAAGATGTTGAAGGTATCATTTTGGGGATTTTTTGTGGGCGTCAACGAACCGGTGTGTGAGTGTGTGATATTGTATGATTCATGATGTGCTTGTACATATGCAGAATGGATCCCTGGCGCTGTGCTGAATTCTTTGGGGAAGAGCTTGGTTCACAGTTTCCCTGACGAGCTGCTGAAAGGTTTCATCCACACTTGCCCGCGCCAGAAGCTGAAGTCTTTGATTTCCGTTCCTAGAAGAGCGTGGTTCACAGTTTCCCTGACGAGCTGCTGAAAGGTTTCATCCACACTTGCCCGCGCCAGAAGCTGAAGTCTTTGATTTCCGTTCCTAGGAGTTGGATCACCCACCAACTCCAGCTTGCACCCTAGAGTATTTATATGATACGGATCTATTGGTTCTCCAAGTCTTGTGCTCTACAGGCTCTAGTCTAAATGCTGGTATGATCTGGTATGCTTCTCTATGTTTCTCTTCATTGTTTCACGTGCGGATTCTTTGGCAATGCTTTAGGTATCGCATGAAAGTGCACGAGGTGTCTTTCTAGGCTCAAAAGAGATGTCAAAAGTAGGCATACACAGTTACCAACATGCGTAAGGTTCCCAATTATCAACTTGAGTTATCAATGCTGTTTCTACAGCTGTTTGTCTTCAGCATTTGCGAACAAAATGCTTTGTAGGTTGAGCACTGCGAGCCTTACCATGACTAGTTGCAACAACACAATGCTACCAAGAAAGCTGCGAACGAAACAACAAGTAAACCTGGATGAATCCAGGATTTCAATTATTTCATGGATTGCAGCTCAGCGACCAAATAAACTCAGAAATAGATCTGCGTCGTAATCCAGCGCAATCTCATCCGGGTGATGAATTGCCTGAGATCAACAGGATGAGGCCTCTCACGACCGCAAAACCTAAATGGATTCGCAACATCCATTCGCCTCGATCCATGTGGAGCAAACAAACAATGCATTGAAGTGATCCACAACTTGCAACGAGGGGCGTAGGTATGCCAAGCGATTTGATCATCTGTGCCCATCAGCATGTGCTCTCGTTCTGTCTCGTTCTCTGCAAGCCTGGCTTGGAACAACTCACAACTGAACGATACCCGAAGCAACTTGGCACTGTGCAGCTGCCGTCTTCAGAGATGTGTCTAGACAGAAGGAAAGTCTGGGTACAGGCTCGGGTATTGGTAAGTCAATTTGCACTCGTTGATGGTTCTTCTTGAGTGGTGTCCTGACAATATCATAGTAACTACATGTTCAACACCAAAATATTGTCTCATAGAGCGAGATATGATGAGATATGGATCCACCTGGTGGATGTGGCCCAGTTGGCCTGACTGAAAACATCTGAAAATGACCATCTTTGCATCTTACCTACTGAGCGGTATTAACCACCATTATTAAACATTATTAACCATAATTAACCACTGGTGACAACCCCGGGCAGCCTGGGTGCCCAGTGCTCACCTGCTGTGCAGGACATACTGGTTGTTGAGATCCTGCTCTAGGATGCGACCAGTGGCCAATTTCAGGGCAAACGCATAGCCCGCAATGCAGCCAGAGTTCAGATACCTGGGCAGCAACAGCTCACGTGTTTCAGAAAAGCCAGCAAACATATGACTGATCTTGCAAATTATGCTCAGAGAGGGCAGAACGGAAGGTCCACACATGCCTACTACTGGTACAAGCTTAAGAGAGTTCTCCTCGGCTGGAAAGGATCAAAGAGAACGAGCAACAATGCGAAATAAAAAACGTGAGCCTACTTCCACGGTGGCCATCCAAAGGCAGGCACCAAGGTTTTGAGAGCGTGGAGATGCACCAGTAGCAAACTGATGTGAACAGCGCCAGAGAAAAAATGGCTTAAGTCTTGCGCCTCCAAAGTCCTATTGCAGCACTCGAGGTGCAAAGGCATTGGAATGGCAGCAGAAGGGGGGGCCCAAAGCAAGGGACGAGCTGCTAGAGTAGCAGCCCAGGTGTCCAAAGAATCGAGAGAAATGCAAGAATGACAATTGCTTTGCTGGGGCTCAAAACAAATCAGCTCACCTTGTTCATCCATGTTCATCCATGTTCATCCCTTCGCCATGTTGAAGCTTTACCAAACCCGATCTGTTGGCGCTCAACCTTAGCGCCTCCGGAGAGTTATATAACGGGGAAGCTACTTGGAACTTCTCTGCGTCCATGAGGAATCTACTTGGAAGCTACTCCGTTGGAAGCTGCTCCGTTGGCTTAGCACTTGGAAGCTCCTTGTAGCAACCAAGTCTCCGTGTGTCTCCTAGTCCCCTTCTGCATGGCAAACAGTCGATTGGGATCAAGGTGCTTGTAGGTCCTTTCTCCCAGGGTGCCTTGGCGTCGGACCACGTCAGCAGTGTTCCAGACTACTTTGCTAGCTTTACTGCACGCACACGACAAGAAACATGTTTTTGCCACGAACTAGTCCTATCATGTCCTATCTCTTCCTTTTCTTTAGTTTCTTTCTACAGGTTTCTACAGTCTTTTTTGACAAAGTCGTCTTTCTTGACAAGAATGAACATATTTAGTGGTATTGCACAAAAGTTGACTAGGGACCAGAAAAAGATTTCGCAGCAAGCTTGCTTAGAGGCCTTATATATAATATAAATACATGTATATATCGCGCTTAAGATGCCATCCATGTCATCCATGTTCATCCATCTCATTTTCCATTCAACCTCTAATATTGATTAAGCTCGTATTTTTCAAGGATGCAAACCCCAGGAAGACTCACCGCAAACTCCTTCACTACAAGAGATAAAGCAGCACCGTGCACCAGTCTTTATTGGCTGAGATACGAAACGGTTCACTCCTGTCCCCAAGCAAAGGATAGCCTTCCGTCCTCCAAGGAGCAAGGCTTTTCAGATCGGTGGTTTGAACGGCTATGAAAAGTACTAATCAACCAACTAGGGAAAAACGAACATGTTGAAAAGCACCAACCAGGTAGTAGTTTAAGCATCATTGTTGGTCATTATCCCCTATGATTAACCATTTTTAACCATGGTTAAGCCCACCAACCAGTCTTGTATGTGTTTTTTGTACGCTTTTGTTACGTTTCATTGCTCAAACTCCGGTCCACGCCTCTCCAAGCGTTCCAAGGCAGCTTTTGTAATCGGATAAGGACATGACTCAGCGCTGAACACCATGGAGCGGTTGAAAGCTTTGAACCTCCTGGCACTGAAGGTATGCAAGGTTCATCAAGGTTCACAAATGCTGTTCTAGACATTGACATCTCAGCCATCTGCGTGAAAGAACGATTTTCATATGTGTTCATATTGGCACTGATTTTGTAGCCCCCTTTGCAGTGTATAAAGTGGAATGCAGTTGGAAAGGTCTCACTTCTTGCCAAGAGTCTCCACTAAGTCTTTTTCGCAGCCAAACCACATCACATCAAAGAAGTCGATAGCAAAAACTACCTGTCATTCCCAATCACAACAACATGAAAATGTGAGCCTCCCTCTCCTGCAGGAGAGATAGAGGGGGAGAGAGCATGGCATGCAAGCAGCAAGCAGCTCTTTGTCTTTCACATCTATATCAGATGTTCCTCCTGACTACACAGTACCACGACAACATATGATTGTCCTCTGCTGAAAAGTTGTGAGAGGCGTTAGGTCATAGAGTAGAAGACTTGGGTTGGCTACACACTGGCTGCAGTCAATCTTGGCTTAGTTTCTGATTCTGTTTTCATTAAAACTAAATCAGGGTCAGTTTGAATGACAACCATTGTCCAGGGCTACAACAGCATGCCCCTATAATTCTATTTCCTTGTGGGGACAATGCTTCCAGCTTCTCGAGAAAACAAGCTGACTTGCTGGCCTTCTCAGCAGGTAACCTTGCTACATGCCTTGGATCGAAGGGCAGTGGTGGATTTTACCTCCACAAAAATGCGCAGTGCCAGATCAACTTGTCCAAGAACCCACCAATGTTTGCGAATTCTAAGGGTTGATAGTGGCTCATAGTGGGTAGTGACCAACCAACCATAATCATTCATTTGCCCCGTTCAAAGACCACTTGTGCAAAGATTGTGCATTCCATTCTCAACCACATTTGACCACCACAGCAGTGGCCAAAACTACCATTTTGAATGCTCAATGCTTCGGACCAAGAGTGATTAAACTCCGTTTGTTTGGCCAAAAACCGCTCGACACAACAGTATCCTCTGAATCTGCAACGGAGACACTGATGAAGGAGCTCCACCTTCCGCAGGTTTGTCCAGGGTTTCGTTTGCTTTTCCAGCCCCAGTAGCGTCACCTGCACAGAAGATCCCGAAATGATACTGACCGTCACTTGCCAGGAGTTTCTTCGAGCAGGGACCCCCTCAAAAATTTCTGGTTTATTACTATAAATGGTTACTGACTTTGATGATTTGGGGGTACCATGGGGTGCCCCTATGACTTGAGAAACTTGGAAGCTGCTCATCACCAGGGCTCGGCACCTTCAAAGGAAACTTCTCCAAGAGATTTGTGCGGTGCAGTGTGACAGGATCGATGGACGTCACTACGCTCACCACCTACAGGGTGACAGCGGACACCCAGGGTGGTAGGAGTTCATGTGCTGCCCAAGGACCCAGGTGTAGCTCTTAGTATAGTTTGATCATGAATGATATATGATATATCATATGATATATGATATCTATATATATGCCCCCCCCCCAGAACCCCCCCTTGCCATGACCAAGATGTAAACTTTGCCTCTCTCTCTTTAAATACTAGTGGTAATAAGAAAAAAACCTCTATTATATCTATTCTCTTCTTGTTTATGAATCTCTCTCTCTCTCTTTATTTTCAGATGTAAGATAGCACAATAAATTCTCTATTATATCTAGTTTCTTCTTCTCTATGATTCTCTGTTTCTCAATATGATAAAGATAAAGCAGACTCTCTATCATATTGGTTCTCTTCTTCTCTATGAATCTCTTTCTCCCTGTCCCTATGGGATAAAATCATTGATTTCCTTCTTCTCTATGAATCTCTCTGTCTCTCTCTGTCTCTATGGAATAAAAGAATCAATTCTCTTTTTTATATTCATGTCCTTTTTGTCTCCGATTCTCTCTCTAAGATAATCAATCTTCTAATATATGTCTTCTTCTCTATGATTCTCTCTCTTTCTCTAAATGTAAAATAATTGAACAAAGTGTCTATTATAGTTCTTCTCTTTTTCTCTATAGTTTTTTTCTCTCTACATTTATTGTAGCTTGGCTAACTCTCTCTTATATCTATTCTCTCCTTCTCTCTGATTCTCTTTGTCTATTTAGAACAACGAAGTGAATTTATATACACCAATTTAAAAGTAGATGGCACAGAACGACTAATGAAAACCACGATATAGATGGCACAGAAAGGGCTTTCGTGACGCGCCTGAAATGAAGATGGAAAATTGCAATGCGTCGCCATATTTCATGGTCAGCATGTGCCAAACAGATGGCACACATTGCCCAACAACATGGGGGTTGTGCCATCTATGGGCCCTTGAGGGTAAAACCAACTTACATGTCTACCAAAAAACCTTCATAGGGATGATGGTGCCATCTAGTGAATCTATCGACAAGGGAAACCATCCACCTGAACCCGCCAGCTGCACCTGGCTGTTGTTGAAGCCATGGCAGCATCCAAGAACACAATTAATCCAGGTATACCAACCAAGGCAATAATCAATCACGGTTGGCCAGCCCGGACGCCATAGCCCCAGTTAATTCAGCCAATTATCAAAACAGCCAATGGCATGCACTTCAAATACACGGATTTGCCAAGAATAGAAAGCGAATGGTCACCCAACACAAAAACCAATAACCAAGTGCGACGCAGAGGGACACCAACCATGAAGTTTAGTGTTGCGCCATCTATTGCGAGATGTGTTGAAAGATGTCAACCAAACAACGCAGTTTTCATCCGATGAAAGATCCCAACAAGTTGTTCGCATGTCTTTGAAACTCACATTGTATCCCAACACTCCTTATGGACGAATGTAAACATATCCAAGACCAGCTTCGGAGTTGCGCCATCTATTGCCCATAGGAGCGATTCAAAGAAATGAAACACCCTTGCTTAAAGGTGAATCACCCTTAATCATGCACGATTTCTGGAAAAGCCGAATCTGGTATTTGAAGGCAAGACAAGATCTGTAGCGTTCAAAAGGCTCAAGGAGTTGTGCCATGTACTGCGGGAGTTTACAAACAACTGGAATTTGTATTAGGCAGAAATCCATAAGAATGCTGAAACATGCACCCTTGTTCGATGCCTCGGGCACCCTGAGCTGTGGTTTCTCAAAATAAAAGACTCCTAAAATCATCATATATAAAATACAAGGCTAACTAACAATAAACCACCTACACAAATGTTTCGGGTCAATTATTTTGAGAAACCATCGTATGGAATCAGTGGGGAATTGGAATCGAAGTGTCGTCACACTCACTTTCGCCTCTTTTTCTTCCGGAATCCCTGTGCTGTCTGACTCGGCGAAACTGGCAGTGCACTGAATGCGTTGCCGGATGATCCACGGTCCTGCGCCTCAAAACCTGAACAGAAAGCATAGTACGAATGCATTCGGGAATTACAATGCCTTCATTCGTGGAATGATTGGTGATATTTTAGAATGGTAATAATAAACATGTTTTCTTTACTGCTTTTTAAAATGATCTGGGAATACAATACCTTTCTAAAGTTTCTTTTTGAAGGCCAAACTTCGCACCAATGGACGGCAAGAAATTACAAATAACAAAATGAAGTGGCGCTTCAACTCTGAAACCAATGGATTCCACACGCGTGCAACTGTTGTAGCTGCGAAGCCTCGAAACGAAACACCTGAATTCACGCAAAGCTGGTAACGTTCCGAGCAAAAGGAATCTTGGCACAAAATGGCCAACTTGCACCTGGACTACTTGTGCCATCTATATGGCTCATATGACTGTCAATATTGTCAATGGAATATGTATTTTTCAAACGATTACTGATTTTGTTCCAAATAGAATTGGTTCAATCGAAGGCTCACAAACTAGACCCGAAATAGTTTGGGGCATTCATCTTTGGAGGAAACAAACAATAAACATCTTGAAATTGCTGGCACTACATGCACGAGACAACTTTCAGGTGTTGTACCTGACAAATTATGTGCGGAGCAGCTTGGATTGAAGCGCACCATAGCCAGGCGTGAGCAGTCTTCAAAAACATCCTACAATGTTTACACACTTGTGCCAT
>VSDK01004557.1:381944-394444 GCA_009767595.1 Symbiodinium kawagutii | reverse complement strand
CCTGTGAATGATGGTTCATAATTTTGGTTGCACAATATTGCTGGTTAGTAATGTTGGCGAAGATGATGGTTAATGATGATGATAAATGGTTGATTAGGCATGGTTGTTCATGATGGTCAACTTATGGTTAACAGTGATCAATGATGGCTAGTAATGATAGTACATGCGGATTAAACATGAACCGTCAATGTGGGTTCAGGATGGTTCAATGGATAGAGAGATAATTGGGTAGATTTGTTAGACTTGCTGACTGATCGATATGGGTAGACATACGTGGGTCTAGGTACATGGAAGAGTCGATGTCACAAAGATAGATTCTATTTACCGATCGATTCTTGACCTCACTGGGTTGATTTCCCAGGTAGGTTTTCAATGGTTTTCAAGCATCGTTCGCCCCAGGTCAGATGCCAACAAAGTCTTCAGCGGTGTGCTGGATGGAGTGCGGTCCAAGCAGACTGAAGAGATGTATGCCAAAGATTGGACCAAGACAGCTGCATCGTCGCCAGGTGACACCCTGCCACAGCAAGATGATCAGCCATGATAGGAGGCCTTTGCCAGACATTGCCAGAGCATCAGAAACGGCCTTTGATTACGTGGAAAGGGGAGTTTATTGTAACGCATCCGAAGCGAAGCTGTCTTATGATTTCCTGTTGTGGCATGGTTGGATCGATTTTGATGTGCCACTTTCCTGTGCGACAGCTGTGACATGGCCGCAGCCCAAAAATGATTCTCGCCGGCGGCCTTTGCAGTGTGAATGATTCCGTTCAACGGTCCTTTGACCGTGGGCTGAGGCGTTTCCAAAAACGGGCAAAAATTCATGAGTTACACGTTACAATCCCCTAGTTGTAAAGTTGGTGACGATGCCATTCAACTATGGAGAGATCTACTATCACTATCTATGACTGGTAGCCACACAGGATCTCCCCAACTCATAAGTTCCAACGGTAAAATCAGCGAAGTTCCGTGCCGGAACTGGAGTGAGACCAGCTGGTCAACGGCACGGACCTCTGAATGAACCCTCGCACCTGTGAGAAAAAAACTGAACCCTGCGTCAGCTTGGCATCGAATTCAGCAGCTTATATAAATGGATTGGCCAACCAGGGTACTTGCCAGGCCAACCTGCAAATCCCAATACCACCAGAGATGCCGGCAAGGCCCAAGCCTTTTTGAGATGAAGCTAGCTCGGAGAATGTGCTCGTAGTATCTCGTAGTTGGTTCTTTGTGAAATTTTGAATGTTTGGTTCGTTGGGGATTCTGGTTGGAGGGCAATCACTTTTCTTTTTCTTTTGGTATTTCATGACTGATCTTGTTTGATTTTATGCTGTGTAGTCCAGAAGCATTGCTGGCAACCTGCTGAATAGGCTACTATGTTCATTTTCCCGTTGGGTTCATCATGGTTGGGGCGACCATGGAATAATGCAACATATACAACCATAACATCACAAAGACACCTAGTTACAAGCGTGATTGGATGACCGTCAGGGCCACTACGGAAAGTAAGTAAATCAAGCGGCTACCTTCTACATACATTTTATACATGGCAGTGGGTCAAAACCCTGTACCCCTGGTTCCCCATCATTAACCATTGTTTACCCGATATTTTTGCTGGTCATTATAAGCCATTATTGATGGTTGAGATTGACCCATAGCCACATGCATTCCTTTAAACGGGCAGGGAGCATACAGTCTCTTTTCCGCTGTGGAAGTGTGTTCAGGTCTATGTCGAAAGTTTGTGGTTTGGTATGCGAAGATTTGTTAGTGATGGATAAGATGGATAAAAATTGTGAATCACCGATAGTAATAAGGGCTAATCATTGCAATTACTATAGGCTGTGCCCTAATCCTTAGAAAATTCATTCTCAATGAATCCTCAGATTATCCACATAGGGAATGAATTGGACTCATGGTATCTTGTCCCTTGGAAACGCTCATTTTTCAGCATGCCTCAAGGCCGGTGTTTAAAAAAAGATTCAGCAACACGGGACAGTCAGGGCCCTAGCGCCTGAGTAGACAAACCATCTATGACTATCAGCCGTCCATGACCAACGATGGAGAAGCTTTTGCTACTAAGTAGGGTATTCATATGTATGGGAAACTGCGGCGGACCTATGTATAACATATGAACAACATATTTGCTTGTTACAGTATATTACAGTATATACATATCCAGCATCAATCTATCAATTTCCGATAGATGTGATCATTATCTTGTCATTCTGCAGCATGTCCAGTTCTGTTCAGATTTTCATCCTGGCAATTGGGGTGACAACCTGATTCCGCCAATATTGTTGAGGCTAGTTGGAGCCACCATTTGAAAGGGGTCGATAATGTTGAAGAGCAACCCCATCAACAATCTCCTGCGCTTTAGTCATTTTTTGGGGGTTATAGAGAAACTTATAGATATAATTTTTGAAACATTTGCGTATAGTCAGAGACTCTTTTCAAATTGATTCAGTTCATCCACCCTGACCTGTCTTTAATTATCCAATATATATTTTGTTTGAACCAGAAATCCATCTCCTGGCAGCCGTGTATGTTAATTTGTGATGTTCCACTGGTGGCAAGTGTGGCATGTAGCGCTTTGGGACCAGACTAAAGATACTTGAAGAAGTATACATACGTTTCATGGCAAAGCGATCTGTCAA
The DNA here is from genome assembly GCA_009767595.1 of Symbiodinium kawagutii. Taxonomy (NCBI): domain Eukaryota; class Dinophyceae; order Suessiales; family Symbiodiniaceae; genus Symbiodinium; species Symbiodinium kawagutii. Next base: position 391,799 of record VSDK01004557.1, on the reverse strand, counting down.
TAGATACGTGTTGCGTCTTGGATGTGAGGCTTGTAAGGCTAGGAATGCGCACAAACACGAATCCTTCCAGGCGCCAGTCCAACATTCAGGTCGCACGTCAATTGAGCAATCGTCAAAACTCCGCTAATTTAAAGGTAGTATTTGGCTGCCATGGCTTGTAAGAAATCTTGCAAAAATGAGGTAAGCGATTGGACCTTCCCAAATAGCGATACCCCTTTTGTACTCTCTTGTATTGTTACAGGTACTTGGAGTGTTTGACACGCAAGCGATACCCCCAGAAAATCATAACGTCGAATGGTGCCAAAACTGTTGTAAGCGATCCGACCTTCCCAAATTTGTCCATGGCATTGATTTGGAACCAGGGTTTAGAAAGTCGCACAAATGATGGAGCTGTGCATATCATACGTGTTTGGTACCCAGAATGATTGGAGATCTTGGACCAGAGAGCATTGTTGACCTCGGTCAGCTCTCTATTATAACGGATTTGATGATGCTGGTATCCCTAACCAAGATGCATCTAGCAACAGTTTCAAAAAGGTGTATATAATCATTTAAGATTAATGTAAGGGTCATGTATCATGTATATTGCTTGATGACGGTTCATCTTGAGCTTGACTAGGATGGCGTGGTACGTCGGTGCATGTTGCTCCATCAGACCCTTGATCATGATGGTTGGTTGCTACTTGGTTCATCCAACGGTTTAGGGCTTTTCAGGCTAACAACTCTGCCATTTCTGCTGGACTGGTTCCTGAGAAGCTGGCCCCTGGGCACCGCCAGAGGCGGGCGACCAGTGGCTGTCCTAATTCATCTAACGATCCTTAGGGTTTTCGGCCATGGCCCAGATGACGGGTGAAGCATGGTGAGCGTTTCAATCGTTTCCAGAACTTTTTCCAAGAGTGCTCATGGTAGCGCACCGGCCCTGCAATATGCATTTTCACGGTAGCATTTGATTGGTCATAGCGTTGCCAGAGTTTCACAGACTTCTCAAAACCATGGCATGGGGTATGGCCCACTGAGCCTAATTCAGCATGGTCGTGTTGTCCCCACCTTGGCCATTTGTCCGAAAAAATTTAATTTGCACGTGGAAAATACATGGGGTGAGCCTTTCAACCTCCCAAAGAGCCAAGTGCTGGATCCCGTCACTGTGCGCCATCTTTCAAGAAATTGCCTTCGTGCCCTCGCGCTTGCTGCACGGAACAAAGCTAGTCACGCGAAAGCTTGGAAAAAATTGGAACCTTGAGTCAGTGAGATGTAGCTTCAATATATCTAATCATGAATCATGATTAGCCATAACCATCATGTCAAACCATGGTTACGTGGTGGCCCATGACTAAAAGTAACCAAATTCTGGTTCGGCCACTGGTCAAATCGTTCAAACGATTGTGGAGTCCATGGCAGAGACTCCTCCAAGTGGATGACCGGACAATCTTTCCTTGATAATGTTTGTTCCATGGATCCAGTTACTTAATGGGAAATCTTCACAGTTTCCAATATTTTCGGGAGAGTGCAAGAGTCTGTAAAGATGAGTAGACGAACGTCCCGACAGGATTGCCGGTGGACTTTTTGTGTCATGAAGGTTCACCATGGGAGTCGTTTTGAAAGCCATGTGGGTTTGCACATAGAATGTACTGTAAAATGTAGAATTAACATCGGGAAAAACAAGATAATTGCGGCCCAGGGCTGTGGTTCCGGATGTGGTTTCATTGCTTGCCTGGCAGCCGCCTGCCACCCAGGACGAATTTGAGTCTTACTGCAGCACCTTGGCTGATCCGCCCAAAGCCGATGTTTGATGCTGATTTGATCAGCTGCAAAACCCTCGAAGGCCCTCGATTGATCTCATTAGATCTCACTACTCACCATGGCTGTTTGTTTGGGAATTTAAGGCGTCAGTGTGGGTTTCATTTTCCATGATTGGCCCAGAACTGTCGTAAAGACTTAGGTACACATACTGAAACATGGCTGTTCCGCTTGATAAAGGCTCGGATTAGATTAGATTAGATTGGGCATGTCCTTTGCCTTTGCACTGGTATTTTAGTGTCAGCATGTGCCAAGATAAGCTGTGGATATCGTGTGTAGTGCACAATGCTGGAACCCCGGGCAAAGAAAGATACCGACATGCACCCAATATCTGTAATACGCATCAAAAACATACTGAGTTTTAACTTTAAATGCACGTTTGATGATCGCAGATACTCCATGTATGGAACAGTCACCAACATGTGAGTAATTTCAAAGGTGAATGTGGGCGAAATTGCCATGCGTGGAATGTTTGGGAGTTGATGTCTACCCCTGCTTCGCATTTTTTTTGCTCGGCGGCATGGCTAAGGCCGTATGAGGCAAAGATGCACCTGGGGCGGCCATGTAGAGGCGAGCGGGGGGTCTAGCTTTTTCAGCCATCAACCATTTCTGCGAGGTTGGCAACTGAGGGTTATTGATGTATGACCGAGCAACTAAGCACGAAACGTCATTCAACTGTAATCATTCACCAGCTAGAAACTGCGGGGAATTAAACCAGGTTGCAACAACAGCTACAGCAAAAACACACCAATAGCTCAGTCAAGCTTCAAAATTGCTGTTCTTAGTCGGGAAAAATTAGGTTTCGGGGCAACCCAAGCATAAGCAAGGTAACGCTATGGTTTGGATCCTTTGAACTCTTAGATTTCAAAAGCAGCAAAGAAGATTCCAACCAGCAAAAACCGGGATTCAACCAATACACTCTGAGTTTGGTGGTTTTGAGTGTATAAAGTATAATCTCTATTTTCCCCAATCGTTTGGAATGGTGGGTTGAATGACTATAGTTATTCTGCGCCGACGTGACGTGGGGGAATGATTGATTAATATGTTTGGTCTGGCCTGTTTCCACCAACCAGAAGAAAGTATGGTGGTCGACTGAACTTGAGCTGGAAATTCTTTTCCTGGCAAGTTCATTGAAAAGGGATGCTCAGGGTGAATCTGCCAGATGCCAATTGATAAGACCAAGCATATAATAGCAATGGGGCCCTGGTGGCCGTGTCAAAGCTGCTAGGTGCAAGCCTTGGCACGGCGGAATGGAGTCAATGCTGTACCATGGCACAAAATGGTGGCCAGCTGTGGTGGAGGGCCATGGCTTCCCTGCAGAAAACCTGGTGGAAGGAGGTAGCTCAGGACTTGCCAGGCGGAGGGGTATGGATGAGCCATGAATTTGTTGCTGTGGAGACAGTTCCTCTTGGGCGCCTTGAGCCGTACCAATGAGCAAGCATCTAGAAGCATAGTTCATTCAACCAGGTTGATAGCAAGACACCAGTAATGAGGTGGTTCCCATGCACTGTTTTGATTGTGGGGTGACCAGTTTAGAACGAATATGTGCTTTGAACAAGTCGATTATGGATTAATGGTTATTTGTATTAAGTATTGATTTTGTTCTTATTTTGTTCCTACTGACATCTACTGACCATATGCCTCATGATTCCAAGCTTTGCCAAAAATTGCCAGCCGCTAAATCATCCATGGCTTGCTCAGCGCTGTGCCAAACGGTCAAAACCACCCAGGTGTCAGGTCGAAGCAAGGGCAGATCAATGAAGTACTGACCTGCAATGACTTGCTTGGAATTAGAGCCTTGTTGCTGAGGCTTTCCTACATGAATTGAGCTGTGTGGTGCTCCATAGTCCCCAGGTGATGCCGGGTTTCGCCGCCGGTGCCATGCTCCCAGGTCATCTACCAACCGTCTCAGTCCTCAGGAAGGCCAGATCAGATCCTTGCCTGCGTTTGAAACCGCTTGCAGGTCTGATCTTGGAGCATTGTGGAGTATCCCAACTGATCTTCAAATCATTTTACATCATTTACATTCATTTACATTCATTTACGTTGATTTATACATTCATTTGCTTGTACTGCCGAAATCCACCTTGCATGCCTAGCCAAACGCAAGACAATAGACAGTACACTCAAGCCATCCGAAACCTTTATACTTGTTGTGTGCAAGCTGGGGGTTTCCCACTCAATGCTCACCGGCCAAGGATCCTAAGATCGGCAGTAGAGATCCAGGCCAGCGATGAGGCAGCTGGATGTGTACAGCTCCTGGGCAGCACTTGGCTGAAATGAGCTGCTTATCTTCCACTGGCAAATGGGTGTTTCTCAAAATAGGGGCACCCCCAAAATGGCTGGTTTACTACTACTAAATAACTATGAATGGATGATTTAGGGGTACCCCTATTTTGGGAAACCACCAAATTGGACTCCAGAGTCAGCCCGATTGATACGTCCTGAACATAGCTACAAGATGCCACACCACGATGTGGCACGTGAGGTAATACTGTTAGCAGCTACAAGCACACATTGCTGACCATGTGCTTGACACATGTCGGCACATAGTATCTACAACCACTCGTTGTGCTTGGATGTGCACACATCCATTGCTGGTAACTGGTAGTATTCATGGCAACCAGGGGCAGTTCAGCTACTGGCTATAGGGCTTGTAATCATGGGTATATCCCATTTAACCACTACTATTACGCATCATTATAGATCAACCATTACTTACCATTGCTACCCGTTATCACCAAGGGTTTATAGGGCTATCACAGTTCCTACCTTACAGGCTCATCTCCCATGGCTATAGCGATAATAAGCTACCTATAGGGGTTATCACCTACCTAAGCTGCCTGAGGTGCTCAGTTGCCCCAGGTTCCCATGAGGTTCCCATGGGGTTCGCCACGCCGTGCTGAGGCTGTCCTTCCACCCGACGCATCACGCTGGGCAGCACTACAACTCAGTGAGGCGAGGGACCGTGGAGCGGTTGGGAGCTGGAGCTGCTTGGCTGTCCCTGTTGAAGCCAGGGGAGGCGCAAGGCCAGTGGTGGAAGCAAATGCTAGCAAGCTGAGTAAAGCCATATGGCGAGCTGGGTCAAGCAGTTTTCCAACCAATATCCAACCAATCAGTGGTGAGAAGTTCACCAACAATTTCATAGGGAAAACGAGCTGGCTAATGATAGGGGAATCAGGGGGACTAAGGGTTTTGACCCACTGCCATACAAGGCCATGATTCCGAGAGAAAGTCATCATCTATGGTTGAGCCCAGGGTCATTTATCAAGATGGATCTCCCATCACCCATGTTGGTGTAGCACATGCGCTATGGCTTCCGTGTCTATCATTGTAACTACTTGTTGTTTATGGCATAAGATGGCGTAGAAACGACATATCAATACTTGTCATTGGCAGCATGTAGTGAACTCGCAGGAATCCAAAAGGATATGGCATGGCACATATGGTGTGTTCCAAGCATATGGACATGGTCCCAGTCCTTCTCTTGCCAAGTCCGAGTTTAGACTCGTTGACTGAAACATTTTCCTGACGCGGGAATGGTTCTGTATCTCAGAAAGGCTGGCTACTGGCAAAACTGGTAAAGCCCCCATTGCGAGTTGCAGGAGTCCTTGCATCACTCCTTCAGTAGGCATGTTTACCGACATTGGCCGACAGTGGACTGCCACATTTGAAAGTGATACCTGTTTTAGTAAAGAAATTACATGAAACTGCTAGAGAACTCATGAACAAGCAGGTGTGGGATGAAGCACTCACAGTGGTTTGCCATATGCCCAAGCCCCTCATCAAGGCCGCTTAACCAGGCCCCTGGTTAAACCTATGGTGCTGGGGACCCGCAATGCAGGTGCTGTACGGAGGAGGCGTCAGGGCCAGCGATGTTAGTTAGCTTTGGCCGCTCGGGCATCAATGGATTAATCGAGCGATGCTGGCTGGTGGCTGGGAGGGAGTGATTCAGAGCCAGGGATATCCGTATGGCCCTTGAAACCGGGAGCTATGGAGCTACCAGGTGTGGCCAAACCAAATGATAGCTGAACTCATGTTTGAACAAGTAGGCACACACACGCGCAAACAACTCTGCCAGTCGTTTTGGGGCAAATCCTACCCCTGGCGAAGTCACACTTTTCCATGGCATCTCGCCTTAATTAATGGTGGCGGGAAGATTTTTGGGTTCCACTCGCTTGGCCCTTGGTTTTGCTGGCTTTGGGAATCACAACCCAGCAGATTTGCAAACCGACTGGTTGAACCAAGATGAACCAACATGAACCAACCAAGTGAATTGTCAACTAGAAGATGTAGAACCAATCATTGGTTAAACTCTGCAATTCCTGCGCCTCATGCACTTAGGAGAGATCAAGAGAAGAATAGAAGACAAGTTGAGGAACAAGGATGGCTATGCTGAGGACCGATCAGCATAGATCAGCAGAGCAGTGTGGAAGATGAACCGGAGCTGTTCCTGTTGGACGAGCTGGGTTCCTTTGCCAGTGATCAGTTTTTTTTTCATCGCTTAATTTGTTGAAATGTAAGAGCGAAAACCTGGATCCTCAGGCCGATTACATTCAGTGTTATCACATGTTAACTGCTATATGGCGATGTTAACTGTTCCATTCAGCTGGGATTTTTGTTAGTTCACATCAGAGGTTTCGCCTCATCAAACTGCCGTACCACAACCGCACCCAAGCTGCAGCTGCTGATGGATGGTCTTGAAAGGTGTCACTCAGCGTCGTTTGCAACCAAGGGTTTGGTTGCTGGCGGTCGGTTGTCAAAGTATGTCTAAGTATCATTGACTTTGTTTGTATGTGATGTAGTTTGAAGATGTTTGAAGTGATTGGTCGTTTCCGCATCAAAAATGGACGGGTGGGAAGGTTGGATGCATCGGATGCGTGTCATTTATGCATCCCCATGCATCCCCTCATATCATCCAGCCTGAAGTCTCCACACATGGTCGGTATCCATCACGAATGACGCCAAACTTGGCGGACAAAAAAGTCACTGGTGATTTGAGCCATCATGAAGGGTGACGGTAAAACAAGTGGCGGAAGGTCGTCGATCAGTGAATGGTGGGCAGTGGGCCTTGATATTCTATAGTAGCAATTAGTAGCATTTGAGTAATGTTTTAAGTCATTTGCATCCCACAGATGTATCTATACATCTTTTTCACATGCCACATGCATCCAATACCATTTAATTCTAGCATCAGATGTATCAAACCCCAACCATTTGGTCATTTGTCGCGGTGACCAGGGTCATCTTCCGCAGGAAAGTGAGGAACACCTGGACCGCTGAGCCGGAACAAAAACGTATGCCACGGCTGTGGGTCAAGCCCCCGATAGGATGACGGAAGCTGTGCTCCTGATGAGCGCGGATTAATCTTCAAATGGTTTCATCCGCACGCAGTGATATGTTTACGGAAATGGCAATTAACTAATTAATCAGTGTGGATCGAATCATATATACGGCTACCTTCATTTTGTTTCAATGGCTAATGATTGGGAACCACCTGAAATGATAACCAGAACCAGCCAACGGTTGTGATTGGTTTGTTTTCTTTCTTTTTCGTTCAAGATTGCGCTGCTTCACACTGGCTTCGTTCAGATCGCAGCTGAACTCATTTGATGTGAAATGGGATGTTGACCCATAGCCGTATTCGCGTCTAGCATTGATACCTGTTTGCCGATCATTCGCAGTGATTGACATTAGATTCATTAGATGACATTATCCAACTCATTGATTTGCAAGTCTTTTGGTAAACATTCTCAAGCCCTACCCTTGAATAGGCCGGTATATACTGTAACAATCCCTACTTGGGCTTCCCTGGTTACCTACTATAATCTATAGAGGTGACTGGAAGGATTGGGATAGCTTGTACGGCTGAAACTTCACCAGTCCACATTGGTTACCATTGGTTCATGCGTTTCAGGGTGTTCCAAGACATAGTACGGGTTCCCACCATCCCATGACTTGTCCAGAATCGTGGAATCCACCCGGGCGAATCGCGTCTGATGGGTTGATGATTTAGTTATAACTGTTGGGTAACTTTGCCTAGTTCACCATGGGTAACGACGATGGGTAATAATGATTGAGAAGTGGCCGCAACTTACAGATATAGAAAGCTGGTTGCGGAGTTGTCATCTCCAGAATCTGTGTTTTCAGCTCTGGATTCCATGATGTCATGGCTGGTGTGTTCCCGCTGCCAAATGCGCAGAAGTGATGCGCAGTGGCAACGGTCGACGACAAGCGTCCTTTAGAGGTCCTAGCCACGCCCCACGGAATTCGGTTGATGGACAAGGAAGGGTTGGGCCAACAATGGTCAACGGACATGGTCAATAATAGTTGAATAGCTCATGTTGACTAAGAGTCTTGGCTAATGATGCTTAGGCCTTTTGCTTAAGAATCATGGTTGCGAGTGTTTCACGCTGATTGCGGAGTGTCAGGGATTTGCCACCCCCCGAAGAAGCCTCAAAAACGATGATGCGAACAGCAAAGGCAAGAAACACACGGAAGGAATTCAAACAAAATTCAAGGGCAAGAAAAGATGAACAACAACAAACAAGAATTCTAGGTCTATCCACGCTCTTTGATTTAGACTGGAATGGTTCAGAACTCTGAGCAAGAGCTGTTTGAGAGTCCCTGGGGGAATGGCATCCAAACACTAAATGTATTGGGCACACAGAAATTGCAGAGTTCTCAAAGCTGTGCAGGCCTGAAATGATCAAATTTGGTATTTGAAGATTTTGATTTCTCAAAGGTGCTTTGGTATTGGGAGATTTGAAGAGTGCCATTGTACTGCTTACGACGGGATTGTTGTCCATCAGCAGAATGGGCATAGCCAACTGCCATGGTATGATCTGCTCTGGGTTAAGGTGCCCAGCTTAGCCAACAGCTTCGACGAGCAGCGCAACTGCCAGCTTGTGTTGAAAAGAATCCTGCACCCATGCTGATATCCCCGTGCATTCATCATGGAGCAAAGCAACAAATGGCAGCTTTCTTAGGCATCACGACACGTCATTGAACGTGGTCTATTCTCAACCTGGTAAAAATATGGGTCAATATTGATCATTTCTAGCGGCTACTAATAGTTGCCAATAACATCTACTTACCAGTATCAACCAATAGCCATGAACATCCATCAAACATTCCTGCGAACCACAATTAGCAGGTGATAAATGAATGGTTATAATAGTCATTAGCGTTTGTTAGTCTTTCGATTCTCTTGGGTGCGAACAACTATCAATGAACAATATTCGATAACAGCCCTCGACCTGGGAATCTCGAACCTGCATGCTGGTGGCCCGAACTTGCACCGCACGTTTTGAAAGATGATAATTGCGACAAACACAATGCACGGTCATCCCATGCATGCCGCACATTGACCTATTGAGCATGACAACTTGCAGTTTCTATTTTCAAACTGTCAGAGTTTATAAAAAGAACTCGCCTTTTTTTGCCATGTTCACGTGTTTGATTTGCAAATCTGATGGCGGGTTCCAACGCAGGATTACAGTATTTTCTACCTACTTGCTTGACGGTACCTGCAAATGGAGCCGTCCACAGCAGAACAATTTCCCTTTCGCATGTTCAAAGCAGAGCATTCTTCATGTTCAAGCTGCCCTTCCTTCATGCTTCCCGATCTTAATCGGGCGAGTCATGTTAAAGCACGCTGTGAAAGGTTGAAGTTAGAAATCACTCGCGCACCGCGGTGGCACATGGTGCGACGCTTAGTGGTGAGCAGCGCGCATCCCAAGCTGTCTGGCACCTACCTGGAAAATGGTTCCTGCGAAGGCCGCCCCGCATTCACCAAAAGCGAAGGCCGCACCTTTGCAGCGATCAGCAGAGAGTGGACCGGTGGACTCTGGCAGACTGGTGCTGTAGCAGAATCAGTTGGTGTAGCTATCACTGTCGGTTCTTGTTGTTGTTCTTGTTGTTGGTTGTCGTTTCTGTTTTGTTGTTGTTGCTGCTGCTGTTGTTGTGCTGGCTGTTGGTTGTCGTTTCTGTTTTGTTGTTGTTGCTGCTGCTGTTGTTGTGCTGGCTGTTGGTTGTCGTTTCTGTTTTGTTGTTGTT
>VSDK01004557.1:305261-378374 GCA_009767595.1 Symbiodinium kawagutii | reverse complement strand
TGTTGGTTGTCGTTTCTGTTTTGTTGTTGTTGCTGCTGCTTTTTTTGTTGTCCTTGCTGTTGGTTGTTGTTACTGTTTCTGTTTTGTTGTTGCTGCTGCTGCTGTTGTTGTCCTTATTGTTGGTTGTCGTTTCTGTTTTGTTGTTGTTGCTGCTGCTGTTTTTGTTGTCCTCGCTGTTGGTTGTTGTTTCTGTTTTGTTGTTGCTGCTGCTGCTGCTGTTGTTGTTCTTATTGTTGGTTGTCGTTTCTGTTTTGTTGTTGTTGCTGCTGCTTTTTTTGTTGTCCTTGCTGTTGGTTGTCGTTTCTGTTTTTTGTTGCTGCTGCTGCTGTTGTTGTGCTTGCTGTTGGTTGTGGTTTCTGTTTTTTGTTGCTGCTGCTGTTGTTGTGCTTGCTGTTGGTTGTCGTTTCTGTTTTGTTGTTGCTGCTGCTGCTGTTGTTGTGCTTGCTGTTGGTTGTCGTTTCTGTTTGTTGTTATTGCTGTGGGTCAAAACCCTGTACCCCTCGTTCCCCATCATGAACCATTGATTTCCTACTACTATTGTTGGTCATTATCCCCCATTATTGTTGGTCAATATTGACCCATACCCACATCTCTGGTCTTCTCTTGCCCGAAAAAATGGTCGATGTGAAGTCCGACGCTGCAACGCTCTGAGGAGATGTGGTGTGGCTGGTCTTCTCAGCGCGTTTTGGATCCAGCCCTGGTTGGTGCGCTGGGAGGGCAACCCCACACCGCTTGAACTGTATTTTGCCTGGGGGTGTTCAGAAATGCTGTGGGTCAAAACCCGGTACCCCTGGTTCCCCTATCATTGGCCATTGTTTTCCCTATGATTTGGTTGGTCATTATAAGCCATTGTTGATAGTCAATATTGACCCATAGCCAAATTTTCAGAGACTCAAACTCATAATATGGTTTTGTTCTGCTTTTGTTTCTGGCTGGTGCTTGAATTGTCATGGTTGATGGGATGTTGACTTACCACCTGGAAGTTCAAGCAGAATTCAATGCTGTGCAGGTTCGACTCTCGAATTTAAACTGTACAGCAACATCATCTAATCAAAAAAAATTGGGACTGAGCATCCTGTCACCCTGATGTTGAGCTTATTCAGTAATTCCTCCAAAAAAATCTTCCCAGGGGTTTTCGGGGCTTAGGGGAGATACAGTCACGAAAATAGAGCAACTCGCTGATATGCTGTACAACCCCTGTCTTTTCGAGTGGGATTCTGGCCAGCTATTGGCATCTTTTTGATATACCTGGTGTTTAGGGTTAATTACTGGCAACTTGGGCCCTTCCAAGTCTAGCTTTGATCATGCCAGTGAATATACTGCAACCAGCTATTGTTTGGCTGTCCCTGGTGTTGGTGGGATAGCCAGCCCGGAACCAAGAGCAGCAAGATGTAGCAAGCATTTTGACGTGTTGGGTCGGCCGCGTGTCATCACTTCCATTCTGGAACGCTCGCGATCACAGCAGGAGGGGGTTGGTTTGGCAAATGATTTACTGCTAAAGCATGGTATTCTAAATGCAAAACTGATGGTTAAAACATGGAACTCGAGAGGGAGCAATAGATGACCACTACGCATATGTAGACACTAAGGGTTTATGCACATGCTGTGCCTTTGCAATGCTTGGGGATATGTTTTTGAACGCTTTGTTTAATCCTCAGGCCAGACAGGCTTTGCCAATCCTCGGTGATTGTCCTTCATGCAGGGGTAGCTCCAACATATGGAGTAACCCACGTCTTGTGTTGAAAGCTGCCATATGCCTTAGCGCCTAGTACTCACTACCATGATCAGAATCCATTTGAGGTACGTGTTGGAGCACTACCCGACCAGTTGCCCATGGTAACCAGCCGTACCAGGGCTTCCCGGGTTGCTTACTATAGAAGCATATAGAAGGATTGGGTCTTGCTACAGTACGAGTGTTGTTTGTTTTGGGGTGACTCTGGGATGACTGTAATGTGTTGGGAGGGCTGTTGGGAAAGCTCTGGAGAGCCTCAATTACAACGGTGGGCACGGGTAGGCACCCTAGTCGCCAACGGGGTGGTGTTGGGGGTAGCCCCTTCAAACCCACCTGTAGAACTAACCATCAACAGCTAAAAACTGCTCGGCTCAACCCCGCACATGACAAAACATCAATTGTCAGAAGTTATGTGTCACTAGTGGACACTTGAATGAGTCGAACCGCCGTTGCACAAGAGATGATCAGCCAGCATCAATTGGTTGATTAAGGCTGGAAGGTCAGCAACAGTAAATGAACCACTACCTACCTAGTCACTCCAAAGTATCACAAACAAAGGTAACAAAGGGGAAAAACAGGTTTTCGAGATTTGTTCCCTTTTTTTTGATTTGTTCCTTTTTTGGATCTTAAGGGATTTCCAGCACAATGTGATGACATACTTGCCTGTGAAGCCATGTCCACTTGTTTTTAAGTGTTGCGTTCCAAATTGTGTGACAATAGAATTCCCGGAATTGTGACGGAAATACCCGGAATTGTGACGGAACTTCCGAAATTGTAACGGACATTCCCGGAAACCAGATTTGCAAAAATACCATCACACAATTGTACCTTTTTTTCCCGGAAGATTCCACCAAATCATCTTTGTTACTTTTTTCTGATTTGTTACTGTTTGGCTTTGTTACTGAATTACCCGGAAAAAATCTTTGTTACTAACAAAAGTAACACTTGGTTGATCTAGGTAGGTGAATGAACTAGCATCAACAAGTATAAGAAGTCAGGGTTGGTGAATCTACAGTATAAGAGGCAGATTGGACCTTCCTGTCCCCACAAGTTGGGGATGCTGACTCGGACCGATGTCGGGTTCCTTATCAATGCATGTGCCTACTTACATATTGGGGCCATAGGCTACAAGCTGCTTGATTCTCTGCTCCGTTGAGGACCCTTCTAGCTGGGAATGTTGCATCCACGTGGATCCACCATACTATGTACACCAACGATTCGAATGAGATAAGAGATGAAAAGAGTATGGGATGAAGTGTGCTGAAACGGTTGGTCCAACCATGTCCAACCCCTTTTGTTTGCTTAGCGAACCGAGATACAACTGGTAGTGCAAGAATAATCAATCAGTTGCTTTCTTACGCTTTCTTTCCGTCATATTTCAATCATGAACTCATTGGTGCACCGTCGAGTGCATATTTGAGAAAAAATCACTCGAGAGCCTACCATCATGCAGGTTGCCTCGATAGCGGCCGATAATTCATCAGCATCCCTCAGCCACAAGATCTTCGAGTATGTTTGATTGAGGTGTGATGTGCGGGAGTCGGTCAGAAAGGAAACATTTTCTGAAATACCACGACACTGGGAACAGCTCAGCCCACAAGAAAATACCAGAGATTTGATCATTTCTGAGAAATTTTCGGCTTGTCCCTACCGCTTACTACTTTTGCAGCTGATTCTTTCCCGACTCACCATCAGAATCTAAAGCGGGTGATTTTGTCATGAGCACCGCACTGCAGGACCAGGAAGCAACGATTGCTCTCTCACAGAACGATTCACCAGATGCCAGAGTAGGGTTGTTGCACCTTGGTAGTTGTGAAAACAAGAGCATGGTGGTCTCGAGTGAGTTGGGGTTAGCGCAATGGCCCGCACGCAACCTATTCTCTTCTAACGGGAGATTGATATAACCCAGGGTGCCCAGGCGCTTTCTCCCTTGGCGGCGGCGTCCTCGCTTCCACTTCAAGCTCGCTGCCGCGGGGAGGTGACGCGCGGCGCTAGCCGTTTGGCTATAGCGGCTGTAGCAGGGCTGGCATTCCAGCGGTGCAAGTGACCCTGGCTATGGCACGTCGTGTTGGGCGCTTTTCTCCCGGCTTGCTTTGGCCGCGTTGCTGGCTGCATGGCGCGCTGGACCCGGTAATCTTTTGCTCGCTAGATTTGCCCGGGCAGTTGGCATTTAAATTTTCATTCATGTTTTGGTAAACTTTAGAGGCGAAAGCCAGGGATGTGCCACGACGGAGGTCAGAGCATTTGCTGGGACGCATGCTGGAGAAAATTGCCAGATGCCATGAAAAAGCGTGGTTGGAGGTGTCAAGGCAGATGCCAGGAGTCATTTCCAGAGGCATGCCGGACTGTATGGGAGGGACATTGGCCAGAATAGATTGCAGAGGAGAAGGCGAGAATCCATGTCGCGAGGACGTGTGATTGGATGTCGATACAAATGCTGTGATTGCTTCATGTGGTGGCGGGGGCCACTCGAAACTCAAAAGCGACAGGGTTGTGTTGCTCCGCGCGCAAGGTGGCGCGCGGTTTATTTTGGTGACCCCGTGTGGCGGTTGAATATGTTTTTGAGTGTTGATGCTTTGGTTCCAAAAACATCCGCGAAAAAAGGCAGTGGGTTTTCTGAGGGTTTGTGGAATCCTTTCAACTTCACCACGCGCAGGTATTTTGCCAACAGCTATCCGCAGGCGAGGTGCGGAACATGTGTCGCGAAGAAGACTCTTGTTCGCGGGCCTTCATAGTGCCCCAAAAAGATTTCTGCAAACAACATCTTCTATTGGTCGTTACTGGTCGTTCCCCTCTATTAAGCATGTGCGTTCAAAACTTGTAGTTTCACTATTATATAACTGTCCTTTGCGTGTCTTGGCATGCGAAGGTTCATGCAAAAATGATGAAGATTCATTCACCTCCGCAATTTCCCGTGTGAAGTTGGGTTTGGAATCGTTGAAGTATTTGCAAGTGCGATGCCGAAACATCACGCATGTTGTCTTACAACTTGGCCTGAAACGTTTCAGCATGTTTCAGCCACGGACCATATGGGCACTAAATTCATTTGATTTTGACCAGCTGGTCCCCCATTTTGAGAAACACCCACATGAGCACTCATAGCCAGTCTATGATGCGATGTTTGTTGTTGGCAGATGGGACTCCCAGGCCGGCGAGCTGCGATCCTTCTGCCGTTCCAGCGACGCAGCTGCGGAGCCTCAGCTGGCCGCGTGGCCGCCCGAGCTGCGCTTGGAGCTGCGGGAGGAGGTGCCAGGGCTGCAGCTGGGGAAGCGATCAACACATGGGGGGTGGAACCCATGGGGTGAACCAATGGTGCCATATGGTGCCATATGGTGCCAATGAGTTGTTAACCCATGGTTACTTCATGGAATGAATGATTCATGGTCCATTTTTACAGTGGATTGGCGGTTAAGCGATGGTCAATGGTGGCGGATGAATGGATGTGGATGAGGTTAGTGGTGGCTCAGAGCAGACAGCGCTACAATCATTGCAACTGACCATCAGCTCACCACTATATACAAATGTTCGAATGCATGTAGATTTCAATAGTTGTATATATACAACTGTTAAATCGTTGTGAGTTGATGGTTGGTTGATGGCGAATTATTGGATGATTAAGAGTTGACAATGATTGGGGCGTAGGGGGTAAGAAGCAACGAGGCAATAGCCAACCATAATTTTTTGGGGTGCATGTAGAAGACAATGAAGACAACAGTTGGTCCACATGTTGGGGTGCACAATGCTGTAAAGCACAAATCTTCGTGCATTGGGAAAGATACGAAAGGCAATTATTGGGGATTGAAGCCAGCAACAAAATTGGCATAGAACAATTTAAAGTGGGATGCAACAAGGACATTCCTCATGATTGCTTACCTGCGTTTCGGACAAGGTATTGTTCGAGAAAGTGTTGAATGTTTGAGGAATCAATAGCCCCTGTTTGGCCACCATATCCACGCAGATTCATGCACCATGACATGAGACAGACCGCCAATCCAGCCAATAACATCGAGTTATACTCGCAAAATATGCGGATGACAGAAGAATCATGTAGCACTGGGGTCTCAACGTTAGGATGAACCAATTGGAAAACCATGATTGTGCCAATTGGTTGATAACACAATCATCACCATATTTATCCATATTAACATACCATGTTAAGCATATCACGCAAAAAATGTTGCCACCAGCAGCACGAGGACGCAGCTGTTACACCTGAGCAGAGCATGAAGCCCGCGCCAGAAGATGCCGCGGCAGTGAAGGGCTTGAACCTTGAACTGCAGATGAGAAGCCTGCTGCGAAGTTCGTGGATGGTTACTTAAACGCTGAGTGGATGATGGTGATGATTGTAGCTGATTGTGGCTCCTACCAACCAAACTTGCATAAATGATGATTTCATGATGATTTCATGATGGTTGGTAATGGCCATGGCAATAGATGGTGACAGGAGATCATCACTGACGATAACGGGCAAGTGATCCACACCAACTGCTTATTCAAACGACTTCTGATGGGACATGAACGGGGAAGAGTTCACCAACCACTAGAGGGCTATTTGGCCGATTCGTTGGGTATTACTCATGGCTGCCGATTGCATATTGTGCAATCACATTTTTCCCATCAAATCTCCAATGTTTGCAGCAGATCATGACTTATCCGCATCATTGGTACACTTGATTTGGAGATTCGCTTAGAACATTGAGCGTTTGTAATCACAAAGGTGAGATTGCCTTCAACGGTGAGTTTCCAACCAAGTCTATGGTTGAGAGTCGTCCCTTGCAGATTGCATTGTGCGTTCTACCCCGCAGTCAAGGTTGGATTCAATGGTCAAATTCCAATAGTGCTCAGATAAGAAAGAGCACCCCTCAATTTCAGCGTGGTTCATCCCAACTGATGTTGCTGCCACAACTGGTAGTCATCCAAGAATCTTTGCCAATTTGCCCAGGGGGGGCCTCCCCCTAGCCCTTCAGGCAACTTCTCCGCGACGTGACCTCCAGCGCGTTGTTTGAG
This sequence comes from Symbiodinium kawagutii, assembly GCA_009767595.1. Taxonomy (NCBI): domain Eukaryota; class Dinophyceae; order Suessiales; family Symbiodiniaceae; genus Symbiodinium; species Symbiodinium kawagutii. The sequence goes on along the minus strand of VSDK01004557.1, from coordinate 371,635 downwards.
AAGACAGCTGCAGCCTTTGCGGAGGGCGAGCCTGATGCCAGGCGCGGCACTTGGACGGTCTTGGAAGACATGGGCAACGATCAGCAATCACAAGACAAGCAACGGTGGAAGTTGATGCAAAAAATGAGAATATCCACCATAAATGGATGATTTCCCAGGGTTTCCCTAACAAAATGGTGGATTTTCCATTGCCATGTTAGTTCACCAGAGGGTAACATCAATTAACAATTAGGGGGGAAATTGTTACTTAACAAACCTATGCAACCAGAGCAATGAATCAACAAATCAAGAGGTGATTGCTAGGCATATCCATGGCTATTGCAGATTTGCCAACAGTGGGTGCAGCAGCTTGCTGCCATCATTGAAGCGATGACATCCAGGCAGTTGCTGGAAAAGATCCAGTGGGCCCATGAGACGCAGTCCACAGAACTCATCCTGTTGCGTCAGCCTGCGGAACGTTGCTGGAATGAAGCTAGCGGCTGGTGGGTGAGCTGCTCACCCTGTTGAGCCTTAAAAGTTGCTTGTGTTGATTTGTGTTGTTGCTTGACTAGGGGATCTAGGGGTTGGTTGGGAGGGAGCCAAGGAGCCAGGGTTATCCGCCTATAAATCCCTTCAAAGGGGGAGCGACTTGGAGCTACCAGGAGTGGTGTAATTTGCTCAGGTGAAACCTGGTTGAGTACTCTGCTCAGGTGAAACCTTATCATCCAACCACAAAGGCTACAGAAAGACATTCCAATTCCAATGTTGGGAGGGCGTTTAAGAGGTCGACCATGTCGTTTGTAGCTGTGCCCTATGAAGTGTATCCCCTTTGTGCGGAAAGATTTCAACAGATGGAGAGCTCAGCCCAGAAACCAAAATTTGTTGGGGATTGGTAGATCAAGCCTGGCCTGTCATTTGAGGTGTGGAAATAGGCACTGGGCCCATGTCTTTGCTATGCGATGTGATCAGCTTCGGCAAGCTGCCTGACGGTGGAAGCAGTTCCTTGTTTGCGGAGTTCAGGGTAGTATGCTCATGGGGTCTCGGGCGCTGGTTCAGCGGAGTAAGTTGGTACCTGAAAGATGCTGTCGTGCCTTTGACGCAGGAAGAAACAAAATCCCATTGCCAACTGCGGCAGAGAAACTCAGCCCTGATGCCTTTTCCAGTCCAATATCCTGCTGTGTGTCTGAACTCGGCACCCAACAACTGCTTCAGGACACTGAAGCGTGCCATTTGAGGCAAAATAAAGAAGGCCACAATAGGCCTTGTGTGTACAGCTTGCACTGGTACCTACAAAGAAGTTCTTTTTATTTAGTCATTAAACATGATCTTAACACGTCCATTAAGCACACCAACACCAGTAAATCATCGTAAATATACCCTGCAAACAGGCTGTTTGTATCCTAAGATGTGCCACTGCTGCCCGTTAGTTGCGCCCAGGAAGGTTCCAGTATAGCTGGCACAAGGATGGGCAGCCCTTGCCACGTGCAGCGTTGCCCCGACTGGTTCTCAGCGGTACGAGTGATGTTGAGGGAAGCTACACCTGTGTGGTGACAGCTGGCTCAGAAGCTGGGCTGAAACAGCCAACTGTTGATCCTTTGGAGGGTCCGATTCAACTGTGGAACTCCGAAAAATTATGAAAGATGCAAGGTTGAATTGAGAGCATGACCCTGGAAACAAACTGATCCACAAGAATCCATGAGCAAGTTGCGGAAGCCAAATCTAATCAAAAACCTCGGAGTTTCAACATTCCGGAGCCCTCGGGTTCACCATGGTTCACCGGTTGCCGTTGTGGCGTGCGCGTTCCCAGGATTCCATCACCACCCGCAGCTGCGAAGTTCGCCTCAGCTGCGACGCGCACGCCAAGCTGAACGAAAAGGCGCAGCAGCGACGGAGATCTTCGGAAGCAGCGCCTGCTGGGCGTGGTTGGTGCATGGTGCATGGTGAAGGTTTATGCTGGGATATGGTTATAACATGGTTTAACCTATGGTATAACCTATGCTGGGTCATAGTTTCCACTTTTGACCTATGAGTTGCAGTTACTGGTTCTACATAGGGCTTAATGGACTTGATACTGACTGGTGATAACATGGTGCGGCAATCAATGTTTTGAAGTTTTACAATGAGTTGAGCACAGGTGATAAACCACAATAATGATGGAGAAAAAGATGGGCTTATGGCTGGTTAATCATGGTGATTTGATATGTGCATAAATTGAGCAATCATGTTGAGGGGTAATTAAGTGCTTAATGATGGCTACGTTCTTGTAATCATGGTTTCCAATAAGTGATGAGTGACAATGCTAAGAGGTACTGTCTGCCTCAGCGATCCGTGCATCTGATTCTTTCTTGAGCCATGCCCTGATGAACCAACCTGGCTTGAGGCACCAAAACATTCGCTTAGTGCAACTGAGTTATACGTCCCAGGGATGAATGGACGGTTTGGAAACCACTACTAGTAGACACATGTAGACACTAGACACTAGTAGGCAAGCAGCATGGGAGTTGCACTTCTCCTTCAACGACTCATGACATTTCCACATGCCCATCCCGGTGACCATGGATGACCATTCAGCTGGTCACGTCGGTTTTTCTACTTCCCAGGCCACAAGCATAAAGGATTCACTAAGCTACCGGCCATCACTAACCACGTCATGAAGCTAAAGGAATCATTAAACGAACCATGATTCATTAAGCCAACCATGATTTATCAATTCATGGTTAAAGTTTATCAAGGTCATCTTGACTGTTGTTGAACTCAATGTTGAACATATTCATCATTGTCACCAACCACAATCTGAACTATTCCTGGTTAAGGTATATTATTTGGTTGCTGGTTTCAATCATTTTTAATTTTCCCTATTATATAACCAGTGGTTGGTTGACTAACATTTGTCACGGGGGTGGTTCAACCACCAACCAGATACATGATCATTATCAACCATTATTACCATTAGCCTTTATTAACCATTATTAACCACTAGTTAACCATGGGTGGTTCAACCACCAACTGGAAACATCTGGAAACTCTGTCTTACGTTGTTTGCCATGGGGGTGGTCGCGGCCCCCCAGGATTTGAGTCACCTTTGCGGCGCGCGGCGGGGGCAGTGCAGATGGGCGACCGAAAACGGGCCATTCAACTGCTCACGGAGGTTGAGCTGCTGTGGGCCCGCTGGTGATGGCATGCATCCCGTGGAGGTGGAGTTGATGCTTCGCCAACCGTTACTGAGCTGGTTAAATGTCAATGAGGAGGGTTAGTAAGCTGGCTCATTGATAGTGAACCATTGGGCAGGAAGAAAGGTTAATGGTGAAAATCAGCAACCATCATGGGGGATATCCTGGCAAGCTGGGTCAAGCCGCCAACCCTCCAAGCTTGCCACAGGGCAACCCAACAGTTGGAAGCTTGTGACCGGTCATTGATGGCATTCGAGCAGGGAGCCGTGCAGGGCATTCGCCCAGCCACCGAAAGCAGTTTTTACTTGAAATGGCTCAAACTGTTAAGGAATTTCACTCTGAAATCATAGAGCGAAACCCGTGAAACCCTGTACATGGCCAGTTGACAAACCGCTGACTATTGCTATAGATTTATGATGGATGATCACGGGTTGCATCCAACCTGGCTCATTTCACGCAACGTGGTAATCCATCGGACTGTGCCTAGAGCTGTGCCTCCATCATGGCGTATCATTGAGGAACCAAAATCCTAATCATTGAGGAACCAAAATCCTAATCATTGAGGAACCAAAATCCTACATTTGAGCCATTGCCGTTCTCAAGCCATTATATGAATATTGCCCTAGGTGTGCTAGACGAGTTGTTAATATGACAGGCATGATGAAGCAACCTCTCAATACTAACGAATATCTCGAAAATGGTAGGGGCTAGGGTTGGGATACCTTCTATAGTAGGAGAATTAGGGTAGTTTTGACGGTAGGATAGCCAAGGATTGGTATCCATGGGCGGCAATCATCCACGTTGTCCTAACGATCATGATCGACCTTCTGTGCTGTCCTTATGGCAACGGAAATGGTGTGACAACTCCTAGCAGCGCCCTGCACCGAATCTGCAGGCCATTCGAGCTGCAACGGATGACGAGGCATCACAGCCCTGGAGACCCAGGGCTTACCCTAGAACAGACTCCACCCATGGCCTGCCAAGCCACAAATCTGGAGATGCTGCTAATGATTTTCGCATGGGTGGCAACCATGTTCCCAAAAGGAAATAAACAAATGACCATAATCATAACTACAACAGTCATCAACTACCATAATCATCAACTACCATAACCATACCCCCCCCAAAAAAATAACGATGGTGAGAACATCGCAGCCCAAGATGCTTGATGGGTTTGTTCCGCTTAGATGCTCACCGGCAGCTGCTCACCGAAGGGGACCAAAGGCACGCAGACGGTGCCATCCGGGTGTTGAGTTGCTGCGAGGCCATCCGCGCAGAGGCCTTGTGCCAACGTGCTGAGCTGCATGTGCAGTGTGAGCACTGGCAGGACGCGGCAGTGACGACTGAGCAGAGTATGGAAGTATGGAAGCGGTGATCTCATTGATTTTGTTCTCGTGGCTCCAGGCGAGTAACAACCCTTCGGTTGTGCGTAAGGAATGCCATGCAGAATTTCAGTTGTAGTCGGATGGATATAGAGGGGTTGGTGGTTTCATTCACATTTTTTATTTTCCCAGCTGTAGTTATTAACAATTGGCTGGTTGAAAAGCATTTTTTGTCATGGGGGTGGTTTAGCCACCAACCTGTCATGCTGTCACGCTGTCATGCTCACTTGTACGTTGCTGCTCGATGGACGTAGTTGACATGGCAGGGACCTGACTCAGGAGGCATTTCAGGACGCCATCGAAGCTTTGAAACTTCAGCCCAGCCTGGCTCGGGCCCATGCGGCTCGAGGCTTTCTACTGGCAGTTCGCTGATAAATTTGGGTTTCAAATGATGGCAGCCGTGATGAGCTGTGGTTGATATTTGTAAGGAAACCAACCGCTCGTTTATCCAAAAATGGTGGCACTGTAACCATCACTAGCTGTGGGGCATTCTAATAAGGAAACCAACCAGCTATGGGGCTATACTATGTATGGATATAGCCCCATGTCGGTCACCAGACTGAGGGTGAAACCGCAAATTGAGATCCAACCAAGTGACTTGGTTATAGGACGACACTTTCAAGTCGTGATAAACACTGGCAAGTGCAAGGCAATATGCCGCAAGAACCCATAGGAACAAAATATTGTCATTTGTTTGGCTTGCCACAGCAGAACATCACATTATAGCGATGTGGGCAACAATGACAACATCCCCTCAAAAAGAGCAACACTAAAGAATTGCACGGCCAGGTTATCAGGGTTGGTTTCAAACAGCGGGAAGTCGCAACAATTTTCTGGGCCCATAGTGCCTGTTACAGACTTAGTTTCCAGCTGATCTTCAGGGTTGCCAGCCTTGAAACACAAAAGCGTTGAAGGTGCTGCTGCCGAGGAGCTTGGTTTTTTGGCCGAGGCAGGGGCAGTGCCCAGGTTATCATGAACAGTGGATGCAGATGCGGTTACAGCTACCCCACGACTGATGTGAGGCGATGTAGGTTGGGATTTTTAGCATCAACTAACAGTAATTATGTGCTACTGGCATAGGCCATCCCAATGCCATCCCATGATATTTCATTTCTCAACCTGGAACTGCCGAACCATGCGATAGTTCTACATGTGCAAATCAGCTTCGTCGGTTTCTGACGGCCACGGTTGAGTTGGGCTGGACAAGCTTGGCGCAGAGGATCCTTTGAAGTGTGCGCGTTTGGAGTTGCTGGATGCAGATGTGACTAAAAGGATGGCAATGCACCGCTAATGAAAAAACATAACGACTCATGACTCATGACATGTGTCACCAACTGACAATGTTTGCTGTTCTGCTGTCCAAAGTCAAACGCGCACTCATGAACACTCTTGGTTTGGCACTAGATGTTGTGATGTCCCCAACCTTGGGAGCGTCCCTATGACATTTGGTTTACTGGCAGTTTTATCATGTTGGATCATTGGATTCCTTCTACGCAGTGTCGTTGTTGGTCCATTGTTGTTATGTTTCTTCTTGACATCGTCGTGTCACTTTCGGCTTGCATGTGTCGAAAAGGCAGACGTGCGCGAAGGGCACAGTTCAGGATTGCGTCAAACTCATAATATGATTCACCTTGTATATTTTCATATGATATCACATGATTCATATTCTGAGGCAAGATCCACCAGTAGCAAGGCACACTGCTGCCATTGGTCAGTGCATCCCACTTCGCCACGTGGTTGCGAGGCAGCCACTTCCTGGGAAGCAGCTGAATTGCTGGGTGGTGTGCCTTCAGCTGCTGTTCGCGCGGAGGCCTTCGCCACCCCTGGGTGGTCATAGCTTTTGCTGCACCCTGGGTGTGCCAATCATTTATGGATAATTCCCTGATGTGTGTGGGCCACCAGCTCGCCCTCAGACTTAGCTGAACCTTCGGGACGGCGATGAAAAAAAGACTGATGTGTTTCAGTTTGATCATGAATGAACCCATCATTGTTTTTTTTTAAAGGGATAGCTCAGGATAACCCATCATTAACCCAATTTTTGGATAAACGTGCGTGTGTTGATGAAATGATTGCTGCAACGGTGTCGTTTGCCAGGCATGCCGACAGAAACTTCAGCAGTTTTTCATGGAACAGCAGACCAAAAGAGGCACAACCGCAGGCAAGCGGCCGGTGTTGAGAATGCGTCAGGATGATCTATATCAATAATGGCTAAGAATGATATTGGTCACTGGGTGTGGTAAACGGTGGTAATGGGCCAGTGGAGGCTCACAATGGTTAATTAATCAACTTTTTCCTTCCTGCACAAGAGGAAAAGGCTTGCTGCATCTTGCTGCGCTTTTCTGTCAGTTTCCTGCTGCTACATTCATGTGGCAACGATTTTGGTCGCACATGTTCCACCTCTGCCTTACTGATATCAATTCAATGTACCATTGGACAAGGTGACGCGGCCAACGATCCGGAGGACAAGTGGCGGCGAACCTTGCTTGCAACAGGTGTGTTTCAAGTTTCAACATTTACATTTCCATTTCATGTCCACTCAAACTTTTTGCCTCCCACCAGCAAGGGGGTTCATGGACTTGGTACACTAGTGTCGGCAGTGATTGTTTTTTCCGCGGTGTCGCGTATTGATGCGCATTGGCCCTGGCTGGTTGTTCTGGACATACTGCTTGTGTTAAAGAATGTAGCGTTGGCCATTGCTGTATTAGGATGTATTGGGAGAGTTGGATAGCAGGGAGCTCATACAGACTGTAGCCTGGTGTCTTGCCCGCTGCAAGGACATGGTTGGCAGGGCCGATATGTTTCTTGGTTGCGTCGGGTGACATAAGAACACGCAACCGTGGCACGGCCCACTTGATCTAAAAACCATGCACTGCTCCACCTGGGACCAAGCATGACGGAATTCAAGGTGTTCCGATGGAAACAGACCACTTTCTTCTACTCCAGGTCTCGCATTTCTGCGTACGTGGAGAAACACATACGACACAAACTTCATACATGTTCCGTCCATGTCTGGGCTGGCCGGCTCTATTGAGGCTGGTGGTTCTGCTGGAAGCTACTTTGGTGGTGGGCAGGCCTCCCTGACCATTTTTGTCAATGAATTTGAAGAGATGGGACATTTCAGCTCAAGTGAAGCTGCTTCATGCCCGCGCATCACAGCGCGTCAGGTATGAATGTCTTCGAATAATGATTGAATTGGTGTTGTGTGATTTTGTGTGCCAACATGTGCAAATGTACCATTACATAACGTATGTGTTTTTGAGGTAAGCTATACATGTTCAAACATGCTTGTATTCCTAGCATGTACAGGTAAATCTGAGTATGAATGTATATTGATTACTGATTTGCGTTTAAGTAACTATGGCTAGTTCGTGCTTCAGGTGGTTATTAACTAGTACTGGTTCATTCAAACTTTGTCATATAACAACATATAACAGCTGATGGATGGATGTACGGCATCCTTGTGCCAACTGCTACAGGGCGGGGGAGCTTCGGCAGCGCGCGCAGTAAGCAGCACCCTGCAGCAGCACCTGCAGGCGCTCTGTTCAGCATGGGTTGGTAGTGGCTGATGAGGATCTTCGATCAATTCGTCAATGAGATGGCTGGTTAGTGATGGTTGGCATTGATTGATGAATATTGATGAGATTCCTGCTTGATTGATGATTACTTCCGGGTTCGTTAAACAGTCATTGATAGTTGATGGATGGCAAAGACTGGTTGTTACCTGGTGATCGAGCATGGTGAACATTCAAGAACATTTCACATCGATCTTTAACCGGTTTACGTGTGGCCTATCAGTATTTCGCCATTGTTGGCCATAGATCAAAAAGCACTTCTTTTTGCTGAGCTTGCGCACCAAATTTTAGAAAGGTGGTTCCCCCCTTAGTCAAACTTCAGACGGTTTCCAACAGTGCATGTTTCCCAGACTATAACACTGCGCTCAAAATCTGAGGGACTATCCACTAATTCCGGGTCATATACTTGTTCAAAACGCATTGCTCGCAGAAAAAAAGCTGCTCGAAGAATCGTAGGTGCTGACCCAAGAATGTCAGATTACGAAAAGGCCAGCCGTTCCCCTTTTGGACAAAATCAAGCCCTCGTCCTGGGAGGATTTTTTTCAGGTCTGAACCCCAGAGTTGCCATTAATTCAACATATGATTTGATGGTTATCCATGCCATCACGACTGTGAAGCATTGATTGACTACCCTTCAACTATCAAAGTATTGACACACTGATCATCATTTTATATACTATCGTAAATGTCCTTAATAAATCATTTTTATCGTGAACTGACTAGTAATGAACCAGTAGTGTTGATCAGCAACTTTTCTTGGCCATGAACTATACACCCCATCGCAATACAAACCCTATAGTTGATTTCCGAACCACTCCATTGTAGAAAAAAGTCATGAATTAAACTTTTGACCATCAATTTGCCATTTCTTATCCATCAGATTAACTGTTAGATTGAGAGTGAACTAGCCATACGTTTGATCAGCAAGTGCCCATCAGTTAGGCATGAACTCACAATTGATCAATCGTCAACTAACTTTTGCTGGCAATCAGTGACTGTGACTAAGCATTTCATTAAACACTAGGTCAATGATCACGAATTATCAATCATTAATTTTTATGTGTTGGAACTTAAGCCTTGCCGAGTTAGTAACCATCATTAACCATACCAGTTGTACGTCACATAACATCATCAATACCAACCATTGGCCACCAGAAACCATAGTCAACTCACCATCAACAGCCACCACTAGCAGCGAGCAACAAACCACCAGTAAAACCCGTCAGTCGCTTGAGCTGGTGTAGCTGGTCATCAACGTTCCTGAGCCACCATGGATATCTATCAACCACCATCACTACCAATCATTAACCACTGAATCGAACCATGATTGACCATGATTAACCACCACTGATATCGAGATCATGACCATCAATACCATTCCAATACCAATATATATTTCTTTACATCCATCAACTCTCAATTCCAACCACGAATATCACAAATCGAACCCATCAATACCCACAGTGATACTATTGATATCGTACCCATATGATTACATGAGATACCATGATTAATGGCAACCCAGGATTAAGAACCTCCTGGTTGATTAATTAGAATGGTACCCCCCCCCCAATCAACAAACCTAGGGTTTGTCAATTCTGGATTAACATTACCCATCACCACTCTGGTTGATTGATTAAAATGGTTGATTATCTAAAATTGTTTTATTATTATTGAGCCACTATTGATAATTAATAACCCCCTGGAAAACATTACCCAACAATCATAGCCCTTGGTTGAACCGCACCCGTTGCGGCGGTTCCTTCACCACCACGATTCTGGCAGCGCCGAAAATAGGTCCTTGGCTTCACCAGCACCGAGCCGCTGCCCAGCGCGGAGACCTTGCGCAGCGCCTACCGTGCCGTGGATCTAAGGATGAAGGATGGAGGAAGGGATGATGAATGACCATGGTTAATCATGGTTAATAATAGTTGGCTAATAACCAACTAAGATTGGATAATGACCAAAAATAGGGGATAATAACCAATACGGGAATAATGGTTAGTAATGACCAATAATAGGGGATAATAACCAACTAATATTGGTTAAACAACTACTAGAGGATGAAGGGATGGTTAATAGAAAATAGACTATGGATAATGAAACCCAAAGGGATTTATGGGAAATGAAGGGATGATTAATACCCATAGATGAGGGATTTATGGGCCATAGTGATCAATAACCCAATTAGTTGTCCTTGCCAAAGTGATCTATGGAGGATTGTCATAGCATAGTTACTTTACCTTGCCCCATAGTGATCAATAACCCAAAGGATAAAGTAACAAACCAAGCATGAAGAGGGATGATGAAGGATGATGATGGATGACGGTGGGATGCTGGTGAGCGTAGATGGATGAAGGATGAGTAATGAAAGGTTAATACAGGGGATACGAGCCAACAACAAGACGGATAATGGTCAGTGATGCAGGAATGATGGATGATGATTGATGGGTGATTAGTGGCGGTCACTATGGTAATTCATGGAGCTTATTATCTATTATTGTTATTGATGGTTGTGGTTTTTTAGGAATGAAGATGACGAAAATAAATGCTGATGACAGATGATCAATCATGATCAATGATGAATGATGATGGTACTCAACTTCCAGACATGTTCACGACAAGAACGAGCAATGATAGTTGTGGATCGCAAAACGATTGGACTGATTCAAATCTTAAATGATAATATGTGTGAAACGTGTTTGACATGAGACTTTGATGATAGCTGCTGATATGTTGCTAACATCAATGCTTCACACATTAAACTAGCATGGTATGATGAGTGTTTCTATTTGATTTTGTTCTTATTTTTGCAGATTTGCACACGCAGAAGGATATAGGAAGGACCCGTGCAAGTGCAAAATGTGGGAATGACAGGCTGCTGCAAGTGCATGCGTGACAGTGGAAATAGTGAGGCATAAATACAACAAACAATCAACAAACTTCAGTCATTATAAGTCAGAATCAGGATGACATGAAGTATGAAGATGTAGCTTGATATGAACATGGTGTTGCAAAGAATCAAAACAAAAGTGCGGTTTGGGGATGCCACGCTCTCCTGCTGGCCCAAGTGAAGCTTGTGACTTGAAAGTTTCCCGTCCTTTTCTGGTTTGGAGGCAGTTGCATGGCCAGTATTTTTCAGCTCAGGGGCCTTCTGATTTGCTGCAATCTAAGGCAAGCTTGCACTAGCCATGCATCCGGACAAGCCAGGGGGATCCAAAACAGCATTCCAGGCGACGATTGTGGGAGTGTTAAACTGTTTGGGAGGTTCCAGTCATGTTTGGGATCCGCAGCCTAATAAGCAGGCTGCACTGATGTTTTGTCAGCTTCGTTTCAGCTTGGCTCAGTTGAGCAGCTGGTGCGAGCAGTCCGTTGATCGCAGATAAATCCTTTTTCAGCAAGCCCGGCGTGAGGTTCTTATGCTACCCTACCCTTCCAGTTACCTCTATAGTAGGTAACCAGCTGGTTTCTACCATTGCTTTTTAGGGTAGGTAACTGGAAGGGTAGGGCTAACTTGCAACCCAATGAATGGAACTACGCTTGCCGTTCAGTCAAGGGAAGCGCGCCAGGAACTTCAGAATGCCTACGAAGCTGTGCTGAAGGCCGTGTCTGCTTGAGAATGCTTGAGGTTCTACCGGTCCCAACGGTGGATGGAGCACTCCAATGCAAATTATGCCGATTTGGGTTTGTCCATGCACTGCAGTACCAGTAGCATGGATCTTTATCTCATAGGAAAGATTGTTGATTGAGCTTGCCATCATATGGGGAAAGACTTACTTATTGCAATTTGGCATGGATGGTGCGTGGCACGGTGCTTAATTATGTTTTACCGAATTTCTGGATGCTTGGGCACCCCAAAACAATTGTGTAAAGCTCCTCACCGACCGACCGGTTCAGTGCACTTACTGCGTTGCCCCGCAACTGAACTCTGTACAGCAAGTTGCGCTGTCGTGTGCTGCGACAAAAAGCTGCCAGAGCCGTGGGTGTGTGCACGGGCATAAGCTCAAAAAGGCAACCGTCATGCAAAACCTTCGCACGTACGACGGCAAGCATTTTGTCGAACAACCATTGGTTTTCCAAAGTTTCTGTTTGACCATTGTTGGGGGGAGCAAATCAGAGCCAGGGATAGTGACTATCCGAAATGGGCCGAGCCTGAGCAAGCCCTGAAACCACTGGTTGGCGATGATTCGCAGGGTATGGTAAGGTATGCTACCAATGCCGACTCATGATAATCCTGGAAATGGTTGATAAAAGAGGGGTTTCCTGTAGATTTCCCCATCAAGCGCCGTGAGATTAACAAGTTCCCACCCCCACAAGGTCAGCAAGGTATTTTTCTTTTCTCTTCGAACCGCTCCATTAAAGGTCCAGCCATGATTAGCGTCAAATCATCAGGCCATGAGAAATGATGAGAGTAACTACTGTATGGGAAACGATTGGAGTTCCATTACGAGAAGATGTTAGGTAGTAGGATGTAGCAGCTAGCAGGTTGGTGGTAGTGAATAGTTCGTGTGTAGTATTGTAAGCAGTAGGTAGTGTTATACGTGGTAGTGAGCGGCAGTAGGTGATAGCAGGGTGGTAGGTGGTAACCGTGGTACGTAGCCTTATGTAGAAGCTTAGTAGGCTGGGGGCTTCTGAATGAAGGTGAAAAGCCACTAGCATCCACTAGCTATTTACCTTCACCATCATTCAATAGCCCCCAGTGTAATGACTACCATTAGTAGTAGCAAGAATACATATACCAATATGATGGCTTTAAAGGTCAATTACCGGTAGCCAAGCACAATCCACCATCAGTAGCCATCCTTCCGTGGACAATTCCAAACCGCGAACTGAACGCTCAGGCCCGGTCCAGTCCGAGTGCTCCGGTTTTCACAGGAGTCATCCGAACCGACCTGTTTGTGACCAGGGGGAGGTCGGCCGAAGTTTGGAAATAGCTCATGGTGCCAAGTTGGTGCTCATGTTTGGAATTAGTGGTTGAGTCGAGTGGTGCTTGGGCAATAATGCTCCATTGATGGTTTTTTTTAAAGTTGAGTAATGAGTAGGAATGGTGAAGAAAGGTCACACCATGTCACACGATTGGAGGTACCCCACTGAAGGGGGTGGGAGGGAGCTGCTTGGAGCCCGATGGCTATCCGATATCACCTCAGAGGTCCGACTCTATCCAGCAACTGTGCAGCGCGCAGTGGCTTTCACTTGTTTCTTGCTTTCTTTTGTTCCATTTTTTGCAAGAACATATTGTTTCACCCAATTGCTTTCACAGTGGTTTTAATTTTGGTCCATGTAGAATGTGAAAAAACCAGATCAATTTGAGCAACATTGCTCCACATGACCGTTGTGTAGATCTTGCCACGGATGTTGCTGTCCATTCTCATCACCAGTCGCCCGTTCTCGCAGATAGAGGCTCATTTTCCGTTTGAACCAAAGCCCCGGCCTCGGCACATTGACAGCTTTTGGGCATGCTGCCATACCTAACCCGAGACGGCATGTCATGAAGTTCAACTGCTTCACCTTGACGCTTGAGAGTTAGAAGATGGTTGGAGCATGCGCATTTTGCATTTCAATTGCTGGATCATCGAATTGCACCCGGATAATGGGCGATAATACGCTTCCTCGGCTGCGACCTCTCACACGCTAGTCAAAATGCCGCATTTTTCTCACTTGAATCATGCTTCAACTGCAGAAATTTCAGATAGATTTCCATGAATTTCCAACCTTTAGACCTTTTAGAGCCTTGGGGATGTCCATCACCAGGAGCCGCACCGCCACTTTTCCAGGGTCCAGTAGGGTCACCGTTCATGGAGCATGGCATCGCGGCAGCACCACGAGATCTTTGGTCTCTTCGAAGGGCCGGCCGTGCGGCGTCCTCGGCCCTGGGAGGAAGTCATGGCACCTGATCACTGGCAGCTTCTTGGAAGATGAATGGTGGCCCCCATGTGGCCCCCATGTGGCCGCTGGTAGGGTTGAGGTGGGGTGTTTCTCAAGCCATAGGGCACCCCCAAAATGAGTGGTTGCCTTACTAATATTGGATGACTGGGGGGTACACCTATGTTAAGAAACCCCTAGGTGCATGTTGGTGGCTAATTTTCATGGTTAAGAGATGGTGGTTAATGATGGTTGACTATGCAAGGGTTCATGAGTGGTTTAGTGGCGAAATGACGCTTGAGCAGTTTTTTGGGCTCATGGTCATAGCAAACCATTTGTTGGTTGATGGTGAATAATTGTTTATCAACACTTGCCTGATGGATAAGCTCTAGTCATTGATTGCTGATGAAGTAATGGTCGCTGATGGTCATTAATGATAAGGGATCAACACCAACGATGGCTGGTTCGTGAAGAAGACTTATTTGATGGCTCATCCCAGGGCTGCGGTGACTTGAAACCAGAGTGCTCCACAGAATCCACAGACTTGGACTGAGTGCCGCTTCAGCTGTTGACACTTGATGGACATTGAGCCATGATCAAAAACAGTGATGATGATTCCAAGTTCTTAGGGGATGGGCTTCAACCCAATCCCTCCCATGAGGGATTTTCAACCCATAAGAACCCATGAGAGCTATCACGATGAATCCTATTGCCGGTGGATGGACCGACTCAATTCGTTTGGAAGTGGTATCAATTGACGCCAAGCAAGTGGCTTGACACTGACTGTAATCAACCACTGCTGTTGACATGTAGTTGGCTGGACATGGCTCGACTGGCGATTTGAGGGAAACCTTTGCCAAAATCATAGGTCACCACAAGGGGGTACACAAGACATGGACTTCGAAAATGAATCAGTTTTCAGCACAATCTGATGCGAGTTTGGCTTTGATATGGTGTTTTTCGTGGCTGGAATCACTGTGACTGAGCCTGCTGGGATAAGGCTTGAAGGCGAAGCTGGTGAGCGCAACTTAGCTGAGGAAGAGCTAAGCTTCACAAGCTGGCTCACATTGGGGTCACTTCACGTCATAAGCTGCAACTGAATCGTTTACGCAAAGCTTCTTGAGAAGAGGGGATGCTACCCCAGCATGAATCTCCAAGCTTATGGCAGGGCAGCATCCTGTAACTTCCATCAACTTTCACGGTGGCAATGCAGCTTTGATGCCTAAGCGTAGCTCGGGAGGACCGAGCCATCCACTGAGGAACCAAGCGAAGCTTATCCGAAAACGGCGCCAGGCCTTCAGGCGCCAGGTTGATGGCGGTGACCTGGGTGGCGTTTTGCCGAGGTTGGTGAACCCAAGGCGATGCGACATTTGTCATACGAGTCACAAATATGTTGAACAGCAAGTAAATCAAAGAATAATTTCAACATGTTTTGCAATAGTTTCAATAATTTAAACAATTTTAAATGGTTATGATTCAAACAACAAGTAAATTCAAATAGTAAATCAAACCTTTTATGATTCAAATGGTGTATTCAAATTATGTTTCAAACAACGAGTAAATCAAACATTTGTTGTTCATAGGTTTTCAGTTATGATTTCGAAAAAAGGCATATATTGATTGGTCATAGAGGCATATCTTGATGATTTTGAAATCATGTATTTTCTGGTCACGTCCCACCTTCTTTGTAGCACTCATCCAGTGCTGATCATCACCAGTTTGACCAATGGACCTGCAAAATTGATGGTTTACCGGTTTACCCATGGTTTACCTGCTTGGTTTACCCGCTTAATTGCACAAAAATATGTTGGAAGGGTCAGTGGGTAGGCATTGCTGCCCATGCGAACAAAGCTCAACTGCTGGGAAGTCACCAACGCGTCAGGTTTTGCGATGGCAGGTGGTGCTTTCAGAAGGGCTGCCAGCCATGGAAGTCCCTGGGCTGTTCCTAGCTGGGTGCGGCTGGGTGGTTGTTGTAGTCATGGATTCGCGTGGTGGTTTCTCAAGCCATAGGGAGCCCCAAAGCTATGGCTGGTTTAGTACATTAATGGTTAGTACTGGATGATTTGGGGGTACCCCGGGTACCACGTGGGTCAACATGTTCTGCTGCTGTTGAAAGCTTGCCGATTTTTTTGCTGAAGCAGCTTCCAGATTGAATCAAAAGCAGTATTGCGCGAGCACTTCGGTCCAAAATGATGTTTGCTGCAATTGGACGTGTGGGTCAGTGCGTTCAGCACGCTTGAAAGTAAAGGGTAAGTGGTGATATTTACCTGTTGTGCTCCAGTTTTTTCTTGCTGATGGTTTCTACAATCCAGTGTGGAATCCTTGTTCAAACCAGTCAGAGATGGTTGGGCCCTTACTCAGCCATGGGTTGCAATTTAGGCGTAATTGTTCAATAATGCGTTACAATGTGCTTCGGCAGTGTTCAACCGTGGAGCAAGGAGCACAGGGGAAAAGTTCTTGTTGCAGATAGCCCCATGATTCACAAAAGTGCTACATTTTATGTGTCATATGACTACTACTGTATGAGGAGCAGCATGTGAGCAATGGATAGCGATAGCATCATTCAGTTCGAACACGCGCCTAGGAAGCATTGCCAGCAGCTTGGGAGCTGCGATTCGGGTGCCCGGTGCCTGGTTGGCAAGCCGCACATTGTCTCTCCCAGCTCGAGCTCGATCACTTACCCAAGTGTATCATGGGAGATCCATATTGATAAACCCTCCATTTTGGATGGTGAATCACTAGCTATTTCTGCTTAAGCCAATGGTTTAATATAGATCTACCATTACAATCGCAACAAAGCCTCAGACAGATCTTTGGATTGTCTAGGTCGAATCCCAACCCTCCAGCAGGTAGCTGTCCAAGAAATGGAGATTTCTTTCTGGCTGGTGGTTGGGAGGGAGCGATTCGGAGCCAGGGGAATCTCATAGCTGTAAAGGGGTTCTTTGAGGAGCTACCAGGAGCAAGATTTGGTTCAACTTCCGCGGTGCAAAAAACTCTTGAAGACACTCTGACAGGAACCCAATTACTGGTTGAATGAATAGTGCAGACATATACATAATTGCCATGGGGTAACCGCAAGCGGGTGATTTACCCAAACCTCTACTCTTGAGCTCAGATTGTGGATCTTCCAAATGATTTCACTATATGTAGTAATGTGCCTGGAATTCTCACAATTCAACTCCATCGAAACCACCGAGGCAGACAAAGATCTGCGCCGGATTCCACCACCTTCGATTCCTCAGTATCCCTTGAGGCCGCGGCAACGCAACGTGGGTGATTATAGCCCTGTAGCACCATGAGCTTACACCCCTTGTTGCAGCTGGGGGAAGTGTACATAAACTAGGAGCTGGGGACCCAACCAAGGCTATAATGCTGCATTAGATTGCATTAGCCTACTTACTGACTGTAGGTGGGTTCATCATCCAAGAAGGTATTGTCAGTTGCGGCGTGCTTGTCCACGGCCAGGCATTAAAAGTGCGGCCGCCAGTTGAAGGAAAGCCCACCACCAATGGCACTGGACGATGGCGACAGCGTGCTTACGAGGGGCCTGAAGATCCTTGAGACGAATGCAGCAAGGAGGGTAAGGGATATGGGACATTACGGAAACACGGGGCTGATTAATGTTTTCAATTGGTGGATCCATGTTAATAAACCACCCCCAGTTCACCTTAAATAGCTGGTAAACGCTGTCAATGTTTCCCAAATATCGACGGTTTCTTGATTATGGATCTAAGGTGATGCATGATTTTCATAGACCAAGGTATCCACAAAGCAGCCATATCCAACAATTTAATACAATTTAAGCATTAACATTTTACATTTGCCGACCAATATTTTGGGGGCTCGTTGCCATTCTTGGGAACAGATACCTGAGGGCGTTAGCAACAGCTGGTCTCAGAAGGATTGACCAAGCCTGACAAGTGCAACCAACAAATACGCGTACAAATGCAGGAAATGCAAACGGATGATTCGAGGCATGCTTATTTTCAAAGGCACATTGGCACCAAGCAAGAGCATCAGAAATATGGGGCAAATCAGCGGCCAATCTTGAGCCTCAGCCCAGCATTAATTAAGGTATTGTAAGCTGACGAGGAGATGGTTTTTGCATGGGGGTGTTTTTTTTGAAAGTGTGGCAGAGCCATTGCCCTTTCTCCCAGATACTGCGAGACTACTGCCTCCACTCAGATTGATCGTTCGTTGAAGGTCCATAAGAATTCCAAAAAGGTTTCGCGCGTGTCGAAATAATGCACTTGCTTTGTAAACAAATGAGCAGCGAGCATTCCTTTGGGGTGTTTCTCAAAATAGGGGTGCCCCCAAATCAGCCAGTCTATCAATCATTTTACTAATAAAACGGTTGGCCCCAGATTCCAAGATATGAGAAGTGCCAGCGGCGCTGTTGGATCGCGCGGCCGATTTCTCAGCTCAGCTCAAGCCGTGTGCGCTCGCTGCCTCCCACGTGTCATTTGTGGCGCACAGTCTGCGGCATGGCGTTTCGTCCAGAATCCGTTGAGGAAGGGCTGCATGGTGTAACTGGGGACGAGTCCAGCCGCCATTGAGTGGATCGAAATTACTCATGAGTTGCCCGGGGTTCATTGAGTTGTTGGATTTGGATCTTTCTCAAATTTAAAGTTTTTTGCAGAGCAGGAGCACGTCAAGACTTGGGGAGATGGACAGTTACAGAAGTGCGTCCCCTAACGGAAATGAAACCAATTTTGGCCCATCAGAACTCAGAAGTTGCACTTGCGCCCCTGCCATCCCTACCATCCCCTACCAGCCCCTACCATCCCCTAAAAAAATGCTAAAAGGATGGTTCTAGGGCATATGTGTTTGCTGTTAGGTTGTTATGTTTTATGTTTGCTGTTAATCATCTTATCATCACCTCTACTGTTTTTCTTAGTAATGGTTCTGAGGTTGTTTTCTCCTTAACTTTCACCCGTCCCCTGTTTCGTTTTTTCTGTCTATCTTCTTGACTGTTGATTGGTTCATAATATTTTTTAATATTATGAATTAATCATTTTATGCTTTCCAACTTCCTATTCCATCCCACCAATGCTCAATTATCCTGACTTGACTTGTGATAGGTTTCTTTGTATCGTTCAGTTCATCCATCGCTAATGCTAAAAGAGTTTGATTTATTGCCATAGCGTCCCATTTTCCATCACGGTTAAGTTCCTTACCACATTCAACAATTACTTTTTTATCTGTGATGTTTTCATACATTCTTTTTATAAGTTCAAAATTAACAAATGAAAATATTATCATAGCATTTATTCCTTGGTCTTCTTTTAATCTGTTAATTACTTTCTTCCAAAATTTGTCTCCTTCATCATCGTCTGGCGTTGGCATAGGATGACACTTTACAAAGTCTCTTATCTCTTCGTCCTCTTTCTCTATTGCTTTTCTATCACATTTGTGTTCATCTTCGCTTTCACTACCAAAGTCAGCGTATATACCAAGATTACCAACATCTAAAACCTCAATTTTTCCTCTACTCATTTTTCACTTAATATATAAGGTAATATTTCTTTAAGTCTTTTTTCTAATGTTCGGGGTTTGTTTTGGTTTTTGGTTTTCGGTTTTCATTTATCCATTGTAGTCGTTTCATACGCTGTGTTTGACTGTCATCACTTTCATAATCTTTATCTTCTGCTTCTGGTTCATTTTCTCTCTCCTCCTCCTCCTCTTCAAGTTCCCTAATCACCATATCTATTTCGTCCATTCCTTCGTTCGGGTCTAGTCCATTAGCAAGGTTTCTCAACCTCTCAAAGTCTTTCACCTTATGTCTTTCATCGGGTCTTAGGGTTCTTAAATGTTCTTTCAATTCCATCATATCAAAGAATGTCTCTTCCTCTTCGTTGTCATTATTAATAAACATTTCCATTCTTTGCTTTTCCATCTCCATAAGTTTATTTTCCATATATTGAAATTTCATTTGTTTCCTGCCACACTTCCCACAAACATTAACAAAGGTTTTCAAGTGATAACCCCAATAGATTTTATCAGTTGAATTTTCATTCAGGTTAATCACATCAGTAATAATCCGACATCCACAAGTAAATTTAGTCATCTCTTATTTATTCCTTTTATACTAAGGTCTTATTTCTTTAAGTATTTTTAAAAGCATTAATTATTTTAAATCTAATAGTATAATATAATGGCAAGACAACTCACAAAAGAGCAAGTTATAAGCAACGTCTATTATGATAATGAAAGCGGTTTCGGTTCAATTCAGGAGACATACAAGAAGGCGAAGCAACAAAACCCAGAAATAACATTGGACGAAGTAAAGGACTTTATGAGGAAGCAACCCAACAAACAGATAAAAGGATACAGAGGAAGCAACTCATACACAGCACCCTTTGCAAGGTTTGAATACCAAATAGACATAATGGTTATGGCACCGCTCTCCAAGAAACCAGAGGTCAAGATTGAAACATCCAAGGGAGAACCGAGATACGCGTTAGTAGTCATAGATATTTTTAGCAAGTATGCAGATGTGATACCGATGAAGGAGAACAACAGTGAGAGCGTCTTATCAGCATTAAAGCAAGCATTCAAGAAGATGGGTTTTCCAATGTCAATCTACTCAGATAATGATGGTGCATTCCAGTCCGTGGTCAAGGAATTCTTTGAAGGCGAAGGCATAGAGCACATCGTCACCCAAACACATGCCAATGTCGCAGAGAGATTTATTAGGACAATGAAAAATATGATACACGACAGGGTCAGGTTTAACAAAGCGGGTTGGACTTCAATGCTTACACCCGCACTGAACAAATACAATACAACGGTCCATTCAACGACAAAGATGACACCGAAACAAGCACACAAAGACGAGAACAACTCAACAGTAAGAGTTAATCAAACTTTGAAGGAAAAGAACAAGAGAAAGTATCCTGAGATAAGGGAGGGCGACCAGGTCAAATACTTCCATAAGAAGAAGGGCAACTACACCGATAGAAAAGAATATGTATCAAAATGGAGTATTCAAGCATACAAAGTTGAAAAGATAAAGCACGACCTGATGGGCAACAGGACTTATCAACTTGAAGGTTTAACGAAAAAATATTTAAGGCACGAATTGCTATTGGTCTAACTCATCTAAAACAAACAACATTGACAGCATCCATAATCTCTTCCACCAACTTAACCGGTATTCTATACAATTCATCTTGTTTAAACAAAGTGTAGTTCTCTTTCCAGTTTTCTTTCTTCCCGCTCGGTGCTCTCTGTGCTGTTTCCTTGTGCCTGTTGCCTTCCATCATTCCGCAATCTTTTTTACATAAATCCTTAGGTTTCCAATTGCTAAGGTTATTCCACAAACGCGTTCGCTTCCTATATGGCATCCCATACTTACAATAATCCACATCGTTATAACTAAATCTATCCATAAAGGGTTGCTTCTTCAACAGTCCAGTCTGCGGGTTTTCAATGAACCAGACCTGAGGTTTAAAGTAATCAATTATCTCAATGGTTTTTAACACAATCTTATTTGCTTCTTCAATCTTTCTCACCCCTGTCGTCTTCGCAATGCTGTATTCAATGCAAGGAGGCGACGCCCAAATGAAATCAAAGTATCCACTACGAAATCTTTTGTAGTCCCATTCCAGTATATCACAGTTAATATCGGCATTCTTCAAGTCTAACGACACTACATTCCAATGAAGTTGTTTAGCAACAGTCCCGATACTACCAGTTCCACTAAAAAGTTCAAGCAATTTCATATAATAATAATATTAGAAAAAATATTATATGAAACTTAATTCACCACAACAAATTTATCTCCATCCTTTACGATTTTGTAGTATTCAAGCGTGACCTCTTTCGGTTGTTTGATTTTTCCATCGTTCAACATTTTAAGATACTGTCCTTGTTTGCTTTCATAACTACCTATAGGTCTCCCCAATCCACGCTTATTGAATGCCTCTTCAACTCTTGCTTTGTCTTCATCAACGCTGATAGGTATCTTTGCTGGTTCAATTTTCTTTTCAATGTCTTCAATTTTAACCAGCAACAATTTCATTTGCTTAGCGAGTTTGACGAGTTTATCAATAACTAAATCATCACTACTCATTTCTCTATATCAATTATATAGATATTTAATTAATTAATTAAATATTTATTTATCAGTATAAAGCGCGTTTAAATCTACTCTTTAAATCGTTTTGTATTTTATTTGTTCAGTTTTCTTTTTAACGTATCTATTACATTTAGCATATTCAATAATTAGTTTCATAGTTTCAAGTGTATATTTACAACATATCTTAATTTTGTTATCTTTGATTACAGGATACTTATTATCATCATCAACTCTATTTTCTATCTCGTCAATCGCTTCTACATATAAATAATATTCAGCGTCCATTATATAATTAGATAATATGTTTTTATATAATCTAATTATACTTGGGGAGAGAATAAGACTTAGGGTGTCAAAAGTTGAATTCATGAAAAAGGCAACAACTGGCACTTGATTGTCTCTTCTATTGCTGAGATGAATTAACTGTTCCACAGACTTATGCTGGATTGAAGCGACTGTTCCATTTTACCCGACCCCATTCTAAGGCAAAAAGTTTCCTTCAATAAATTATAATATATTTTTTTTTCTTAAATAAAAATATTATGAATAAATTAGATGTTCCCAAGATTGAACCCATCAATGTAAAGCAATATGAATTTAAACAAAGTCCATATCCACAAGCGGATAAACTCCCATTTAGGTCAATTATTGTTAGTGCCAGTCAAGGCGGTAAAGGCATACTCATACAAAACTTAGTCTTAAAAATTTATAGAGGATGCTTTGAACGCATTTGGGTCGTTAGTCCAACAGCACACATAGATGAAGCATACAAAGAGGTAATAAAATACATACAAAAGGAATTGAAAATAGACAACAACAAAGAGCAGTATCTGTTTGATGAGTATAATGCAGAAGCACTGGAACACATCATAGACACACAACACAAGGTAATAGAATATCAGAAAAGGATGAAGATGAATAAGTTATTTAGTTGCTTATTGATTATAGACGATTTCGCAGAGGACAAAACATTTATGAGATACAGCAAGATACTGCACGGACTATACACAAAATCAAGACACTTTGGATTATCAGTAATCACTGCCTCACAGAAATATAACGCACTAGCACCGATAGTTAGATTAAATACATCATCATTATACATATTCAAGTTAAAAAATATGGCAGAGGTTGATGCCTTCGTCCAAGAGCAGTCAGCATTAGTTGATAAGAAAACAGTCTATGAGATATACAAATTGGCGACGCAAGAACCATACTCATTTCTATTTGTAAAATTAAGAGAGAGCGACATTAATAAAATATTTATGGTAAGATTAGAGAAGGCAATACATATTAGTCAGGATGAAATTATTTAATAATAGTATATTCATTAATATTATTAAATTATAATAACGAAAAGTTGCACATATCCAGTTTTGGTGCTAACATATGAATACGGGCACGGTCTTTCTTTTGTAGTTCCTCCACATCCACAATTATTTCCTTAAGGCATTTAACTAATACAATGTTATTGATTGGTAGTTCGTTATTTATTTCATCACTATCTACATCAAACTCCTTTATTTTAGTTATATATTCATTTTCTTTTTTGGTCTTTTTGTTAAATACATTCCCCATATTGTAATATTAGATATTAATTTTTAGACTTTGCTTTTGGTTTAGGTTTGCTTTTTGTTTTCAACTCGGTCATTTCTTCTTCTAATTTAGACACTCTGCTTAAAGTTTCTTGAAGAGCACCCCACAACACCACCGAGAGTTTCATATAATTGATACTTAAATACTTTTCATCGCTGTCTTTTTCTTTGTTTTCTTTTACTATGTCTTTACATTCTTCCGGTAAAAACGCTTTTAATTCCTGAGCAATCATTCCGAATGTATCATTTTTTTGATACTTTTCATTTGTATATTCAAAGGTTTTTAGTTTAACATTTTTAACACAATTAGTAAAGTCTGCTTCAATATGTTTAATATTATGTTTTAATCTTTCATCAGATACAGTAGTGTCAATGATATTTCCAATAACTGATTTACCTGTATTATCAATCACAGTGTTAAAATCTAATGATGTTGCTGATACATCATATTTAAATATTTCACTTCCATTATTTCTAAAAATCATATCAGTAGCACTACTTGTATCAATAATATTAGCACTTAAAACAGTGCCCCCGTTTAATTCTACTTTACCATTTCTTAAATAGAAAAAATCTATGTTATTCCATCTGAATGATACATCACTATTACCTAAACTACCATAAATATCACATTCACAACCAGTTAATAATCTTGTTCGTCCTAATGTTCCACCTAATTGGATGAAGTCAGTATTATTCCGTTTTACATATACATCATTATTATCAGCGCTATCATATATGTTTGATTGAATTTTTTTACCAGCATCAATAAAAACATTTTTCAAAAATCTTATATCCTCTGACAGTCGCCTTAATGAAAAGAATGTTGCTCTACCAGTTTCAGTTGAATTACCACCGTCAAAATCCACATCAACATTATAACTTTTACATCTAAATCTATCAGAAAGGATTTGGTCTGTAGATATAGTATTATTTATGAGAATATCATTATAGAAAGTAAAACCGTTTGCCATTGTTATTCTATCATTTTGTAAAGTTAAAATAGTAGCGCCAGAACGTTGAATTGTTAAGTTTGCTCCATCTGGACTGTTTATAGTATTACAGATTATGGGTAGTGTTGATATTACTTTATCTGTATTAATTGATAAAACATTACTTGTTGCACCTAAACCAAATGTTATAATAGGGTTTTTTGTTGTTTCTTTATTCCATAATCTAAAAACATTATCAGCGTTAGTGTTTTCTAATATTTCTTGTATCTGTGATTTACCTTGCCCTCCCTTGACTAATAAACTTTTTGAAAATTCAACTTGATGAGTAGAATTACCAAATTTAATATATTCATCACTATTTCTTTTAAATATTAAATCCCCAGTGGGTGAGTTTATTTCACCAGTTTTGACAAAACCATTCACTGTTAGATTATTATTACTAACAATATTTTTTGAAAAATAAATATCATCTTGCGCTTGTCTAAATTTCATTACTTCAACTCCATTTCTTGAAAATGTAATATCATTATCGCCATTACTATCATAATCATTTAATGAAAGTTTCTTACCATTATCAACAGTCATATCTCTTAACATTCTTAAATCTTCTGTTAAGTGTTGATAAGTCATATATATTATTCTTCCAGTCTGTGTTATATTAGCACCTAAAAACTCTGTATCAACATTATATCTTCTACATCTGAAACTGTCAGCATAACATTCATCACCGTGTAGTGAAGCAGAGAAAATATTATCTATTGTTAAATTGTTTGCAACAATATCTTTTGAAACTAAAATATCGTCTTCTGTTTTTCTAAACCTCATAAATTCAATACCGTTTCTTAAAAACAAAGCACTATTATCACCATCAGTATTGTAAGTGTTTGCTTGAACCTGAGCGGGGACTACTAAATCAATACCTGCATTCAATTCAACATTACCATTTCTCAAATAAAAGAAGTCAATAAAATTTCGTCTGAAGGTAGCATCGGCATTACCGATAGTATCATAAGTGTCGCAACTCAAACCTACTGGAACTTCAACACTTGACAATAGACCACCTAATTTTAAGTAATTAATGTTGTTTCTTTTTATTTCCATATCAGCATTCGTCCAAGTATCTATTATATTACTCTTCAATCTTGAACTATGCATTTCAATATTTTTATCTACTTCAATATTATCATTAGCAACATTGAAATTCATAAAGTCAACACTATTAATTCTGATTTTTAAATCAGTATTACTATCATTATTGCCAATTAAATTTCCCTTCAATTCATAAAATTCACCAACACCTAATACCACAGTTGGAAAAATTGTGAGTTCATTTGTAGAAACATTAAATTCAATATAATCAGTGCCATTCGTCTTAAACAATATATTATTAGCATTGTTTGTGTTAAAAGTATTAGTTAATAAACTTAAACCCTTAAGGTAACCGCTACTGTCTAATGATAAAACTGTCATATTGCCTCCAATTTCACTATCACCATTAACATAGAAATCTTTTGTTGAAGATACGGCATTCAATATAATCTTAGAAGTGCCTGATACGTGCCCAATGCGAAGTGTCCCACTCATATCCTGCGGGTTGTCTATATCTAATTTGTCAAGTAGTAGTGTATCTACATCTCCTTTATTATAATAATTGGTTAAGTCAGTAGTTGATGTTCCATTTGCCACTGCTGTATTCACAAATGTCTCGGTTGCTAAATTACTGCTTCCGGTTGCTAATAGTTTAATAAATTCAGTGCCTATAATAGTATTACCTGTGAATTTTGAGCTTTGTTTCCCGCCGTGTTTGTCCACCATGCCCATCACACATCATGTCATGTGGCCATTTGCCCAGTCGGGCCCTCTTGAGCTACTTCCGATTTTAGCGGAAAAGGTGCAGCGCACTCAGCAGATTCAATGCCACAAGTTGGCAGCGGAGCCCCATCCGGGGCGGGGCAATGGCAGCCATCGTTGGGCGGTCCTCCTGTTGCATTCACTCCTCGACGCCCAGAGGTGTTTGAGTTGAGTTCAGACGGTGAGGGGCCACGAGCTGCAGCCGTTACCACTGCGCACTCTCAGATGTCAGAGCCTGAAGTGATCTTCCTTGATGGATCTAGCCAGCATGACAACAGGGATCGAGCGCATGATCTTCACGCACCACATGATCATCCTCTTCTAGATCATTTGCATGGTGGACGTATTGGGATGTTCCCTCCAGGACTATATGATCGACAAGTAGACCATTCTCGGGTATATCATGATGTTGTTGACCTTAGCCACCATCAAGTATTTCAAGGTCCTCCAGTATACCCTCATGCTCATGGTCCGGTAGGTCACGGTGATTGTCCTGATGTTGGTGTAGAACCCCACGGAGTTTCTAATCATCGAAGAGTACAGGAACCAACTCACAATGGTGCACATGCACAGCACATGACATCTTTGGGACATCCAACTCCAGTTCCCAGTGTTCACACGCACCATTCACAACACGATTCTCACAACCACGGAGTGCCAAATGAGGCACATGCATATAGCCAGGGCAGTCAATTCATACATCATGCGCATGAAGGAGATGGGAACCAGCAGCAGCAAATGGTGTGTATGAGCTGTGGACGGGTTCGCGTCAATCGGTTGTCAGTGGGTTGCACGACATGTGGCAGTCTAAACTACTACAACCCCAACGAGCCCTCCAAGATCCACTCACCACATGGTACATGGTTGTACATGCCCAATGGTCAGCCCTCAACGAACAGTCATTCAGTTGCAACATCGTCGAACAATCCTCGACGTAGGCGAAGGCGTGGCAGGCATGGTCAACCACCAAGTGGGCCACCATCTTCAGTGAGTGGCCGAGAGCAAGCTGAAAGCGAGGTTCCCACCAACGATCCTTGTGTTGAACCAGATCATCATTCATTGGGCTCACATGTTTCTGTTCGTAGTCAACCACTACATGGTAAAGTACCCCCACGTGATCCTCACAGCCATCCTAGAGTACCAGACCATGCACATGCGAGATCTCATCCAACCACGGCACCAGCACACCCACAGCGTTTAGGCACAGCTGTGGTAGCAAACAGTGAGGACAAGACGATCCTCGATGCCCTTCGGAGACTGGTCAAAGGTGATGGGAACCAGTCTAGTGCACAGTCATGGAACTCGATGATGGGACCACAGAAAGGGGTCAAGTATAGGGGAGGCACTCCTCCAGCACCACCCAAGTGGGACTACAAACCAAATGATGTTAGGGCGTTTGACAAATTTGAGAAGAGAGTCAGACTTTGGCAACTACATGTTAGTCATCACATGTCGAGCACAGAAGCATCATTGGCAC
Organism: Symbiodinium kawagutii; assembly: GCA_009767595.1. NCBI lineage: Eukaryota > Dinophyceae > Suessiales > Symbiodiniaceae > Symbiodinium > Symbiodinium kawagutii. The sequence goes on along the minus strand of VSDK01004557.1, from coordinate 343,714 downwards.
TTTTCACATCACTCACCGGAGAAGCAGCCGATCAACTAGAATATGCAGATCTCCAAAAAGTCTACAGCAAAACCGGCGTAGAGTACATTCTTGATGAACTTAGAGCGGCATATCAGCAGAAGGAGATCTACATTAAGAGACACCACCTGTTTGAATATGAACACATCAATCGATTCCCTGGTGAGGCCATCCGCACCTACCTGAATAGGTATCGTAAAGCCGAAGCAGCCTTGATGTCCATTGGAGTGAATATCACACTCACTTATGACACAGAGGCAAGAGGCTCACGGGTGCTTGAACGTGCCAAGCTATCACCTGAGCAACAAAGACTAGTCTTGGTCGGCACAGGCCAGTCACTAGATTTTGAATCAGTGTGCTCCGCGATGACTATGCAGTACCCAGAGTACAAGTCACCTCCACCTATTTTTGGCAAAGAGGGTTTTCGTCCAGATCCACGTTCGGGTCAAAAAGGGGGTAGTCGATATGGAACTACTCCATCATCGTCTTTTCCCTCCACCAATGGTTCAACTACGGCATCAAGTAGCTCTTCCTATCGTAAGGGGGATGGCAAGCAACATGGTAAAGCTCGTAGAGTTTTTCAAACCATCGCCGAAAACCAGAACACAGATGCTGATGGCGCTGACGATGTAGAGCACATGAATGATCATGCTCAAGATGGTGATCCTCCATTCGATGATGATGATGATGACGCTGATGGAAAGCAAGATGAGCAAGCTGAGCAAAGTGCAGATGATGAGATGAGCCAATTGGCCAATGTTCTCACGGTCACTGCAAAGAAACTTGCAGCCATGAACCAAGGCCGCAAATACAAGAACATGCCCAAGAAGTCGATAGAGCAGCGGAAGCAGGAATCTGCCTGCGCCGCATGCGGCCTTGTCGGTCATTGGGCCGGAGATGATTCATGTCCCGTTTCAAGCAAAAAGGGCAAAGGTGGTCGCGGGAAAGGTGGACACGGAAAGGCTTCATCACCAAGTGACTCTAAGAAAGTTTTCACCGTGAACCACTACTCTGGTTACCAAACCTTTGCGGACTTTGACGCACAAGAGGAACAAGATCAAGACCCTCATCATGATGTTTTGGTCGTTTTTCATACAGGTTCATTGGCAAGCATTGAGAACACTGAGGCGTCATCAAGGTCACCAGGTTTCATGATCCTTGACACTGCATGTCAGCGTACATGTTGTGGTCGACAATGGTTCGATTCCCATCATGCAATCCTCACTGAAAACAACCTGTCAATCATGTACAAGGACCAGACCGAGAGATTTCAGTTTGGCGCGGGCGAACCATTGACATCCACTCATGTGACTTTCTTTCCCGTTGGCATTGAAAATCATCTTTGTGTTCTTGGAACCCACGTCATTGATGCCAAGATTCCCTTGCTGTGCAGTCTCAGTGTGATGAAGAAACTTGCACTAACCATTGACATTGGCGAGCAGACAGCCATAGTTGGGGCCTTCAACAATCTTAAGGTGCCTCTGGTCAAGATGTTGGGACACCTCGCCATTTGCATCACCAATTTTCCCGAGGATGTCCAACAGAAATTTTCCAACACAGTGATTGAACATGTTCTGCAATCAAATGAGACAGAACTGATCACTGTGGATGAGCTTCCTATCATCGAAGCTTTTGATCAAGGCAAGCCCTTAGGCACGCCAATCGCCTCTTTGCCTGAACCTTTTGGTGCTTTAGGCACGCCAACCTCTGTGCCTAAGCCGCCTGCAGACACGTTAGGCACACCAAACGCTCCTGTGCCTAACCCCCATGGAAGTTGGCCAAGTTCCCTTGAGCCGACCTTCGAAGGCATGGCGTCAGTTCACCAAGCGGCTCTTGCATCTTTCCAGGAGCATCTGGGTTCAACTGGCAGTCTCATGTCGCATGGGCTTGATCACACGCGATCACTACCTCCAGATGATCGACCAGGACTCGGGCAAGGACTCAAAACAATCCCGCAGACAGTCCAAGAGCAAGGCACAACCAAAGAGCAAAAGCTATCCAAGCAGCAGCTCAGTCGATCTTCCACATCCTCCTCCAGCGCACAGCCTTCACAACAAGAATGTCACTTGCAACCATCCAGACTTCGTCCGGTACGGAAACGTGTGGGGAAGCTACACGAGATGCAAGGAGTGTTACATGAGGTGGAAGTGGAACGAAGATCTCGGCGCTTGGAAGTCGGATGGCTATTGCTCCAGACCATCGCCTTCGCGACCATCGCCTTGGATCAAGGACAGGTCCGCCATGGAAGTTCAGTCCCATATGCCACGGGAGCCATCATCGACAAGACAGCCATTGCAGACACCTCTAACTCCCTTCTTGGCCTCACGCCGCAAGCTGTCCAGACCACCATCAATGACATCCTTGGAGGCGGGTCATGGACTGACAGCCGAGGCAATGCAGGAGTTCGACTCAACGATGGACGGGAATCAGTTCGTTCACTACCACCTGTCCGAGACGAACTCAAATTGGGAACTAGAAAGAGATTGAATGGCGACATCCGGAAGAACATTAAGGTGCTCGAGAATGAGGTGTTCCTAATTGAGGCCCTCGAGTGCAAGACTCCCAAGCCCAACAAAGTTGATTTGCTCGAGCTCTACAGCGGCAATGGCCATCCTACAAAGCTGTGCTGCGAGTATGGACTGAACTCACTGCAGCCGTTTGAGTCGCAAGATGGCTACAACTTGCATGATAAGGAGGTCAAGTCATGGGTGACTGAAGCTATCAGTAGGTTCAACCCACTTCTCTTGCTCATTGGCTTCCCATGGAAAGAATGGTGCCTCATGAACGAGAACCTGAACTACCTTGGGAAAGGAAGGCTGGATGAGCTGAACGAAACCAGGAGAAGACTGAGACCCCATGTCAAATGGATTGTCAAGTTGTGCCAAGATCAGATCAACAAGGGCAATCTTTTCTTCTTAGAAAGCCCCCCGACAAGCAGATTTTGGGAGGAGCCTGATGTGGACAGGTTGAAGCACCATCCAGATGCTTACTTTGGAGTTTGTGAGGGGGGAGCTTTTGACGCAAAGGATTGCGATGGCAACCCCATCATCGAATCATTTGCCTTTCTGACCAACTCCAAGTTCATCTTTGACATGTTGAGTATGAGACTCACCTCAGAGCAACGGGCTCAATGTGAACCCCTTCAAGGAAGAGATGTCACTCAGTCACATGAGTATCCCATCAAGATGGTGAGAGCTCTTCTCAAGGCACTTAAAGCTGAAGCTCGAGCACGTGATCCTTTCAGGTTCCAACGTGTCAACCAAGTTCTGTATGCACAGCCCATTCCAGATGAAGATGCATGGCGTGAAGTGCTTGAGTCTGTAAAAAAGGCCTTTGGATCAACGTCTTCGAAATCCATTCTTCTCCGAGAGGGGCATGAGATCTATACAAAAGTTGAGGCCTTAGTCCCATGGAAACTCACGAGAGTGCAGGCAGTCAGCACACCTATGATCCGAAGGTTCCCGCAGGATGTTGGATTCACACACCGAGGAGCCGGTCTCATGTTCAATGATGGGACATTGGAAGTGGAAAGTGAAGATTTGAGCACCTTGGAGTTTCCAAAGCAGAAGTTCAGCAGACCAGTAGCTTTTGGCATCATTTTCTATGGGTATGCAGAAGATGATCAACCGCCCAAGTCCACAGAATCAGTGCCCGATCGATTTGTCCCAGGACTCAAGACTGATGTGAGTTACCCAGGCATTGCAGAGAACATCCCGAAGGAAGTCAAGGCGTCAGTGGCTCGGCTACACATCAATGCCGGCCACCCTAGCAAACAGGAGATGATTAGACTCTTCACTATGCACGGCGCCATCAACTCCAGTGTTCTAGCATGCCTTGAGCACATGCAGTGCGGGACATGTAAACGGACACAGCTCCCACAGCAGCCCAGACCAGCATCAGTTCCAACTTTGACTGGTCAATTCGGAGATCGATTGCAACTCGACAGATTCTGGGTACGAGATCTGACTGGGCAGAACCATTGTCTCCTTGGACTGGTTGACCTCGCAACGAACTACCAGCAAGCAGTCAGGATCGATGGCGGTGGAGCAGCTCAAGTCTACCATGCTCTTCAACAGCTTTGGTTCCGGCCATTTGGTCATCCGCTCATGGTCGAGACCGATGACGATGGCAACTTTGCCGGAGACTTCAAGGAAAAGATTGAAGGCACGGGAATCCATCTTCACATTGTGCCAGCAGAAGCGCATTGGCGCATAGGGACTATCGAGCGTAAAAACGCAATCTTGCGCAATGTCATGGAAAAGCTGATTGATGAGCGAGGAGCAACTGATAGCCAGATGATCGATGACATCCTGGTGGCATCCCTTCAAGCGATCAACAGCTCAGTCACAAGCAAAGGCCGCACTCCATATCAAGCAGTCTTTGGGCGACTTCCTCGGTTTCCTGGCGACATATTTGGTGACGAAAGGGCTTTGTTGGCAAACTATGATGCTACATATGCTGAAGAGATGAGAGCTCATGCATTGCGAGTCATTGCCGAGATGCGTGCTTCACACACCATTCGAAGAGCGCTCTTGCGCAAGACTGCCGCTAGCCGATCTGAAGCCCAACAAGTCCTTCCAGGCTCCATGGCTGCCTACTGGCGTTGGCAGAAGAAAGCTAAGGGCCGAAAAAGGGGCGGCTACATCCTTGGCCGACTGCTTAGTCACGATGTTGACGGCAAGAGCGCTTGGTTGCACAATGGAAACAGTGTTGTTCAAGTGACATACGAACAAATGCGCCCAGCATTTGGCCTGGAGTCATGGTGCCCTTCATCGCAGGACATCGCCATCCTGAAGGACGGCCACTCCAAGATCCAACAGGGCATTTGGGAAGACGAGCGTGGACCAGCGCCACCGCTTGAGGAATCTCAGGATGTTGACGTAGAACAGCTTCAACAACTTCCAGATGCACTAGATCTTGCTCCAGTACCATTGCCCTTGATAGCGCCAGCAACTCCAGCAACAGCGCCAGCAACACACGTGCCACCAACACCACTTCCATTACACAGCCACCAGCATCAACAGAACACGCAAGCAAACACCACAGTTTACTCACCTACCTACCGTCAAAAGAACATCAACATCCACCAGCACTTCGGGCCACAACGACTAAGACGACATCACGAACAAGCCCAACCATACCCATCAACAACCGTCAATGACGGCGAACCACAAACACAACAACTCCAAGTTGAAGAAGATGAACTTCTGGCAGAACAACTTCAAAACATGATACCGCAGACGCCTCCTGATATTCAGCAAAGCCCCAGACAACCTGCCGAAACCATCGTCATAGATGACGACCCGCCACAACTTTCCACAGGTGAGCAACCAATGTCACATGGCGCATCAGCCCAACGTGATCCCCACACAGGGGAGGCAAGCAGCAAGCAGCCCAGAAACCGAGATGTGTTGATTGCCACTTTCGATGGCAACCGGCTCGTCCAAGTTGAGCTGCCTCCGGACGGTTGGGATGGAAGACCAATCATTGAGTTGGACAAGAAATGCTCAGTGTTCAGAACAGCTGCTTCGGAGATCCTTGGTGAACCAGTGTCCTCAGATTCGTCTGATGACGAACGACGGGGTGGACCGTCAAGCCTGGCGAAGATGACAAGGCAGGAGCGAAAAGCTCTCGACAGAGAGCTGCCTTGGAGACTCATCATGAAGATGGGCAAAGAAGCCGTTGAAGCATTCGTCGAGGCAAACATCAAAGAGTACAAGTCGTGGCTATCTTGGGGCTCAATCAAACCACTCAGTCCTGAACAGATTCAAGAAATCAAGTCGTCGCCTGTGTTGAGACGCAGGATCATCCCTGCGCGAAATGCTTATCGAGACAAAAACCGACAAGTGCCTCCATTGAAAGCCAAATGTAGGACAGTCATCGTTGGCTGCCGGGATCCGGACCTACATGTGTTGGACAGGACCTCTCCAACGCCCAGTAAGCATGCCGAAGCTATCATACTTCAGCTCGCAGCATCTGGGTACAACGGCCGAGTGCAACTCCAACGCAAACGTTGGCGACTCTGGGCCGGTGACGTGTCGACAGCGTTCCTTCAAGGCACGCCAGAACGCAGAAACCTGCCAATATTCATGCGCAGTCCCAGAGATGGCATCCAAGCACTTGCCGGCAGCTTTCCACACGAGCTCTACGCCGTGGAAGGAAACCTCTACGGTTTCTGCAATGCACCAAAGACTTGGACAGACCATGTCACTGACACAGTCATGAACAAAGCCAAGTTGAAGAGACATCGTCTTGAACATATGATGTTCTATGGACTTGATGAACAAGGTCTTCTACAAGTCGTTTGCATCATTCATGTTGATGACTTCCTTGCTGTCTTTCGTGAGGACTATGATGAGTCCAAACTCATTAGTCATTTCCAGTGGGGCTCCCAAAATTTCCTGACCCTGGACAATCCTTTGAATTACCGGGGGAAAGAAATCAAGCTCCGCAAAGAGGGAAACCTATTTGTGATTGATGTGACCCAGTGTGCATTCATAGACGAGATGTCTACCGGCAAGGTGTCTAGTGCCCGTCTGAAGGAAAATCCGCTTCTCTCCAAGGATGAATGGAGCGAGTATCGCTCATGTGCAGGTTCCTTGCAGTGGCTTGCTGGTCAAACTCGACCAGACATCAGCGCCTCGGTGTCTCTCAGCAATCGGGGCATGGAAACCACAGTGCGAGAGCTGCAGCAGCTCTACGAGTGCATCCAGAACGTCAAGGACACCAAGAACTATGGCCTCGTGTACTTCCCAGTGAACTTGGATCGTGCAACCCACCTGGTGGCATACAGTGACTCATCCTGGGCAAACGCTCACCAGCACAAGTCTCAGATGGGCATCTTGATATTGCTATGCTCACCGGGGTGTCTCGACGGAACAGTTCGAGCGTCAATCATGGACTGGAAGAGCACCAGATCACCTCGTGTGACCAGATCTACGTTAGCTTCAGAGGCAAACGCGATGGATGAAGCGTGCGACAGATGCACGTATCTCAACTGTTTTCTCACAGAACTGCTTTGGGATTCATCCCTTCATGGACAGTGCCTTCTGACGCAGCTTGCCGTGACAGACTGCCGTAGTTTATACGATGCAGTACTTTCTCCAAACCCTGTGTTGTCCGAAAAACGGACAATCATCACCGTACGCAGTATACAGGAACATGTAGAGCCAAGACATGTTCGATGGACACCAACAGATGTGATGTGGGCTGATTCTCTTACGAAAGTGTGTGCTGACCTGATTCATCGATTCCAGATGTGGTTGAGGAAACCTGTTTGCACTTTGGTGGACAAAAAGAAAATTGTTCCAGTGTGAATTTTGAGCTTTGTTTCCCGCCGTGTTTGTCCACCATGCCCATCACACATCATGTCATGTGGCCATTTGCCCAGTCGGGCCCTCTTGAGCTACTTCCGATTTTAGCGGAAAAGGTGCAGCGCACTCAGCAGATTCAATGCCACAAGATTACCACCGTCTAATTGGACCATTATATCAATAATTTAGATTATCTTTTTTTAGGTTTTGTATTAAACATATTGGAGCATAACTTATTATATTTCTCTTGCTTTTGTTTAATATATTCATTTTGTAATAATTGATAATGTTGTTGTATATTCATTAATGGATTTACTGATGGTTGAGCAATGCTATGCGGTAGGACACTTTGTGCCCCAACGCTATGCGGTGGGATATTCTCTTTATTCTCTTCTTCTTCATCTTCATAAACTGGAACTGGGATTGGGACGGGTTTTGGATTTCGCTTTTCGCTCAAAACTTCGTGTTTTGGTTTTGTCTTGCCCTTTGGATTTGCTTGTTTCTTGATTGGTTTGTATTCAAATTTGTCTTCAGAGCAGTGGTCATCGTGGTAGTATCTAAAATTCTTGTAAGTCATAGTTTTATCACAGGTATTGCATTGGACTTTGGTTTTTGCCTTTGCCTTTGCTTTTTCTTTTGGAGTTGCCTTTGGTGGTTTAGGTTCTTGTTCTTGTTCTTGTTGTTGTTCTTCTTCTTTTGTTTCAACTTTGTCATCTATTTCATTCGTTATTTCTGGTGTCTCTTCCTTTGCTTCTTCAATTTGTTCGGGTTGTTCTTCTTTGTTTGCTTCTTCATTTAAATCAACTACCTTTACACTTGTCATATATATTAATTATATTTTCTTAAAATATTTTTATTTTAAGAAATATATCTGCGATGATATGCTTAACTCTTTCAATTTAAATTAATACGACGGATGACTAAATAGAATACTAAACTCTAATGGGATGTTGTAAAGATTAATCGTTTTGCTCTTCTCATCCGTTAATCTAAAAGAAAGTCTTTTCAAATTCTTACCGCTGACATCAATGTAGTCCTCACTCATCGCACCACTATGAGCATCATTCACCACTCCTCCCAGTTGTTGGTCTATTAGAATTTTACGGATGATAGAAGATGAATAAGTAGAAGGACTGCTGTATCTGTGGTCTGTCAGGTCCGACGAATTCAGATATAATGCTCTAAATGGAATAAGATTTAAATAGGAAGAGGTCCAAGTTGTTAAACCCCCATTGGTCGCTACAAAATTACTTAATAAGTAATTTATTGAGACTATATAATTTGTGTTGTAGTCAGCATCCCCTCTGTTCCACGCACTGCCTACATAGGTTGCTAATTCGTCATCAGTCGGTATTTTCAGTTTAAAGTTCAATCCATCAGCAACTTTAATCTCTACTGTCCGCGTAGCACTTGAATAAGCATAAACAAAAATATCATTATTAGCATTTAAGTCCCTGACCGCATCATTCAATTTACTCACAATATCATAACTCAACTGCTCTGCGAAATAGATTTTGTTAGATAAATCTAAAATGACACATCTTAACAAAGTGTCAGTATTGTCATAAATCATAGCGTAGAACTTTTCAAAGAACCCCACCTCTGTCGTCTTCCACACCGTCGGCAGTGATACTTCTGTAATATACATCCGCGTCCCCTCAGGACATTCAAAATTAGTGTCTAATTCAATGACAAAATCGCTACTTGAGTTAGATTGAGGTAATCGGTAATTAGAATTAACATAAACTTTTTTGTATGTCAATTTATTCATCATTATATTTATTATTTAGATAAAATCTAAAATAAAAATATTAATGCTTGGAGTTGTAGCGGGCGTTGGAAGGACAGCATTGGCACAGGTAGGGCGCAGATTTGGCAGAGATGTAGTGAGGAGAATAATGAATGGTGAAAGGATTGAAGACATTCTAACAAGAGACGAAATGAGAGGGTTAGGTAAAGATTTGGGTAAAGTAGCATTTAATGAACTGGTTAAGCAGGGTAAGGATTATATCATAGATGACCACGCTAAGAAGAACAAAGACTGGAACAATAGAATGAATGACTTTACACGAAATTTAAACGAGCATTTTAGACAGCATAGAACGCTATATGCAGAGGAAAGGAATGTAGGCAACAAAGAAGCAATAGAAGACCGTCGCGGATTATGGAATGCTTACTCATCACCAACAGGACTTTATAAAACGGGTAAGACACTATATATCAGTGGGACAGGTGGGAAGGATGGAAGCATCACAAGGGATGTTATGGATGACTTATTTTTGTTGCCTACACGCAACGCTCATCACACAGAAAAATATAAAGATGCAATGAAAGAAATAAACGAAAGTCCTGAAGTTAGTAGATTGGTGGGGCATAGTTTAGCGTCAGCAGTAATAAACAAAATCAACGAAGAGCAACCTAAAAGATTTAACACCACAACTTATGCAACACCCACAATCAAGAAGAAGAGGCACGGCAAACAAGACCCAAGGAGATTGGATTATCGTAACCCCACAGATGTTGTTTCAATATTAGACGGTTATGCTGAAACAAGTAATTTAAAAGAAATGAACCCTTTGATGTCCCATTCCTATATCAACTGGGAAGGGAACGGAAGAACTGCTATTAATCCATCAACGAGCATAAGCAATGGCATTCGTCCAAATGGTTAAAACATAAAATCTAAATAATATTAATGTTTAATCGTAGAATACAACAAAATAATAAAGAAACCTTAACACTGTTCAAGGGCAAGAACAGTTATAATAAAGTAATGAAAGAAATGAATGAAGCACCAAAAGACTATGAAAGTATTAAACTACTTGTGGAAGCAAAAGATAATGATATAGCAAATAATATAAATATAAAATCAAAAAATAATATACAAATGACGCATCGGACACGAGGTCCTCGCGAGGCAGTCGCGACAAGTCATAATAAAACGAAAAAATAAAAATAATCTAAATTAATCATATAGCAATGGATAATATTATCAGTGAGAGTTCTGACCAGATGATTAACCAACTTAACTTCGGACTTCCAGAGACCAGTCAATACATTACATCCCGCCGATTTGTTAATTTCTTCCCATCAGGTTCAAATGTCTATGCGCCCAACCAAGGAAATAAAAACATTAGGTTTAACCTTTCAGCGGATGATAATAATTATATAGATTTAAGTTCCATCAGGGTCTTCGCTACTTTGCAAAACACAGACCCTGACCAAACCCACTTCCTACGACCACTAGCAGGATTGCATTCATTCTTTCAGCGTTATATGCTTAATGTAGCAGGGCAACAAGTGCAAGACATTATTGAATACAACCGCCACTGTGAATTGTATGAATGCCTTAAACCTAAAACTGTTAGGGATATGGATGACATTGAGAGCGGTGCTAATCCAAGATGGGATGCTGACTTCCACGACTATGCTAATGGTCTGGATGTGTTTTTACAACCTAAAACTACTGGTGATACTGACGCGGCAGGTGTAGTTAGTGTTTTCACAACAGGCGACCACAATGAATGGGGTAGAGTTGATAAGAGATATACCCGTCATTCATTAACAGGCATTGCTGGTGCTAATGGTAAAGTAAGATTAAGTCATAAACCCTGCTGTGGATTGCTTAACTCTAACTATTACATTCCTTTACGATATGCTCCTTTAGAATTGCAATTTCAAATCGTGTCTGACGGCAATGACCCGGTCGTTGTGCCACAGGGAGCAGGAGCAAACCAAACTGACAAAGAGGGATATTACTTTAGGGACGGTGATACTTCTACATCTTGGGAGTTGAACAATGTATTCATCAGAGCGGAGATTATACAATTGGACAACACCGTCAATAACAACATAGTTAAGCACTTGTTAGATGGACAATCATTGAAGTTGGTCTTTCCAATGTATCATACCATTACTCAATCTTTTAATGCTGGTGGCGGTGAGATTAATATGAACATTGTTAAGTCTTCATCTAAACTGACTGGTGCATTTATTACATTATATCGTGCTCCAAGAAATGGAGAGTTTGATAACAGATACTTACCTGATAATTATGTCTTCAAGCGATGGAATTATATGTATAACCCTATGATTAACAAACGCATCAACAACAGTGGATTAGCAAACACTGATGCCCTGAGAGGTGAAGGTTTCCAAGCGTGGTCTAAAAACTTAAGTTGGCAAATTCAGTTGAGCAACTCGCAAAAATATCCGGAGTTTGAATGTCAGACTTTGGCAGAAACCTTTTACTACCTACGAAGAGCAATACATTTTATGAACCCCGACCAAGACAGTTTAAGTTTCAGTTATAAGCAATACCGCGAAAACAAATTCATAATTGGTATGTCCTTTGAAAAGATGGCAGACGTCAACTTTACAGGTTATAATTCAAAGATGTCTGGAATTACAAACTTCAAGATTAAGGGAACTGAAGCACCGCTGGGTGCTGGTGAAGAAATCACTGAACTGTTTTGTCATTTAATTAGTGAGAGCGTGCTTGAGTTGAGAGAAAGCGGAGCGGTTGTGTATGATTAAACTTTAAAATGAATATATATTATTAAATCTAATTAATAATGATTTAATAAAACATAGTTTTATTAAAATTATTCTTAATTAGATTTTTGAAAAAATCTAATTAATCATATATAGCAATGTTCAAATTTAAAAAGCAGAATGCCAAGACAGGAGCAAAGGTTCATCTTCATAAATCACCCCTCAATTATAGTCCCTTCATGTATAAAGATACCAAATACTTAGAGCACCTACACCATCAACTTAAGTTAAGGAATAGTCAAGAAGCAATGACAAGTTTGAGAAAGGATATGATTGAAGCAAATAATAGAGCGAACTTTCAAGGTGAGGTGGATAAAATCAAGAAAGAATTAGAGAGACCTAACTTACCTTATGCTACAAAAGAAGATTTAGAAAATAGATTACATAAATACAGAGAATTATTTAAATTCTAATTAATATAATAATATTTAATCTAAATATTATTATAATATAGATGGCAACAGCAGTTTTAGAAAATGTAAATCCTTATTCAAAGTATGGATTGAAGAGGAAACCAACTTATGATGAAATCATCGGGTTGATAGGTGAGAATGAAAAATTAACAGGAGCACTGCCAGACAGAACGGCAACACACTTTAAAGCAAGTCAAGAAGGAAGTTTTTTCGATGGACTAGACCATTTAGAACTGTTGAAGGAACAACAGCAGAGAATACACGAAAGACAAATGAGAGAGTTGTTGATGAGACAAAATTTAAGAGGAGGAACATATAGCATAGCAAGATTACAGCAACAAAGGAGAGAAGCAACCACACAACCAGATGTAGAAGTTGAAACAGATAGACCGCCCAACGAAATAGCAATACAGGCAGAGTTAGAAGAGACAGCAAGACGAACAGAAAACCGCAAACAGCAAACAGGAGAAGCACACAGGACAGGTGGATTTTTGGGAAATGCAACATCAGTCCTATTCAATGGTTTAGTTAGTGGTGTTAATGCTTTAAGCAGAACAAATAGCAACAAAACACCAACACCGACACCAAAATCAGAACCAGCACCATCACCGCCCAGTAAAAAATCAAAACCAGAAGTTTTAGAAGTTCCTGAAGGTGTGCCTGTCATAGACCTATCCAGTGATGTTGAAGTAATATCAGACGACCCCGCTTCATCTGATGAAAAACTTAAAATAAACTATTCAAAAGGTATAAGCAAAATGACCGCAAAAGCGTTGAAAATACAACTGTTTTTAAGAGGCATTGATGTTGATGACCCTGAATATTCATTGGAAGGACTTCGTCGCTCAGGAAGGGGAAAAGGTCTAACCGAAAAGCAATATTATCAGAGCATAGCAAAGGAATTGATTGATACTGGGACGTGGGACAAACATTTATCAGCAGAGGAACTGACACGGAAAAATAAAGAATACAACAACAAACATAGAGCAAGAGGGAGCGGACATTGAATTTATTGATATTAAAAAATATAATTAATATTAATAAACATGATTTTAGTAAAGAACAAACTGAAGAGATTAAAAAGAGACAATGAAGATGATATGCTACACTATCTGAAATTTTCACATTTGGATGACATACCGGAAGATGATGATTACATACCAGATATTAAAGAATATAAAAACAAAGCAACTCAATACCCCAACATAAAAAACAAATCCACTCAAACACCTCATCGCAAAGAGATGGCAGACAAAGAAACAGACACTATGGATGACCTACACAAAATAGATTATAAATATAGGTTAAACGGTGAGAGCAGAAGATTAATAAGTGAAGAGATTTTGAGGAAAAATTTTCAAGGACAAGTTAGAACAGAACCCCTGCCTGATAGTGATGATGAAAATAAAGACAGAGAGGGTAATGATGATGGTGATAACTTTTTAATAAGAAATGTTAAGAGAGGGTTTAGACTGGCGGAGTTTGCTATGAATAGTTCATTGATGGGGTTAAATATTGCTTCATCAATTGCTGATGCTATGGCAGAAGCAACTATGACGGGTAATAGTAATGAAGAAGAAGAAAATGAAAACGATGTAGAGTATGTATCATCAAATACGGCGCCGGGTCACAGTAATGCTTTAGCAATTGCCATTATGAATAATCCACATATCAATGAAAACGATTTAGAAGTAGTCAGCGTTGATAGTTCTAATCCTGAAACAATTCATTCATCACAACCACCTCAAACAGTTAATTCATCATCAAGGGTTTCATCAGCACCGCCAAGCATTCCCAATAGTCCTTCATCAGCATCATCCGTTCCTGCTCCCACATCTCCTCAATCATCAAGAGCATCATCAAGAAGTAGAAGTAGTAGAGGCAGTCTATATAATCCGAAAAAGGGTCTATAAAAACAATTAATGATAATATTAATATTTATTATCATTAATTAGTTTGTTAATGAATAGTGCCCATAAGGGACACTATCAGTATCGTTAATCCAGTATCTTTTATTATCATAAGATGTCAGACCTACTTTACTTTGATTGATTGAGTAGATTTGATGGTTCTTGCTCCTGATGGCATTGAAGTTTACATTCTTTGGTATGTGTTCATGAAGTGTTGCTTCGTAGTCATTCATATCTAAGTCCTTTTTCACTTTCAGTTTTGGCACTCCCTTTGCTTTCTTCTCCACCTTGTTTTCGTTGAAGATTTTTAAGCAATACATCTTGGGTCTCAATGCTATAAAGTTTGTTATGATTTTACCGTCGCACTCATCCTTGAATTTACCTAAGACCTTTTTATTAGTAGCATCCCAGCAAGGATGGTTTTTATCATAACCGCTGAAGTCCATATGTTCCTTTATCTCCTGCCAGTCTTCATAGATGTCATCAGTAAAGGTTTGTATAACATAACTGTCGGTGTCAGTGTAGATTAACCTGATGTCATCCTGATACTTTGCTTTTAAAACATCATAGTAGAAACTATACATATGGACCTTACTTAAGTCTAGGATGGACATACCTAAATAGATTGGTTTATTTAACTTCAAGACGGTTTTTGTTTTTTCCACTCCTGCCAGTTCTTCATTGATTATATGACATCCTTTGTAATTAGGATTGCTGACACACTTTTGTATCCTCTCCTGCGTTGATACTAATTCAAAATCAATGTGGTTTCTTACATTCTCCATTGTCTTTCCATAGACAGCGTTGTTCATTAACTTAAACATATCCTTTTCAAAGTCGCTCTTTGCTTCCTTTCTCTTTTCTGTGTTGAAGTCTATCCA
The DNA here is from genome assembly GCA_009767595.1 of Symbiodinium kawagutii. Taxonomy (NCBI): domain Eukaryota; class Dinophyceae; order Suessiales; family Symbiodiniaceae; genus Symbiodinium; species Symbiodinium kawagutii. Next base: position 328,625 of record VSDK01004557.1, on the reverse strand, counting down.
AGGTTTCAACCACTGCCTCTGCTGAAACTTTACTCCCTTATGGACTTTTACTAACTTCATCCCCTTCTGAAGATAAAACTGCAATGCCTTTATATGGACTACATAGTTTGTTTTGTTCAGTTGGTTTAGTATTAACTTTGGATGCTTTTCGTCCTTTGCTTCTTTTCCATTATAGTAGTGACTGTATAGTTCCCTCTGATGCTTTGATAGCAATTTTTCTTCAACCTTCATATTTTCAGGTGCTAATGGATAGTCTACCTGTTCGTCGTGTATCTCCTTTGGGTATTCTAAATCCACTTCCAAGATGTATGCATTGTCATCGTTCTCATTCCAGTCCATTATCATTTTTTCAGTCAGTATCTTCTTTATCCATTTCAGTTTCCCTGTGGGTAGTTTCATTGACATTGCCAGTCCATAAAGGTTGTTAGCATCTAAGTAGGTGATGTAGTTAGATGGTTTGCTTTCGTCATAGTCATCCATCATATACTTATTGTTTGCCTTTGCTTCCTTATGACTTACCTGACACATCCCACCCCTTAAACCCCTCTCAATCAACTCATACATCTCTTGGTCTGTTAGTGGGTCTATTGTAATCCCAGTTTTTAACAACATAGCATCCCAAGCAAAGTTAGGAAGTGTAAAGTAATGGGCGGGGTCTAAACCATAATACTCCAAACACAAGTCCCTAAAGTTTTCAAAGACATCAGTTAATAGTAAAACATCAGTTTTCAAATATAAATCGTGATACTGACCCAGATTTACTATACCAAAGTGTTGCCATATCTTTTGCGCTCTTTCATACTCATCATCTTCAATATGACTTTCGGTGAGGTTGCTGTAAAATGCCTCTTTCGGTGGTAGTTGCTTTTCCCTAAACCTATCAAACGAATTGAAGTAGTCATAGGGATATACTCCCTTATCAGTCAGTAAATCTAAATCCTCATCATTACACACATAGGGGTTTCTTCTGCTAAACTTGAAGTTCTTTTGCCAGTTTGGTTTCTTCTCTCCTTCCTCATACTTACTTAACTTCACCAACTTATCCAGAGATGAAGATAAGAAACTGAAACTATCCTTGAAGCAAAGATTTTTGAAAGCAAAGGTTATAAACTTCTCACTGTTCAGTGCTATTACATCTATCTTTGCTTTCTCACTCAACTCATTTGCCCTCTCAATGATTAAATGACTGTCATAGTTCTTAAGGTTATGAAGGAAGACAGGGATTTTGTAATACCTCATTGAAAACTGCAAATTGCAATCATCGTGTGCAGCGCCTCTATATCTGCCGGTAAAGTGGCAGTGGTCGCGAACCTTTCTATCTCCCTGTTGGAACGCTTTACCGCAAATGAAGCAGTGAGTGGCATTGTTAAAGTCAATCCTATTGTTGTTGTTGAATATCATTTCTTTGTTTTCTTTCATCTTATCCATTATTTTATTTTTTACTTCTATCATCTTTTTGACGAATACATCCATACAATCCTCACCTCTGTGTAAGAAAGGTTCATTGGAGTTATCAATGGAATTAACAACATTAATCATAAAACCGCAGGGTCTATGATGTTGGTATTTATCAGTTTTAATTTCTTTTGTTGATACTGTACCAGTCTTCGTTGTTAAGCATTCAAAGTCAGCATATATGACGAATGGTGCTTTTAACTTCTTGTAGTGGTTCTTGAAGACCATTATGTCTTCCTCCTTTGGCATTTCTATTTGTTGACCTTCTACTGCCATACATCCCTTTTCGGTGTGTTTATCTAAGAGTTCTTGTGTTTTAAAACCGTGTTGACAGTGAAAGCAGTGATACTTTTTGTTTTGTCTTTTGTTAGTCTGACATCCCACCAATCTATCATAGTCCTTGATAAAGACATAGTGGTAGTCATCTTCATCTTGAAGTTTTAGGAGACTGATTTGGTGTTCCGCCCTTTCATTCTTGGTCTTCCTGTATAGTAGTATGCTTTCTTTGCCTTCCTCTTCATCTAAGTAATATACATTGATGGAGACCCTGCCCTTGTTGTTTTCTTCAAAGGTGTCTATATCAATGTTGGAGGATGGAAATTTAACATTAGACCAGTTCAAAGTGTCTTCTACTTTTTTGTAGTGATACATCCTTTCAGGATGGTCTTTATTACAGATGCCATACACTCCGCATTGGATAGAATATAGGAAGCATTTGCTGTCTTCGTTTTTGATGTTGATGCACGCTTTCTTGGTTGAAACCCACTTAGGCAGTGCTATGAATTTTCCACCACGAGTTGGATTGAATTTATCCATATTGAATTTTAACTTATCAATCTGGGTTATGACCAATCCACTTTCTGATAATTCCATCTTGTCCATTTGAAATTCAATGTCGGTTGCCATCTGACTAAGCACCTCTGGTATTTCATCTTCGTTGTTTATCTCATATCTTCTGCTCTTAACTTCTTTTCTGACCACTTCGTCTGTCTTCTTGTTCTTGAAGTTGCCGAAGGATTGCAAAATAACTTTCATCCCCTTATGCTGTCTTAAATACTCTTTCATTCTTACATCTTGGTATTTAAGATATTGTAATGCCTTAATGCCTCTGACCTTGATGTCGCTGATGGCATAGGATGAAGCATAGTTCTTGAATGCTGACTGTTCATCTGACATTGTTGCTTTATATCTCTTCTGTATTCCAGTTAGTGCCTTGTTCTTGTCTAAATTCACCCATTTAAGTCCTCTCTTCTCTTTCAGTTCGTGTTTCTTGTATTCAATGGTTTGCTTTACTTTGTTGAGTTTTCTTTTCAGTCTGTCTGTGAGCGGTTTGCCTCTATCAAAGTTGTAGGTCTTTTCATCTATTTTAATCTTCTTCAGTTCTCTTCCATTCTGTTTAAGTATTTCTCCCTGTTGGGATGTTAAGAGATAATCTAAAACAAACTGCTCTGACCTATCAACCATAATACTATACCCTATATATTATATACATAATATTTCTTTAAGTATTTTTTATCCTGTTGGGGTTCGGGGTCAATTTTTCAGAGTTGGAGTTCAACAAAGAAACATTCTTGATAATGTTTATCAAGAAGGTTTAGCATTGATGTTTTTGACAGAATTTGGTTTGACGATGTTTGGATAGATTAGATTTACTGCTTATGGTTCGTCCGCAGTCAGGGCATTGATATGGATGCTTGAGATGATTTTTGTAATACTTGTTGAAGTAGTTAGGGTCTAATGGGCGTTTGTCATAAGTGCCATCTGGTCTGTGCCTGTTGATGGTTTCGGGGATTGGGGGATTGTTCAATTCTACTTGGTGCAGTTGTTCAACCATTTGGTCAAAAATGTCTTCGTCTATCTCTTGTTTTATTCCATCCTTAAACATATAGCAGGGCATACTTGTTTTATATATAAGGCGACTAGTCTTTAAGTATTTTTGTTTTATGTTGAGAGGTTAAAAGTCGGGTGTCCCAAAATGAGTTGAAAAGGGATTTCAAAGGGTCTTTAGGGACACCCTGATAAAAATTGATGGTTCAATGATTTCTCCATAAAAATACTTATCCAAAAAAGTTAGGTACATCAAAAAAGTTGTGCCTAAATCGCACCAATGGAGTTTAGGCACAGGAAATTTGCTGTGCCTACGGAATGCCACTAATGACCAAATGCTGTTCCTTCCACTTGCCACGCTTCACCAAATGCTGTTCCTTCCACTTGATGAGGGTTGCTAGATTTCTGTCAGAATTTATGCCACTTGAGCCGATAGTAGATTAATACTAATTAATAGATATTAAAATTATCAACCCTCCTAAAACCCTCAACCACAACCACCCCAGCAGTTCCGGACGACCACAACGAAGACCTCCCTTCTGACAAGCAATGCAAGCAATTGGGTAAATGGGTAAGGGTTAATATATGTGTATGTGTGTGGGTATGCTCTACATATATACTATATCCCGAGGTATGGGTTGTGTCCTACTCCCCCCCCAAAAAAGATGTCTGAAAAAGATGCCAACTGTCAAAGTTTGCAGGTTGTTCGGTGATGTTTCCAATCCGTCGCTCTGGTTGAAACGAATGCCAAATGTCAAAGTGTGGCAGGTTGCTCGGCAAGGTCGCCCGATTATGTCAATGATGAATAAACTAATCACTCAACCAAGTATACATAATCAATTATAGAACCAATCTATTAATAACTAATCATAGTTGTCGTCGTCATCGTCCTCATCGTCGTCATCCTCTGACCCGACCACCAACCTTGATGAAAAGGAGTACCGCTTCTTAACCTCAGGCGGGAAGGTAAGTCGCGTGGTGAAGTGGATAGTGGGGTAGTGGTTGTGATGATTATGATGATTATGATGATGGTGATGGTGATGGTGATGGTGATGATGGTGATGATGAAGATGAAGATGACGATGGGAGTTGTGGGTGGTGGGATTTGTGCGTGTCATCCGCTTTGCAAATGCTAATCTTCTCAACTTCGTTCCAACTGATGACTGCTATTTTTTCAGCACGACCCCAACTCAATGCTTCGGATGGTCTCTGCGTCCCACTGACTGACCCTTTCAAAAAGTCAATCAATGGGTTGGTTGTAGAACTCCCCTACTGCTACAAACCAGCGAATGACATTGACATTACACCACGGTAAAAAGTCATCTGAAAATCAAATGAGAGGATTGAAGTAAACCCCAGTATTGAGTATTGAATACTGCCTATATCCAGTATTGGATATTGATTATTGAATACTGAATCCTGCCAGTATTGGATACTGAATACTGTCAGTATTGGATACTGAATACTGTCAGTATTGGATACTGAATACTGCCATTAATGGTTATTGACCTACTCTGTTTTAGAATACCGGGGTTGAAACCTCTCACATAATGGCACACGAATTATCTTCCTGTTGTTCAGGATGGTTGGCAGAGTTGTTATTCATCTCCACCGCCCTCATCAAACCGTTCCTGTAAGAGACTGTCGCTCTCAAATCGCGAAGGAACTGTTCATTGTCAAAAATGTATTCCTGACCTTTGGCACAACTATACTCCTTTGAATATGCTTCGGTGAAGCAATGGAGAAGGTCAAGTCGTGCTTTGTAAAGGAAAGGCAAACACTTTTCAATCAAGTCTAAATCTTTCAAAACGACATAGGCACACTGAATGATTTTGGGTTCAGTGTTGCCCTTTGTTTTGAAAATATCAATTAGACTGTTCAGTTGCTCATCACTCAACCTCGTCAAAGTCTCGTTGATGAAAGGAGTGTTGCTCACCATCTTCTCCTTCACGCTGTTGATGTTGCCATAGATGGGGTTCAGGAGTGCTTCCAACTGGCGAGGCATCCTATCATCAGACATCTCCACATCGTCAAACTGTTTGGTGATGATGGTCTTGGCACGGTCAGAAAGGGACTTCACCGCATCCTCCTTTTTCAGGATTTTCTTGATGACCCGCTTTTGACCGAACACCATTGCTGACACAGTGGACGGGTGAGGAGTGGGGCACACAAAAACTTTGGGCACAAAACGCCTGTTGGATAGTCGCTTCAACTGGGTCAATCATCAGTCCTCAACATCATAACTATCATCTTCAAAGTCATCAACATCAATGAAGGGCAACGACTACATTACTGAAATGGCAAGCGGATGGCAACTGATGCAGTGATGACTGGTGTTCAGCAACGACACTCACAAACGATTGGTTGGAATGGGTCTTTTGGGACAGTTCTGGCAATCTGTCTGTTGAAGTCGCTGGATGTCAAAATCCGAGGTGGTTGCAACTAATGCTGATAGAAGGCAACTTCCGAGCGAGGAAAAAAAGACAACTAAAAAATGATTGTAATGTGGTCTACATAATCAACTTCCCTCGCTGGTGCGAACCTGTCTATCTGGAAAAGTTGGTTTCCACTCTCACCGCTGTCTTTACAGCAACTCACTTGCGACGCATCACCAAAGCGCTGTTGTTCTGCAAATGGATGTTCAGTTCCTTCTTAAAGGTGTCTCCGGTCAGAGTGGCACGATCATGAATGGTGATGTTGATGTTGCCGAAGAAGAGGTCATACTTGTTCCTCTTGTGCTTGCTCCCGAGCAAATGGATTGCCGCGGTCTCGCGAACACTTCCTATAGTCGCACCTGCCATAAAGTCCGCGGTGAACACCTTATCTGTGCCTTCCAGTGTGATACTCAAACGAATTGGGGTTGCCAAGCGTTGGGCATTTGCAAGTTTCACACGCTCAGCACGAACCTTGGCATTGATTGGTGCCAATTCCTCACTCATCTCCTTCACATACTCGGCGTGCTTCTCCTTCACCAACTTGTACTTGGCGATGGCATACTCCATCTCCTTCAAGACATCTGACTTCAAAGTGTCTAAGTCCTCAGCATCTTGGGTCTGGTCAAGGACAACCTTGAAGTCACCCATCTGCTCGTCATTGTCTTTGATGGTCTGAGGGACTTTCACCGTCATCTTGATGAACTTGGGTTTGGTGGCAACAACTGGAGCGACAGGAGCAACGGGGGCAACAGTTGGAGCGACAGGCACAGCAGGTGTCTCTGCTGTCACCGCTGTCTCTGCTGTCACCGCTGTCTCTGCTGTCTCCTGTTCCTCAACCATTTCATCGAACACTAAGTCATTCAGTGTCATCTCTTCCACAGGGACACCGGCAGTCTGCTCAGCATCATAACCGGACATTTCAAAAGCGAAGTGAGAAAGAGCACAGAGGACTACCAAGATGATGAACCAGTCAGGTGATAGCATACCTGATTATTGAACCGCAAGGATAATGGACGGCAAGTAGTCGTCAATCAAGCAATCAAGGCATCAATCAATCAATCAATCAATCAATTCGTCAATCATCCACCACATCTTGAACGTCCGCTTCCAATCGGAAATCTGACTGAGTGCCCGAACAATCAAACCGAAGAAGATGACAAGGAAGACGAAGCAACGAGGCGGACGGGTAGTGGTGGTGGATAATGATGATGATAAATGACCAACATAAAAAATATTATGAACCAATCAACAGTCCAAAAGATAGACAGAAAAAACGAAACAGGGGACGGGTGAAAGTTAAGGAGAAAACAACCTCAGAACCATTACTAAGAAAAACAGTAGAGGTGATGATAAGATGATTAACAGCAAACATAAAACATAACAACCTAACAGCAAACACATATGCCCTAGAACCATCCTTTTAGCATTTTTTTCCCCTACCAGCCCCGTACCCCCTACCATCCCCTACCCCTAAAGGGTTGGCAGCTGCAGGATTGGTGCAATCAGCTGCCCAACCTGCTCTCTGCGGATGGCTGGGCCGTAGCCCTGGCGAGACCCAAGGGGAACTTGACGCACGGTGCGCCCCGGGGTGAGCAGTGCTGGTGGTGATCCAAGCAGCCCATCATAGCCCATTTGCCCATCTATGTCTGGGATAGGGAGGGGGAGAGACTACAGGGAGATGATGCTTGTACCTCAGCGGGCAACTAATGATCAGACGGCGATGGAGAGAGAGATGATGCTGGATGGGTACATCACCTCTTCAATCACAGGAGTCATAGTATGCCATGTGATTTCAGAGGGTTGCAAGCTGAAAGTCGGTGAGACGTGGAGAATTTAGGTCTGATGGACATTTAGCGGCATTTAGTGCTTGATTCTGGGTTGCCTGCATTCCAGCTATTCTTGAATTGTTTGATCGGACCTATGCTTCATGCTCCTTATTTGTCAGCGAAAAACGCCGGTTTTGCATGACATCTATAATTGCATGATTTATTGAAGAATCGTGCTTATGATGCTGGTGAACTACGATGAATAAAAACTTTCAAGTCATGGGTTTCTCAAGAGTTGGATTTGGTCAGCTGCACATTTTGGCAAGCTAGCCCCACGACATTGTCAAAGAAGTGCATCGCAAAAAGCCAGAGGGTTCCCATGACAAAACATGTTCAGGCGAAGGATTAGATCTCTTTGGCCCTTCACGGATGAGGCAATAGCGTGGACAGCCATCAATGGCACAGCCTGGTTTGGAATGTTGGTAATGGCTAATCATTGCTGACAAGGGCCAAGAATACTGATATTGGAATATTGGCCAATGATGGTTACAGTTGACAATGGCTAATCTCTTCGGCAGTTTGTTTTTCCATTGTCACTGCTCATTGGTATAACATATATGGCAAGCAAGCTGCTTTTCTGTTGTTTGATCGTGGCTGCATCCGTGAAACTCGTGGCCTTGGTCAGGTACTTGTCCGTGGGGTGGTCACCTGATCAAGTTCACTTTCCACGGCATCACCGTGCAGAATGCTCCGCTGAAAACGGGGAATATCTTGGTGAGGCGCCGGCAGTGGGTGAATGTTCCATCCCTGAGGGCTGCCATGCCATGAGATCCATGACATACATCCATCTAGGGGAAGGACGTTGGATGTCATCAGTCGATGTGTCCACCATCAATTTGGATGGTGCGGTGCCTTTTTGTTGGCCTGCATCCGCAGGAGGTGCTTGATTTTTTCGCTTTTCCGGCATCCGCCTTTGGTTCTTTCGAATGCTCAATACAGGAATGTTACATCTCATTGTCTCAATTTGTGTTTTCATATGATTTGCTGTGAAAGAACTGCCAGCCACACCTTGCAAGGATGTTCGACCCCATGTTTGGGCTTGCAACATGTACGACGCACAAGCCTCCGAAGTGCCCTTATTCTGTAAAGTCTATGTGAGTTTCCTCAGCTTTGGGATTCCTGCGTCCAAGATGCATGTTCCGACCTGGCCCCCCAGCAGGCCAGAGGTACGCGCAACTTTTCCGAACTTGGGCGCCATGAACGGCAACAAAATCAGCCACTGTGAGTTTGTCGCGCCAGGCGGGATGCAGTGAAGCAGTGCGTTTGGGCGTGGCCGCGCTTCCAATGCATGGGAACAGCATCCGATGAGTCAGTAGTTTTTCGAACTCGAGTTGAGCATCCCAACTGCACTCCATCGCTGGTTCTGCATATATGATGCCTCTGGTGTTTTCAGGGAGGAGCTGACGCATCGCCCCGTGCAGTTTGGCTTAGTGAAGCAGGATGCATCTCTAGTGCTCCCTATTGGTCCATGCTAGGCGAGGCCATCTTGACATCCTCCACATCCTGGAGTTTGATGCGGCTCTGTGACTTGGATTGGTGGGCGGTGACACCTCCAGTCGCCAAAAGCACTAGTGGCTTCGGAGTAGCAGGTGAGGTCCCTGCATGGCCCTGGATTTATTCCCCCGGGCGTGATATGGAGACACCCGTCGTACAATGTACAGGACTATGCAATGTCACATCATGTCTCAGGTGTGTGAGGGATGTTTGAAGATATGTCGGAGGAAGTATCCCTACTCATTCTCAGAGCTCTTGGTCCAAGCTGTTTGTTCTGACAAAAGGGCAGGCACACATCTCATTATAAACCAGTCTATTCAGTTCACCTGAATGTGCACTGGGATATGTGAGATATGGTGAGATCATCTCACATCATCCCACCTTTCGCGCAGAACACTGCGACGCTCAAGGCCCAACCTGTCAAAGCGGTAAATTTCAGGGGCCAAGTGGTGTCCCGACTTGTGTGCGGTTGGATCGGTTTGTGACCAGGTGGGCAGGGATGTGTGGCTTTTGTCGCAGGTGGATGTTTTCCCCCAGCGATTTCCTTCTCAGCTGGGCATCGTTGAGGCACTGTGCTTTTCGGGAACGTGGCTGGACAGTTCATCGGCTACTTCTTTCATGCTGCTTGCACAAGATGAGGGTCGGGGTCAGTGACGGTTTGTGATGCGGACTATCCTGGCTTTTTTCCCTTTTTGGCTGCCAGGCTAACCCGGAACACTTCCGTCGCATCGTACATAGGGATTTTTTGAGGAAGTACTCCAGGGCTGTTTAAGTAATCCCAATCTCACACATGGACCTGGATCTTGTTACCTTGGGTGCTGCACAACTACCCGAAACCAATCATGTGCAACCTGGGAAACATGAATTTGATTGAATTTGTATGGTGTGTGTGTGTAGTCTACGCACGGCAGTTGAATCACAACTTGGACCTGTTGATCGTTTGCTTGCCTGTGGCATCATGCTACTTCAGCACTTCCATGGGCACCAGATTTCCTCTTGCGATTTTTGGTGGCTGACATGCCATGTTGCAACATTCCATGTATGGCATGTTTACGTACGCTTTAGTCAGTTATGGCTTGTTTACTCGCATTTGATCGCAAATGGGAGAGAGATACCTATACATTTGGGCTATTTTTTGGCTAGATGTTGGTAAATATTGGGGATGTTTGGCTGGCAAACAAATATTGTTGGGATGGCCCAGCTAGACACCAACCAGTAAATATGTTACACATGGAGTGTCTGGGTGTTGGCGGCTTCAGGATGCTAAGACGCCTGCCAAGTTGCATCACAAGATGCGTCGTGACTTCCCCCTGGAAGGAGAGCAGTGGATGATGGTGGGCCAATTGGTGATTAACTCGTGGTGAACGATGGTTGGTTGATGGCTGTTTGATGGCTGATTGATGATTGATAATGGTGATGAATCATGGCTGGTAATGATTGTTTAGATGGTCCCAGTCACTATGATAGCCAATGGAGCTAAGATCATGGTGAATGAGCAGGTTGCTGTGCAATCGATGGTGAGTCCTTGTTGGGGCCCAGTGCTTGGTTCCACGACGCAAAGGCCTTCTGAAGGGAGGCTAAGGCAGCAGCTGCAGCAGCTTGTGAGATGATGCTATAACCATCCTGAAGTAGATAGAATATCAAATTGGACCATCCCCAATAGGTAAATGGTTTCAATTGTGAAAACATGGGGTTTTCTATCTACTCCATGATGAATATATCAGCATCAGCCTTTTGATCAACTGAGCCATCAGTATCCCGGGGATCCGATATGTGCTTGGCAGTTCATAGCCACCCAGGTGGGATGTTATCATCCAATGTGTGTAACAAAGGTCCCATATTCATATGACCAACAAAAGCAAGCAGAGGACCCAAGGGTGTGGAGTTAGTGTAGCATTGGTGATAGCATTTGCTGCTTACCAAGCTTGAGCATTACTGGACCATACTGGACTCACTTAAGTGCTGAACTAGTTGGTGGTTGCAGACATGTGTTATTTTCGGAAATATTTGGTAGGGTTGGTTGATTAATAGATATTTTTGGGGATGGCCAAGCGAACCCCCACCCAGTAATGATCGTTATCAATTAACCCGGATGCACCACCAATGGGCCATCGCCGAATTACTGTAACCACCAATATATAACCACCACTACGTATTCAACCACTAGCTATCACTAGCTAATCAGCCAATTGTGACCATTAAGCCTTGGGTACCATTGAGGGTTCATGGTCATGCACATGGTGGCCCGGCAAGGAGATAGTTCTTGTGCCATCTGGGAAGATGAGTACACCTCCCAGGGAGCCTTCATGGTGGTGAGGCCCGACCAGGACGGGGATGGCTGCACTTGAAGCTGTTCTAGCGCGTGGTTCCGTGGGTTTAGTCTCCATAATCAACTGTGATTCTTACCAACCATGGTGTGCCAAGAGATGTTACTGTGATTCAATGGTTTGGGCCTGGTCAACAATCCCTACCCTTCCAGTTACCTCTATAGTAGGTAACCAGCTGGTTTCTACCATTGCTTTTTATGTAGGTAACTGGAAGGGTAGGGAATGCTAGGGATTCTTGTTTCTTGCGATGCTCGAAAGTCCCCCTCCGCCAGTGAGCCGCCTTCTGTTGATTTCTGTCGCTTGCTCAGGAGGCCACATTCACCGTCACAGCAGTGGTGAGTGTTCCTGAAGACAAGTTCGCTACCTGGGCTACCTTTCAGCTGCTTGGCTTTCAAGATGGCTGCCAGGGGCTTGATGGCAACGTCAATAGCGGTAGCTCCAAGCACGGAATACAGGGATGTCAGGACCATTTTCTGTGTCCAGAAGCTTGGTACCCTGACAACATCCCAAGCTGCTTGAACTGCACCCGAAGATTCGATGTGAACAAGCTCCACTTCACCTTTCACACGGGTACTGTTTTGTGTATAGACACCTGTGGAATCCCATAGGTATTGGCGTGCGGGTGTGTATTTCTGTGTATGCACATATGTGCAGGTATTCTTAATGCCACATATGATGAAGTTGAATGAAATGAGATGGGATGAGGCCACATAACATGGGCAGGAGAAGAGCATGCATGCAAACCCAGCTGTCTGCAAAAATGCTGACATGGCATCCCCCTTTGCGCACTGCTTCAGGTTCCGCATTCTGTTGGAATCTGCGCGTAAGACGGTGCAGTGGTTGCTGAATCGTCCGGGAATCAGTGAATTGCGCAAAGCCGACGAGCAGTTTTATATGGCCGCTGGGTGGGAATTTGGGATGGGCCAGGGAGCGCCAGTCGCATGCAAGACAGAGTGAGCACGTTGAATTGAATATTCATCATATTTCATGATCATCAACCATCATCAGCCATCATCAACCATCATCAACCATCATCAACCATCATCAACCATCACTAACCATCATTGAGCATCAGTGATCATCATTAAGCATAATGAAGGACCAGTATCATAGTTTAAAATGGCCACTTTTCAGCACGTCTACAATTCCACATGACCAACGTTTCTTGGCAACTGCATTTCAGGGGTAAGGTCTTCTTGGATTCAGTTTTCGTGTGGGAAGCCAGTTTGCCGGATGCATGTTGTTGTGGGAGCATTCCCCCGTCAGCACTTCGACTTGAAAATGTAGAACCGGAGGGACCAAGCTGCAGACAAATCGGGGATCAGTCTCAACCAAGGAGTTTGCCAGTGCAAATCTACATATAGCCCATCATGAATCGCGAACCAAGCGCACCGGCAGATAGACAAAGACAGAAAGACACACAGCTATGCTACTCTGAAAATCTGTACTGTATCTGTATGATTCCGTATGAATGTTGTTCCCCTTCATGTCAGTGTTGACAAAGACCTCTTCAGCTCACAGACCCTAGGTCCTGTCCATTCAGAGCTTTAAACGCGGCATGCCCTTGGTGCCAAGCCTCACTGGTGAGCGCGCCATTACCATCGATGCGGGTGAAAGACTGGGCTTGAAGTACTGGGCTCGTTTCCAACCAGGCGGGGGAGAATGGTGGTACCTTGTGGTGCCCCTTGGGAGATACGGTTGTTAATTCAAGCACCCCCCCAGTTTACCACAGCATGAGATACTGTGAAAATCGGGGGTGACCCGCGTCATCCTGGGTGCATCGCAAAACCAGCAAAGAACTGACTGTTGGATGCTTGAAAGTTGAAACTCTTCATAGACAAACTGGTCAAAGATGGTCATTACTCACTATGGTTAGTCATGTTTAACGATAGGATTTTTATTGCAGAGAACAGATACCCAGCAGGCCAAGCCAGCTACAAGAACAAGTTCCGTCTCTCACAGTACCTCAACACCTTTTTGCATGCGATCGGCGAGGACTCTTGAGCCCTGGGGTGGTCAATGGTGGCCGACCGTGAAATTTGCTATTTGGATTGGGAGTTGATGGTATTGGCCGAGAACCACTTGGCGATATATTGTTTCTGTGGTTGGAAAAATATCTTTTGAAATGATGCCCATATTTGCTTCATTTATCTAAGCATGATGTAAACGTATCTTTGATTTGTTTGATATCTAAACATTTATTGACGACATTTGGACTAGTGTTGACTCTTCCCATTGCAGGTATACTTTGGCTCCCGGACAAGTTAATTGCTCTTTGTTGAGAGTTTGGGTGATGATCATACATAAAGAGTCGAGTCCCAGTGTTATCATTAACAATCATGGCATCAATTCATTCCAATGAAAAGGATATCATGATTAGTGAGTATCAGTATCATGTGGTATATATGATGTGAATGGGAAGTAAATGAGTCAACATTTGATTATTCTATGAAGATTGATCTATGATTGTCAGTTATCATGTATCACATCCTTTCCGATTCATCATCAACTGTTCTCATTATCGTTAACGATTGTTATTGATTATCAGTTTAACATTCGCCATTTGATCATTCATTATAATTTTCACGGATCTTTCATTGGTTCATTGACATCTTCAGCTATTGATTGATTGGTGATCATCAGCTATGTATTTGATTCGTGTCGCCTTATATTTTAGCAGGCAATGTTTGTGAAAATGAACTATCATTAGCTCCCGTTCATGTTCAGTAGTGTTAAACAAAGAACTATTGATTCTTATTGACAAGTATTTTTTTATCATGAACCACCATCAATAATCCCTTACTTGAATGATCAGGCTAATGACAAAGCATGGCTAGTCCCTAAGAACGTTCTACAACGTAACTTCGAACGCCCAACTGCGGGTGGCTTCAGCTTCCAAGTTGGCGCATCTGCGGACGCTGCTCAGGAGGTGGAGCTCTTCGACCAATTGGACGGTCGGGAGCTGGTGCCCTACCAATGTGTGGTGCGGCGCAGGGACTGGGAGGCGCCATGGGCAGCGCTGGGAGTGGTTGGTCCTTGGATCGCTTGGATCCCTGCTGCCATGCAGCGTCGATAGATCCAGCTGCGAATTGGGACCATTGTGAGTGATGCAAATGGTGATGCGATCAGATCGGATGTCAATGGATGTCATATTTGTTCCTCCCATGATATACTGTATATATGGTTGTTTGACTGCTTGATGCTGTTTGAGAATGAACACAGCAAAGAGCACAAGTATCACATGAGCTTACATGCATGGACACATTATATCTACACGGTTCTGCATCGTACGTATTCGTGCGGTTTGTGTACATGTGTGTGTGTCTTCGTGCATGTATGTGGGGAAGTATGTATCATGTAGGTATGTGGGTTGGTAGGCGTGTAACGTAGGTCTGTATGCATGCGTGTATATGAAAGCTTGTTGATACTCTTGGTGCAGTTTCAAATCAAATATTTTCATTTAGGTGCTACATGGCACAAAGCTCAGATAGCACAGTCTTGTCTGGAACGGATAAACGCTCTGTTTGGGTAGATCGGGTTTGTATATTCGTTTGTGGGATGATAATTTGAATGACAACCATGCAAAAGAGCGTTCTAGGGTAGGTGAACAAACCTCTAGTTGATGATGGTTGAGAATTGTTCACCTATGGATCAAAATGGCTAGAAAACAAATCTTAACCATCATTATCATTACTAACAAATGGATTTGTTCACCTAGTTAGTTGAATGATGTTGAATGATGGTTAGTAATGGATTTTATCGAAATGGCTCACCAAATCTAGAGTCCCAATGCCGCTTCAAGCGGGGAAACAGGGGCTGGTGACCCAGGCATTGTAGTTGGCCAATGGCTATATGGGTTTTCTTCACCTACACGCTGCACATGTGGCACTTTTGATTGCAGCATTGGCTTGTCTCATGTCAACTCCTGGGTAAATTACACATTATATCGTGCTTTTTCATCCCAATTACCCAGAGACAAACCAAGATCAATCAAAATATCATGCGGAATCTTCTTCACTGGTTATCACGCGACAAATATGAGCGGTGCATGACTCAGGATCATCAACCATACGTGTAGTTAATATTACGAATGAAGCAGTGTAAACAACAATTTGGTATCATTGACTAACAGCATTAAGTATCCTTGGCCCAAATTGACTACTAGTGGCTACCAACCATGGTATGATAAGAAACATGGTTTTAACAGTGAACTGTCTAAAAATGGTTAAGTACCATGATAACCATACATACTGCCATAAGAATGGTTAAGTGCCATGCTAACCGTATATACTGCCACAAGAATGGTTAATTGCCATGAAAACCATTTTTACTGCCATAAGAATGCTCAAGTACCATGATAATCCATGAGAACCATATATACTGGCATAAGAATGGTTAAGTACCATGATAGCAATACAACCATTAGTTCACCATTGATGAACCGCCGATGGATCCCTTGGAGGCTGTGCGGAAGCATTTCTTCGAGGTTTTTCCCTTGGCCAAGACCGCCTATCGCCGCGCCAACGGTGGCTCCAGTGCTCCTGGAGTGCATGAGACTTGGAGCTGACAACATGAAACTGCGAAGGAAAATGGTGGTTGATATAGATGTTAATAGTGGATGATAGTGGTTAGTAGTACCATGTAGTACCTGAATCATGACTTACTGATGGTTTTTGAGGGTTGATAGTGGTCAATAATTCCTGAATCATAACTCTAACTTGTGGTTTCTGATGTTGTTTGTTGGTTGATAGTGGTGACACATACCTGAATCACAGCAAATTGATGGTTTCGGATGATTGAGAGTTGTTCAACATAGCCAATTAGAAGTTGATGATGGCTCGTAGCAGTTACTAAAGGGTCATTACATTATGATTATGATGCATGCAATTATTAACACATGTATGCATAAGTTCGTTTAGATAAACGGCAGGTGACAGATGAACATGTATATACAAGTGCAGCAAGTGCATTTAAATGGATGAATATATAAATGCATACATGTTTAATAAGTACATGTACACATTTAAGTCACATGTGTGAATGTCGCTCGCACGAATGATGTTTCGACAAGACTGTGGTGGGGACCAACGTGACCAGAAAGCAACGACTGAAAGAAGACAATTTCGTTTTTGCCAGCAATACTAGGGGCTGGTTGGGAGGGAGCGATTGGGAGCCCGGGGTATCCATATATCTGTTGGCCTAGGGAGCTATAAGGAGTGTTGCAACCAGATGGCATAATAGCTCACACTCCTCGAAGTTCTACGGAAAAACCCACTGGTATAGGGCGAGCCTTCATTGGAGCATATGGGAACCTTTTTCGGGGAAGTAAATGACATGGTTTCTCGGTGGCCCCGAAGAATCGCACCCCCCCAAGCATGGAGGTAGGTCATATATATGGTCAGATACTGACAAGAAACCCCACTTTCCCCAAAAGATACACATAGAAACAATAAAAGACTTGGCCGGAGACCCCTTTGGATGGTCAAGGAAGACGTGGAGGCCAAGTTCTTGGTGGATGTGGATGCCAACTTCCCAACTCCAATCACACTGGCTGCCGCTGTGAAGGATCCGGAACCCAGGCACAATTCACCCAGTCACAACGGGTTGGTGTTCGGGGAGTGCTGTGGGGCATTGACTGATTTCGGCGCAACGGGCGAAGGTTTAAGCAGCTGATGGTTGGATGAACTATATAATTTCCCAATGTATCTCTAGATTGTTTACCCGCATTTCTTTCACACATGACCAATAAAGTATGTATTGTGTATTGTTTACCGTTTACCCTCACTTTGGTTAAAACATGACCCAAAAAAATATGTATTGCTGCAACATTTATGAATGTGAGGCATGCTGGTTTTGCTTTGTTGGCCCACTCGGGGCCGGTCGTTCGCATTAGTTTACTACCCATCGCACTTGGCACTTGGAATCGCTCCCGGAGATCCTTCTGTCCATATCTTTGGTCTACTGGTACCATTGTAAGCGGATGGAAGCCGAGGGGTGATTGTTGACCATTGCATTGAGCTTAAAATTTTGATTAGCATCTTGAAAACCGTGCTCCTTACCACGCCCTACCCTTCCAGTTACCTCTATAGTAGGTAACCAGCTCGTTTCTACCATTGCTTTTTAGGGTTGGTTACCTACTATGTAGGTATCTGGGAGGGTAGGGATGGGGAAGCAATTGTCAACAGCTGGGCCCGAACATTCGTCGATTGCCAGCGATGAAGTCACTAGCCTTCCAGGCTGATCGTGCGCAACACTTTTCTGGACATCGAAGCTCGGCAACATGATAGACTGACATCATCGGGGCATGGTATTTCACCATTTTCATGTGTGGTGGCATGGGCTTCATTGGGCTCACTGAGGGTTGGATACTATTGTATACTGGGTTCATTAGGGTTGGATACCTGTGAACTACACTCCGGCAATTTGCCTATTTGCCTTCGGGGACATTGCCGGAGTCACAGCGACATGGGGTTCAGCATGCATCGGTGAAGATGCCAGTCAAGACTATTTTGGAGTGTCACAGCAAGGCGTGCTTGGTTGGGTCCTGGCAGCCATGGGCAAATGAGCCGCTGCAGATGCACCAGGGGTCTCATTGGTTCGAGCGAGGACCACTGATTGAATTGTTCGACTTGCCGCACAGTTGCCGTTCAGCTGGGCGATGCCGGTGCAATTGTCATTCCTTTGGCTTCAACCTCCCCCAGAAAAATTTGACCATCATTGATGACCATCATGGATGATCACTTTCCCATAGAGTTCACCGTAGGATACGACTGAAACCCAGTGTGGGGCAACCCCCATCAGTGGACAAACCTGGGGTTCAGCATGGTCAGGGCATGGGAGTTCACCAGCCCCAACTCAGCCCATCGGCCGATCGGTCAGGAAGACGAGGAAGAGCTCGAGCGGGCGGATCGAGTCCGGAACTCCCGCAGGGCCAAGACGACCATCGTGTTCCCCATGTGTCTTGCCCCAGCTCCCAGGGAGGGGAGCTGGAAAGATGTGGGGTGCTGCCACAACTTGGATGAACTATGATGAACTTAGTAACTCGTTAGTAACAATGCTTAGTGACTTGGATGATGTGGGCCTCACTTTTTCGCCTCTGTCCTTGGGCTTTGTACCAGTTGGGTTGCAACACAAAAAGCCGAAGCCATGTAATGCTTTTGACATTTACAATTCCTGTCTTGATGTGGTTGACAACTTTAACAGCCATGAACCATTCTCAGTTGCTTCTGAGTCCCGAACCTCAGCATATGTGGATTGCAGCATCGTTATTCGGGGGAATCTGGATCTCTTGTCACTATGATGTCATTGCATGCAACTGTCAAAGTCTGTATGTCACAGTGTGTCACCGCATGGGCAACTCCAGAAGTTCAGGGTGGCAATGTCGTCATTTCAAGCTTCATCAAACACCTTTGCGATCACGATCAGTTGCATCACGATGAGTCGTCACATGTCATCACCGTGATTGTCACCAAGATCATGGTAGCTATCATATTCGAAACCAACTGAATCACCATTCTCACCATCTAGATCATGACACCCATAGTGATTACAACACCATCATCATCGCAATCACCATCATCATCATCATCATCATCATCATCATCATCATCATCATCATCACCATCATCATCACCGTCACCATCATCATCACCATCATCATCACCATCATCATCACCAGCATCATCGTCACCATCATCATCATCATCATCATCATCATCATCATCATCCTCATCATCATCATCATCATCATCAACACCATCTCAGGTCAATCATCATTGCCACAACCAGACCGCCACAATAATTAATAGCCATTCATCCTCATCATCAACACCATCGCCACCATCACAGCCCTCCTACTTTGACCAAGATCCAACCACCAGCGCTGCCACCATGATATCAACTAAAACATTTGCTGTGCTCATTGTTTTGAATGCTTCAACAATATTGATTTAAGATGCAATACAATAATCTAATCATGGTAATCAACCATTTTTTGTTACATGATGAATTATCAAATGGTCCGACGGTCCTGGTTCCAAATGATCGAATCATGAAATGGTCCTGACCAAAACCAGGAATAGTTCTCGTTTAATGTGAAATACCTCCCCCCCAAAGTGGAAACAGTCTGGCTAGACAACAGAAACAGCAAATAACGAAGCTAACCCCGGTTCTAAACGATGACCACCATTGTTGATGATTGATGATGGTTGTCATCCTCGCGGTCCATCGTCATCACCTTGCCTCGGCTCAGGAACATTCCCGTGTATGTCGAGTGCGAGTGATGCCGTTGTGAACTCCGCCAAAAGCGCCAGTGATTTCACACGCCACAGTGACTCGGGTAGGTGTGCACAGCACGGGTCGGCTATGTATAGGTTGGCTCATACCTGTGAACAATTGTGAACAGGGATCTTTGTTGACTCAGCGGTTCTGCATGCGAATGTTTGATGTGTTTTCCACATCCTGATTAAAATCATCCTGATGTTCAAGCACCGTTAGCTTCGCTCCTTGAGGTGTTCGCCACGTTGCCTGACCCGTTGCAGCTCGTAACAAGTTTAGTTCACCGCACCCTCCGTGAGCTGAGTGAGAGATCTATACAGAACCACATCCCTCACTGGCAAGACAGCTGTCCCCGTCCAGCAGTTGGGCACTGATGCTTCATCATGTCGTTGAGTGGTTGGAATTGTTTGGAAAACTAGTCGTAAGTGTATATGTACATTGGTACATTGGTGAATACATCTTTTTCATATATATATATATATAAAGAGAGAGAGAGAGAGAACATAGTGAGAAAACCTATTGACAAGACTATTCAACTTGTAGTTGATGAACTTTGTGCTTTTCGTGCCCAACTTTGATATGAAGCCAAATGTCACTGACAAACCGGATGTCTCAAATTGTACAGTCGACTGAGCTCTGGTGTCTCTGACACGGACGTTTCTGCGGTCTCTGTAAAGTGTTCTATGACTGCCTATCACTTTTCCTCCCTACTCCAGTGTGGTACAGCCTCGCCGGGCGCTTAAGACAGCACGGCAGGAGGTATAGATCCATTTGTGAATTCAGGAAGTATGTGTTTAAACGATGGCATCAGAAACATGGGCCTGGAGCGTGTCTGACACAAACACTCATGGGCCCAGAGTTGTTCTCGTCATCCAAATGCCTGCGGTTTGCATGGGAGTCGGCGAGTGAATCCCTTTTGAGGAACTTTGGATTGAATCAGCTCAGTCATACAGTACCATTTGTCATTGTCAAAGTGCCCTTCTGAGCCACCTTCCTTTTCGCGATTTCATTGTGGTTTGTGGGTTGATCACGTTCGTTAGTTCGGATGGAACGGATTTGTCCTTCGGAGCGTCCTTAATACCCATTCAAACTTCTTCTTTTTCGAGCAAGATTCACTCACTGAAAGCTCCATTACAGTGCTTCAAAAGGTTGGGCCCTTGAACATCGGAACCCTGGTATGTTCATTTGGCTCCAAGAACTGAAGAATCTGACTATGCGGGGTTGCAGCTGCTGACATTTGTTATGGTGATGGAATCGTTGAGCCACCCTGTACCAAGATGAACTTCGGGAGATGCGACCGACAAATAGATGAGAACTAGTCGGTTGTGACTGTGGTCGTTGGATGATGAAGGTTGATCCAATAGAGGCAGATGATAAGATGGATGGAGCAACCATCACCATTTAAGCATCAATTTTGACTCGGGGAATGAGATCAATATATAGATAGATAGATGATGCATGCATTAACCACCGCGATAGGATGGATTCAGGGACCCAGCCTTTTCTGAAAAGTGGAGCACCAGTCTCCACAGAGGCAAGCAGAACGACGCAATGACATAGTTGCATATCATTGCTACCAAAATGTTGCAAAGCGGACTTATGCGTTGAGCTGTTTATTGGTGCTGTGGCTGAGTCTGTAGTGCTCGTACTTGTGTTGTGGTACATCGCTTCTTGGTGTTGTGAATTGCATTTTTGTTTGACAGCTCCAATCCACGTTGGTGATTCAGTTGAACTCCAAATCAACACCTCTCAGCTGACGCTTATTGGACGCGCCTATGTGCTCATGTGGTACCTGGTAACTTCATTGCTCATTCCAAAGTCCACAAGCCAAGATGCAGTGACAAAGTCTACCGCTATGAGAGGCAGGTCAGAGCCCATATTTGTGTTTGTCCATTTGTGGCCTGAAAATGTGGTCGTTTACATTGTGTGTGGTACCCTCACTTGTGATCATGTATGGATACGTATATACATACCAGTTTTCTTGGCCAAGTCCTCTTGGGCATTGAAAAAGCAATTCTGGATATTCGTGTTTCCTTGGCATTTACGGCAGAATACTTGTATCATATTATGTTCAGTAACGAAAAGTGACTGTCAAAAGGTTGCTTCACATGCAACGGTCTACGAGATATGAGTAAGTGATGACTCATCATGTTTTGTAGTTCATATCGTTAATTCGTCTTTTAGTCAGAGCATTCACTAAGTATCTTGATATATCTTGATCCATTAAAATCAATGATTAAGGATTGATGACCATTCTCAGCTATTCTGATCCACTAACTATCGCCCATGTGGCCTGCTGTCATCATAAGCTGCGATCGAAAACGCTGTGCCAAGGATTTTCAGCGCCTTCGAAACGAGTTGGAGCAACTTCAGAAGGAGAATCAGACTGCTTAGGTCAAAATGGGTGCGGAAATGTGCGGAATATGTTCTGGATGGCTTATACCCACTAACTTAGGTTTTTAGTGTTTTTGGGATATGATTGATTTACCATATAACCACTAAAAATATTTTTTTAAGCAAGGGATCTATAAGCCACCAAGAGTTTATGAGCAGTTTTTCTTGGACCAACTGCGTAAAATAAAACATATGGCTTAGGATGCCAGGTTGCTAATCGATAATGAATCATGAATAATGATTGGCAATAATACTGAATACCAGATTGTCACTTAACTATAAGTGTCAACTGTTGACTGATGGTCTTACCCTTCAAATTGCTCTAGGGTTCTGAAAGTTTCTTGGATAAAGTTGGACCAGCTTCAACCAATAACCTTTGGCCAACTGATTAGTTTCTCAGTTTTGCTCGAAGTGGTTGTTTATCGCTACCTTTGTGGCTGGTATCCATGAGCAGGGTATTGTCATCTAGTCGGCCATGTAGTAGGGACTTTTGAACAAGCAGCATTTGATGAACAATTTGACGAATCATCATTATTGATTCCACCTTTTTTTTGATTCATCAATAATGAACCCTATTTTACAGTGGAATGAATGGCCTGAAGTATTCATGATATGTTCCCCGCAAGTGGGCACCGACAGTAAGGGTTGTATTGGTATGGATTGGCATGAGGGTCACATTGCATTAACACAACGGACCGGGAACAACGTCAGCCTCGGCCTTGGTCGATCTGGCAACGATCACTTCTGCAATTGCTTTCTATAGCAACGCTACTGCGATACCATGGTAATCCCTGGTGCAGCCCAGCACAATCAGTGTTATATCTAAGTATAAGTGCGGGAGCCAGGGGTCAGAACCCATGGCTGGCAACACATCGCGCCCCTCGTTGCCCACACATCCTACCGAGAACGCGATCTGTTCCCACACCTCCCCCGCCCCACCCAAGCGTTGCTACGCTCACAAGCCGGACCCCATGCTGGCGCATGGCTGACCGCCATCCCCAGCGAAGTTGGCCTCACCCTACCGCCGGCGATCATGAACATCGCGTTGCGCCGCCGCCTCCGGGCCCCCTTGCCCCTAAGCACCA
This sequence comes from Symbiodinium kawagutii, assembly GCA_009767595.1. Lineage (NCBI taxonomy): Eukaryota > Dinophyceae > Suessiales > Symbiodiniaceae > Symbiodinium > Symbiodinium kawagutii. The sequence continues at coordinate 305,505 of VSDK01004557.1, read as the reverse complement.
ACTGCTGCGGGGGTGATCACCCGCACCGGGCAGGCTGCCACGGCACCTTAGATGAGCTCGGTGACCACGCGCTCGCGTGCCCCCGGTCCGGACTCTTGGCCCGGCGCGCCCACGTCTTGGAGCAGGCGTGGATCCGCGTGGCCCGGGAAGGGGTTGGCAGTGAAGGCAGGGTTGTCCCCCAACCCATGCTGGCCCGCACCACCCTCGGGGTCACCCCCCAGGACCCCCGCCGGCTTGATCTCCT
>VSDK01004557.1:274471-301525 GCA_009767595.1 Symbiodinium kawagutii | reverse complement strand
CCAAGCGAGGGCGACGTGGCATGGCCGCGGCTGCTAGGCAACTCTTCCAAAGAATCCAAGACTTGGAGAAAGAACGCTCAGTGCTTTTATCTCAGCAGGTGGAGGCAGCGACTTGGACTCACTACCGCAGGTGCCTTTGTGGATTTGGGTGGTTGTTCATGGTGGATTCCTCGCTTTTGTTACCAAGAGGCCATGGGTCATCATCAGGAATCAGGATGAGTCTAGAAGGACCTTGAAATGGTTCACATAGATGTCGGCGCATCACATGACTCCAGCCATGAAGCATCAGGATCCAAAGCCATCCATAGCTTGAGTCGTCGCCCTATCAAGGCATTCGACCGGTCGCCATGCCCAAGAGGTTGAAACAGCCATTTGCGGATCACAGTTTGCTTTAGACAACGGAGTAGCCAAGTGATGCCAATGTTATACCCAGCTATGCTGTCCCTCTAGTACTTGTTCCCAAGCAGAGATCGTCAACTTGGAGTTGTTGGAAGGATCACGCCCCATTTTTGTTTTTGCTGGGTTCGATGAGTCGGGCCCATCGCGCATCTAGACGACTGGTGGGATCTACAGCGCCCGGGCAACACGCAATGATTCGTAAATTTCAGCATTCAACTGGTTCCAAGGCACTCCCTGGGTGTCCCAACATGTAGCCATAGAATAACCAAGTCAGGTTTCAATGGGCTCCCTGTAGGGCCAAGGTCACCTGGAAGGCAGCCTGTGTTGAGGCCAGTGACCGGTCCTGTGTGGCCTGCCTTGATCGATTGGCCAACACGGTGCAGCGGGGCTGCCATTGGCCGACGTGGGCTGATGAACATTTGTTCAGTGAGTAGATGTGAGTAGAAATGGATTTCTGGTGGTTTCCTGGTGGTTTCCTGTTGGTTTCCTGGTGGTTTCCTAGTTTCCATGAATGGATTCCAGCTGTTGGGATTTTTTTCGATCCATGTTGATCCATGGTTTTGGTCACGGCTGATCCCCAAGCGGGTTGATAACATTTCAAGCGCTGGGATCGTTCATGACCAGCCAAGCACAGCCAGGGTGACTAACTTCTGAAAGGGAGGATGGTGGTCAACTTGGTTCACAGGGCTCACATCACCACTCTCAGGAATCCCTGCTATGTTTGAAAAATTGACCATGACGAAAATATACAAAAATATGCTGCATATAGAGCTTGCTTCATCTCATGGTATCACTTGATGCGTAAGGTGTCGCCCGGAGGCCTCGGAGCCTCGCCCGGACTTCCATCAGCAGCCGTTTTGAATCAGTGAACCAGCTCCCGCTTCCCAGCCTGGCTCAGGGTGACCTGATAGCAATGGAGCCCTATGTGGGGTACACCATTTATGATAGACAGTCCCCATGTGTACTCAGTGGAAGGATGCATCAAACTATATCAAGCTTACATCAAGCTCACTGTCTTTGTGAGGATTGTGGCTAGGCCGTTTTCGCAGAGTGCTGTAGGAGCCTTACAACCCATCCAGGAAGCGACCATCCCATGATGAAGCCTGATTTCTGGAAAAGTGGTTGGCAAGGTAGGCTTCCGCGCTAATAGGTTTCAGCCACGCACCGCTGGTTCGTTGCTCTGCTGCAGGTGCTACTCCGCTGTCGCCACCTTTGTTGTTGCGAATCTTGCGCCAAGCGTGTCACACACTGCCCGGTCTGCCGCCAATCCGTGCGGGACCGCATTGTTGTTTTCATGCCCTGAGGCGCCGGACATGGTAGCAGATGGTAGCAGATGGGTACAGGTCCCAATACATCCCTATTTGAAGCATCATGCTGAGGTGGCCACCTTGTCTATGCATGGTAGTCAAATCACGTGTGGGCCACCTGTTGCTGGAAGCCTGTATTCCTGCTTTGCTTGTCCTTTGCTGGCCATCCCAATCAGCCCCCCAACAGACAAGAGACATCCTGCACCCGAAAACTGTGGCTAGCTCAGCTCCTGCTTGGTCGTCATGCTTTCCGGGCTTCCAAGCCATGCTGCTCCCCGAGCACTGGCCATGAAGTTCAGCGGGGACACAGCCATGAACTGCACATCACAAGGAAAAGAACCTGCGGAGAATGATAGAATTTAGATGAATTTGGTAGGGCATAACGACCAATATTTACTACACATACCGCCCTGCGCATTCCACTACCATCCCATACCTCTTTTTTTAGCAAAAAAAATGGCGTAAATGGCTGTAAGGTCTTAGGTGTTGCGCAAGATTACCGTGCTGTCCATGTGGTCTTCGACAGCAATATATTTACAACAATAAACAACAGTATGCAACAATATACAACAATATACAACAACATACAACAACAGCAACACCTGCAACACCTGCAAACCACTTGAACCAGTGAGTATTTATTTGCCTCACCAGGGTGGACGTAGCCTAGCCACTGATTAGGTGCTGACTGTTTCTTTGATCGGGCTGCTCCACCTGAAGGAACGTACAGGGTTTGTAGCGCGTGTGGGTGGAAGACCCTAACAGCTACTAAAGCAACATGATCTCGATGTGTAAAACGTAGAACGTCTGGAACTTCAGCAAGATCCCCTATTTGTTGAGCTCATTCAGTCGCATTTTTCCAGAAGGTATGGCTTTGCCAATCAAGGACGTGTCCCAAAATTGCCCCATTAGAATGGTTGGTTTGGATTGAGTTTGCCGATTTTGAGAGGGAAAGTAATATAGACATACCGATTGCAATCGTCACTTGCAAGATGTGCAGAGTGGTCTTTGGATCTCACTGCTAAACCATTGGTGATGCCAAACCGGTCGCTGCCAAAGATTTGGTTTAGCAGCGGATGCACTTTGCATTGAATTGCCGCGAATCCGAAAAGAAGGATTGTGGCTGTACAAATTATTCTTGTTGGCAGCAATTGGATTGCTACCAGATTTCCCAATGGCTGCAATTGGATCAAATCGGGAACTGTTGCGTTTTCATGGTTCAGCCGGTGCTTCCAGTGCAAACGGATCCGATTTCATCCAGCAGGGGTAGCTCGAACCCCTGGTCTGCACGGACAGAGCGACCTGGGGTAACTTTTTTGGCACCTGAAGGTGTGGGGTTTCTACGCTCGAGGGGGCGTGTTTTGGTAGAGCGCGTTCCGGATGCGACACAGCTGTGCATGCCTAGGAGAGAGATCAAGAGGTGCGTCGAGCTCGCTTTGTACTTGGCTTCATGAACGGTTTCCACCATTTTGGGTTGCTTAAAAGGGGCTGGTAGTGGCTGGTAGTCTCCCAGCAGAAATCGGTTGGCAATAGCCCGCCATTGGAGCCCACCGAGAGAGAGCGAGAGAGAGCCCACCATTGGAGTTGGAGCTGGCCATTTTCGATTCACGAACTGCAGCCGTAGTCACTGGCAAACAAGCAAACGTAGTCATAGTCGATCAACATCAACAAAACTAGCCCTCGCTTTTGCTCCTGTGCAGTTTCAATTTGGATGCACCTTGTGATCTAGGTTGAAAGCCGTAGCACCTTAGTTCGAATAATCAGCACTCATTCCATAGATTTTGTTCTTGTTAGATCTTTTTAGCCGGCATCATAGCCATGGGTTAATCATGAATCAGAATCATTCATAACATAAACTTCCTCAAGGTAAGTTCAAAACACTGAAGATTTGAATTTACATACCACAGCAGATAATGATAGAAATGATATTTGAGTGTTTCTCAAGTCATAGGTGTGCCCCCAAATCATCCAATATTAATCATTCACAGTAATAAACCAAACGGTTGTAGGGTTCATTACTTACTAAGTAGTTCAGTAGTTCATTCCCTTCATAGTAATAAACCAAACAGATATAACTTTTTGTGAGAAACCATCACTTTATGCTACGTAGTCATTTTCATCCCCCCCACCCTTGGGCTCCAGGACACAGGCGAGGGCGAGACCCCGTACTTGGCGGCGGCCACGGCTCGCGAGTGTTTCGTGTTCCAGGCGAAGCCCGGGCCGCCCTTGGCCGACCACCGAGCCGGGGAAGGACCAACCGCTGGGGCATCTGACCATGGTAGGTCACTATGGTTCCAATATGTTCTAAGCGGCACTAGGTTCCCTATCATGATGCAGCTGGAGTCTCGTGTGTAAAACTTGCACTAGATCGTTCGTAGATGCTCCACAGGTAGTGTCCTGGAGAAACCCGCGTGGTGCTGAGTTTTTGGGAAGAGATCCTGTTGGCCTGCATGCCAATGTGGGTAAGGATCGGCCATTTAGCATTGCAGATGACAATTTATATAGAAGGGAAGGAGAGGCGGGTGTGATTCTGGTCTAGCGGTGCAGTGCGTCGACGGGCGTGGTGTTTTTGCCATATCCCTATTGCCGACCCTTATCAGCCATCGTGGATCAATTTCTATTGTTACTATTGCTAACTATCATGAGCCATTCCTAGCCATGACTAAGCAATTATCATTTTGGCCATAAACTTACCATTGTTAACCACTGCTTACTAACCATCACTAAGTGTCGCGGGTACTTACTATCAACGGTTGTTCGTCATTCTTGATCATTGGCTTGATTGTTAGCAGTATTGATTAATCCTTTTCAATCATTACGCTACCGCTATGAACGATAAGACACTATTAAGCATCTTTAATCAGCCATTACTGACAGTCATTCATTTGTTGCTTGGGCATGCCACTGGCCCGAAAGGCGCTCCCTGGCTCAGAAGGTCTCCTACTAAACCTGGAGGTGCCAAGCGGTGTCACGTGGTGCTCCCAAGATTTCACCTGATCAGCTCGTATTTGTAAGGCGAGGTTTCGACTTGACACGCCATGCCATAGAGACATGCTGGGCGCGGGTTGCACCATGTGTATTCACAAGTGTTCAGATGTATACTTGCTGAGTTCTACTTGTTACACATTTAGCATATTAGTGTAGTAGATAGGTAGGGGATAGATAGATACATAGATAGATAGATAATTCGATGGATAGATAGATAGATGAATAGATAGATATAGACTATAGATAGATTGATAGATAGATAGAGAAGTAGATAGGTAGATAGATAGATAGAGATTTGTTTGCATATGATTTGCCTGTGCATGTGTCATGCGTGTTTAGCTAAGTCTGAGCCTCTGGACTCAGCCATGGCAGGTAATCCCACCGCACTTGCCCAGCCTTTGCTTCGACGAGCCACTTGGCTAATGGGAAAGCCAATGGTTGATTGCGCCAGCGGTCATCTAGGGCATCAAACAGTACCCTCAACCAATGGTTTCCCCGGATTCATTTAGGTTGATGAACTCTTGGTTGAGGAATAGCGGGTATGCCCCAAAAGCCTTGGTTTCCCATTAAAATGGTACCCCTCCTCCGAATTAATAAACGTTGCAATTGGCTTTTCCAAAAGGAATATGATGATCCATGGTTTGGATATCGGTTTGGGGGGCCCGGTTTTTTATTATCCGGGAGTGTTCAAGCGGTTGTCATGATGATCAATCATGGCTGATGATTATGCAACTGTTGGTCCCATGGGGAGGACCAGACATCAATTTGATGTGGGAAGCCTCTCGACCAGCACTGTCGCAGCATTGAACGTAGCTTTTGGCTGAAAACATCACCGCGGATCATGCTGATCCTCCATAGTTGCTTAATGTTGCTTATAGTTATCTATTATCTGTTTTACATCAATCATTCCCAGGGGATATTTAAAAAAAAATTGCCAATATTTGCGTTCGGTTCAATCCAAGCAATGGATTCTTGGTCACTATATATAAGCTTTTATCAGCCAGGTTGAGCATGATCAACCACTTCCGACACCACCAGCCATGAGCCAAGTCTAGCCATAAGCCACATTGAACCATACATTCAGCTATATTCAACCATCCTTACTCCGGGTTCGTTTCCACCAGATTGCTGTGGGTGGTTCACCGACAACGGCCAGCCCCGGGATGACCTTTGGGAAGCTACCCCCACTGCCCAGGAGCGGCTCGTTGCTGGCGGTGGCAGGGGCAGGTGGGAGCTGTGCAGAGTGCATTTCTGTACTCCATGGAAATTATATAGTAGGTGGTGATGCAATCATATGGTGTATAGGCTTGTATTTGAATTGATTGCGCTGGAACAAAAAATAGGCTTGTATTTTGACTTCGTGTTTTTTATTGCCACATGCACTTGCATATTGGAAGCAGTATACATCTGCAAAGTATTAGTGTATCATCCATGTTTCTAAGTGCGTGTCGGTGGAGAGTTGTTTGTATTTGGCCTTTTGTTTTTTACACATGTTGGCGTTTGTATGCCCTTCGTTTGCTGCTGATATGCCGAGCTGATTGTTGCTTATATCTCGGGCTGGCAGCTGGCGAACTTGGTTTTATCTCACGTAAAATTACCACGAGAGACACAACCTCCAGTTGGATTGAGTGTGGAAAGCATCGTTGAGGCATATGTACAATTACCCCAATCGGTGGTAGCCAAAGAATCCAAAGACTTGGGACGTTGCTGCAGAGGAACACCTGCACTGCATTATACGGCAGTGGGTCAAAAACCCGTACCCCTGCTTCCCTTATCATTTACCATTGTTTCCCTTGTTGTTGTTGTTGTTGTTGTTGTTCTTGTTGTTGTTGTTGTTGTTGGTGGTGATGGTGGTGGTGGTGAATCCTCCATTAGTTGGTTGATTAACTGCTTGACCCATAGCCATACTGCATTCATTGCAGTTGTTGCTCTCAAGATGTTGACTCGAAGATTCGGGGTCAGGGACATCCTTTTCCATGGAGAGCGGGGTTGGCAGGTCTTGCCAACATTTCTGTCGTGCAAAGCCTTTGCCTCGGATTTGGCAGGGCGTGTGCTAGGGCCCAACCAATGCGAAGCCCTGGCAAAAAAAAATGTCAAGACCCTTCGGTAAAGTTATTTTTTACTCGTAGCTGGTTTCCGAAGGTTTCTTTTATGACAAAATGTGATTTTCAATTGCCATGGCAGTTTACCGGAGGTTATCAGTTCAGCTTCAGACTGCTGGCTCACACATAAGTTCCATCTCTATGTGGTTGAGATGGGCGTAAAAAGAGATGGAAAGCCGAATGTGGATTGACAGTCCTAAGCTCTAGAAAGTCGTGCTGAACCTCATCAATTCTGTTTGGTTTTCGTAAATGCATTTAGTCTTTGGTAAACAAAGCTGGAAGCTAAAAGATACTGCACCATTTTCAGGGAGGTGAACCAGCTATACATGCTTGATTGTCCAACTGCAGGTTGGTTTACCAGATCGTTCTTGACTTCATCATGGCTTTCACTTGCGCTGCTGGCAGTGAGGTTTAGAGGCTGCTCCCTTTGCTACGGCCATCGTCCCAGCAGATGATCACCAGCTGGTCCGCTGCGGCATGTTTGGGCTGGGTAAAAGTTCCGCATCAGCCTGCGGGGGATGGGGATAGCGCACCAATGGAGCTGAGTTCACCCCTACGGGGACGCGGTGCTGCTCCATGCAGCTACCGTCAGAATGACTACCGGTTGCTTCCGCAGATGCTGGTCATTGTTTTTGGTTTCTTATTTGATGTCCGAAGATAAACAATGACAAATGGAAATTGATCTGGGTATATCCATTTTGATCTGTCATTTTATTTCATTATTACTTGTGATGTCCCATGGCCTGGTTGATCAGGGGGTGGTGGACATTTGGGATGCCCAGAGCGCTGCAGCTCGAAGGTACAAGCCTGTTGCTTCATGCGGGCTGGCTTTGCTTATGTCTTGGCTGCTGCTCAAGCCGCTTGACAAAAGGTAGGGTGGGCTGTCCAGCATGTTTGTCGGGAATTGTGGGTACATCAATGATGATGTAGACAAATTGCCAGTTGTAGCCTGTGAAGTGAGCCCCAACAACCATTTGGTAGACCCCATCAGCTATAGTTTTGGCGACTGCTCAATTCTCAATGCTGTAATGATTAAAGTTGGGAAATTCAAAGAGAGATACCTTCTCTATCTCAAACTCTCTAGGCTATTTGTGGGAAAACGATTTGCAAGTCACATTCCAGCGTAGCAACTGGTATCAATATGTAACAAGTGACAACTGACAACAATGCCATATTTCAACATACTACACTAAGTCATGAACAGCTGTTCTTCATGCTTAGGCTGACACATTTTGTTTGAAAAATATGCCTTATATCTTTGCATATATTTAGATATGTATGTATAATCTTTCAATATCTCATATTTCAAATAGTTGATGCAACTATCCATCTATCTACATTTGTTGAACTTGTTCATCGTTCTCATTTCCCCTTGTTGACCTTGCTGTGCTTCCCAAGGTCAATGCCCTGTTCCTGTACGACATGCGCAAGGGTGGCAACTCTGGTGTTCAAGCGGATCATGAACATCAGCTGGATGCATACGTCACAGTCATGGGTCAGGGCGTCCAAGCTTCGAAGGAGTCAGCGGATGGGAAGTGTAACCAAGAATAATGATTAAACAGCTACTAGCTGGTGGATTAACAGGTTGAGTTGAATGATGTTGACTGGTTTCTTGGGGTTAAAGGCCTACAAAGATGATGGAAAAGGCCGAATGAATCTTCGTGATGTGCTTGCAACACTGCGTGTAGGGCTAAAGCATCACAAGTTTTACAATATCTTGGTACAGTAGATGGGTAGATAGCTGGGTATCTACCGTCAAATGTTGGAATGGCTTGATGTTCAACGCATTCTTTCATTCACCAACCATTTTCAACCACTAACAAGTTTTGACCATTTTGATTCTAGAAGCATCCAATCACTGGGTTGGCTGATGTGAAAATCTACCAGCGGAAAGCCGGAAAGCCTTGAACTTCAACCACCAGAGCCAATGATCCAATTTTCACCATCATTAAAAGTTTTCCACTTCACCATCAGTAGGCTTTTGACATCTCTTGATCCCTACAGATCCTAGAAGTAGAGGTGAGCTGAGGTGGGCTTGCCATAGAGCATGCCGCAGATCCAAAGCCACACCGAGGTCCCCACTATGGACAGGAGGGCGTGCTGCTGCTGGGTGCCCAAGGCACAGTGAAGATCATTCAGGTGCCACCTGGCAGCCGCAGCCAAAATGGTGGTGCTTAGATGGTGAAGTGGATGGTGATTGGTGATGGTGGTGGATGATGGTTCATGCTGGCTGATGGTTCATGATGGTGGTTAATGATGGTTGATGGTGGTGGTTGATGGTGGCTGGTGATTAGCGATGGTTGGTATATGGTGACCATTGTCAATGGGCTTTGGCAATTTCAAAGAATGATGGGTACTAATGATGGTTCGTAAGGGTTCATGATGGTTCAATAACGGTGGCTGATGAAGGTTCACTAAGCGTAAATGATGGCTTCATTCATGGTTATTGAGCATAGGTAGTGCTGAATGGTGTGTATTGGTGGTTATTGGTGGTTAATGCTGATTGTTCTTGGTGGCCAATGATCAACAATCATCAACAGCAACGGTAGATTCAGCTATTAGCAAGCCACCACTGGTTTTGCCACAAATAGCTTGCAGTTACCATCAAATATGAGGGGTTATCAATTTTGATCTACAGTTCCTCGTGATCCTTGTGGGTATTTATAGTGAGTGATGCTTATAGTGATGAATTGTAGTTGTTGAGTCATGGTTAACTGATGATTCTGTTTTGAAAATGGTAGGTTAGCTATCCTTGAGAAATGTTTGGCTACAATAGGTGATTGACACGGTCGATTGTAGGATCTATAGGGCACCCTACTGAATGATAGTGAATGATGACTGATACTGAATGAGACTAGATTAGAGATATAGATGGATAACACCCTTAATATATACGACTGAATAGTGCTTGATACTGCCTGACAAGCATGTATGGATGTGTATAGATCAACCTGGCAACAGTGTCAGATCCAACAAATCATCTCCAAATGGTGAATTGTTCTTCATTCAACGTCTCATTTGCCGTGGCGAGGCACGCATATATTAGATACTCATTCATGTAAACACACACATACAAAGGCGCAGATGTATAAATAGATCGCACTCATGCGGGCTTGTATGCAACATGAAAACGGCATCCAACAGGAATGTTTTGATGTCAGGCCCCTAACAAGGAGGACTTTGATCGAATTCCCAAGAGGTTCGGGAGAACGCACTTGCGGACTTGCGCTGCACTAATAATTGCAATGCTGGGATACGGTTCTCACACCCCAAAGACCATCAAACACCCATCTACAACTGGCTGCTTCCCGTTGTAACACTCATTCCCCCACATCAAGACCATTTTAGAAGCAACCACTTGCTTTTGCTTGTTTACGCTCTGATTTTTGAGCCTCAGCGGCTTCCCTGTCCAAGACTACATCGATGTCGCCACGACCTGCACACTGCAGCCACCACATCCACCATAGCAACGACCCATGGCCCCTTGCTGTGCTTGGTGATCCTCCAGGTGAGACACGGCTTGCAGTGCAGCGCCCTCTCCGAGTTGGTCCTTTTGGCGAACCAACGCTGGTGGTTTCCGCGCTGTCATATGGGTGAGGGTTGGTTGGCACTTCATATGTTCAAGTGGTGAAGGTGGCTTGGTAATGGATGGTAATGGTATGTAGTGGTTGATGATTATCATCAATTAGCCGTATGATGCTCAATTATGAGGTGGTTTACAAATTGTTGGTCTCCTTGAGGGCCATCAACAGCATGTTGAGCGCATATTCGGCACGATTAGCCGCACATGCAACCAAAATACAAGCCAATGTGACCTTTACCGGGATCAGTTAACCATGAGCTTAATGAATCTCAACGGATCTTGATGGTCCAATTCTACCTTAGTTGCTACCTGAAGATTGCTTAATGGACAGTAGGCTCCAGGGGTTTTCAAGGACATTCTGGATCTGCTGAGGTTCCAGAGTTGGCATCGGTCGAACCCCAAAGATGGGCCCAGGCAGTTTTTGAGGATATGAAACCAGAGTGATCGTAGCCGCGTGAACTTCGTATAGGACATGAACCCCCTTGCCATGTAGTTCTTGTTTTTCATTGTCATTCACTTCTGTACGCGCATGTAGATACAAATGCGTCTGTATGCATCCATACATGGATGCCTAACGAAATGTCATGCATGCGTGTAGGTGTGCATGTAGATCTGTAGGTGTACGGAGGTGTGGAGGCTGCAGGTGCAGTGACGTGGGCCACTGCTGAGCCGCTCTGAGGTGCTGGGAAGCGACGTGCCCATGTGGCTGAAAGATGAGATGCCGTCCCAGGGTGCGATGTGGGAGCGAGAGCTGGGGCACCTTTGTGTCCCTTTGCATCAGTTTTTGTTCGGAGTCTTTGATTTTAAACCATCGATGTTTCAAATTGTTTCAAACATTTTGGCTCACTGATTTTTTTCAAACCAGTCTTTGGCTGGCTGGTGCTTTCAAAATGTTTCAAACAGTGAGAACACGCTTTTGCACCCGAGCTGGCTCTTTGTCCGAAAACCTGGAAAACCTGGTGGTTTCAAACGTGTTTTTTTTCACAATGGTTTGGGGAGATTGGTTGATGAACTGAATTTGTTCAGAGGGGCTGAAACCACCAGCCTATGTCATGACATTTTTCAGCACAAGATTTGGAGAGACTCTGTCGTGTGCGTCAACTACTGGGCTAAGCAATTCCAGCAAATTTGGTCACCCACGTTGGGAAAACATCCGTTATGGTGGTCCAACAGGCTGGATCTATGGCCACCAAGCCATACAGCCGGTTGCTTGCCGGGGTTGAGGTTAGCTGGCCTGCGTGGAATTAGACGTTGCTGTTTGTGATGCTGTTGATTGACAGAATCCTTTGCCAGTGGTCAAGTACTGCGCTACTTCATCCATCCTACAGCAAACCGTATGACCACGAGGCGTCATACCGTTTGAAACCCTGCTTGGCGAAGCCTTGCAGTCCAACTGTGACAGGCTCCAGCTCAATGAGCCAGAGGCCGCTGATTAGCCGTAACCCCGGAGTTGTTTGCTGCTCCCCAAGGGTGTCTAGAACGGTAATCATGAGGAGGTTCAGATTAATTACGTGACCACTAACCTCTATACTATCTCTATACAAGTATATATTTATTCATATTCTAGATACATATATATATATATACATATTTACTATATATCTATCGAAATGGTCATCCTGCGGGGGTTTTGGCTTGTGTCCAGTTCAGTCTTCCATCTTGCTGCCGTTCGACCACCCCATTGAAGGCCGGATCACGGTGTCCTGGCGCTGGCTGCAGCAGGGTGCCCCAGAAGGGTTCCAACATGTGACCCCAATGGAGTCCCTTCCCCTGACCAGTTCCTTCCTCCTATTACTAAACCTCCCCCTAATATAAAAACCTCCCCCTAATATAAAAAACCTCCCCCTAATAGGGGCAAGGGATTAGGAACCACCTGGCCTAGAGTCCACTATATTTCAATCATATGTATGATTGACGATTCACCATTGACAAATTATATAGGTATATTTGCAGTCATATTTTTGCACATACATATGCCACTCGAATGTAGGTGCTTGGAATCTCTACATCGACCAGCGTGTTTGTGATTGGAGGAGTCTCTGACATTTGTGGGATGGGATTTCAAAGCACAGCGTTCAGGACTTGACACCCACAGTGGTGAATGTCAGATAAGCACCGCTCAAACGACCCTGAAATCGGTTTGTTCTACCCCATCGGCTTGCTAGTCATGTAGCACAACGTCAATCAGATGTGGCGTATCCACCAGGACTCGGAAATAACAGAAGCCTTTTCGCATTCCGTGGAGACTTGCAGTTCAACCCAAGCTGGGGGATGTTTCAAGTATGGTCAAGTCAATTTGATTGATATGATGGAAGTTTTCTGACCATTTCTGGCCCATGTGACCTGATATGTCCACGTGGTTTCTGGGTGAAAGTCTTCGCCCTGTGGCCCATGCTGGCCCATGCTGGCCCGAGGCTTCCTGCAAAGTTCGGGGCTTGAGCCTCGGCCCAGATTTCCACATCGATGCACCAGCAACCGGCGCATGGTTGCACATCATTAGACATACAATACACCCTGGCAAACTAACATGGCAATGGAAAATCCACCAATCAATGATGGTTTCACAGGGTTTCTCTTTGAAATATAATGATTTACTATTGCTATGTTAGTTTACGGAGGGTAGCTGAGGTCTGGCACCCGAAGCCTTGAAGCATTCAATTTTCGGCCCTGGCATCAGATCCCAAGCTGCCCAAGAATCCCTGGCATCGTCCAGGTCTAGCTGGCTTGGGTTTGCGCGGCACTGCGGCAGTGGCGGCAACCTGGCATGAACTGCCATGCTGGAAAAGGGGGCCATGGGTGGAATGTTCAAAAACTGGCGCTGCTGATTGCTTATGCTAGTTATGACTTGTTGACTAAGGATGGTTGCACTAGCGATGGTATTTAGACATGTTCTGTGTTCTTATAACGATTCCTCATGTTTGTCTCTTTTCGTTGTCAGATCCTTCCGGGGTGTACTGCTTTCAGGAGCATTTTATCGGGCAAAGTGGCTGTTCCGAGCGCTTTGCGCAAGGTTTCTTCCGCAGCTCTCTTCGCTGTGCTGGGCCATGAGCAAACGGCAGAACGCCCCTCGGCTCAGCCGCAGGTTTCAGGAGTGGTGGAAACCTTATCCGCAGGATTTATTTGTGCCCATTAAGTGAGGGACATCAGAATACTACAGGAGAACGGAAGACGTATATGTATGCAACAGCCGCAACGGCCATACCTGGAGTTGAATCATCAGCCATTTGCGAACTTGGAATTGGTTGGTTAAAAGTTGGATTTCCCATGAGATCTACATATCAATCTGTCTTGGATCCGTGTGTGATTGGTTCATTGCCCGTCGCGACAGTGCTCAATCAACGAATGCCCCGTTTTAGCACCAACTGACAGCTGCAGATTAACTGCTTTACAGTGCTTTACGTATATTTATGGTGCTTCCTCAATGTAGGGGACCCCAAAAATGGTTGGTTTAGTCTAGTGTTGTAAATGTAGAGAGAGAGAGAGAGAAGGTATCTTCAATTTTCAATGGTGAATAAACTGGATGATGTGGGGGTGCCCCTATTTTTGAAAACCTACCATATAGATTGTATGGCAAACCTCCAAAAATACACAATTTGAAACTACGGTAGTTTACATTCAAAGAACTCTGAATGCAACTAAGCACTGCTACACACCGTGGGTGTGTTGTGTCCTTTGCATCCCCAGCAACTGAGGTTTGTGCTCCTTGCCAGCCTTGGGCGCGGCTACAGCAGCGGTTGAGCCAGCAGGTGCAGTTACTTGAATCTTTGCGGCCGGGACGGCACCGAAAATGTCAGTGTGGTTGGTGATTTTAGGGATGTCCTGGTTGTGCTACTTGGGATGATGAAGGCATCCATCTTGATGCAACAATTGCATGGATTGCAGATATGGCAATACGCTTTGCATAAGAGGAATTGCTGTTTTCTGCTGGGACATCATGAAGAACTCCTTGCTGTTGCTTGCTATTTGAAGCATCGGGAATGCGTAAAAGTATGGCCGGCACATAAGATATAGTTACCAACTATTAGCCATTAGTTGCTTCAGGTATTACAAAATAATCTAGCCCTCTACTCCCAGCAGCAGATATCGTCACTCTAGTTGCCAACTATAAACCATTCTTGTTGATTATCAACTATAGTTGGATGTATATCAAGTGGAATACATCATTACTTCAGGTACTATAAACCATTCCCAGCTATAAACCATTCCCAACTATAGTTGGATTATCAACTGTTACCAACTATACTCCCAGCAAGTACAGCAGCAGTTCCAACGCTAGGGGCTCGCAGCTGGGACCATCCGCTGGAGGTGGTGCCATTCTGGTGGCGGTGGGGCATGCCTTCGACACAGGGGGCGAGCTGCTGAGGCCGGCGGCCCGGAAAGTGAAGTTTTTTTTCCGGGAAAAAAGAACAAGTTTGTTTGTTTAGTGCTCAGAAGTCTCAGAAGGGTCCTGACTTAGAGTGTCCCTTCCCCTAAGAGTGTTTTTCGCGCGAAGTTGCTATCAGGAATCCAAAAAATAGACCCTCTCTTGGTGACGAAGACCCCTGCCAGGCGACTCCAAATCAAATGACAGGTACATTAGACCCAGGGTTTTGAGGGCAGTGATTGCTGCGGGAGAAGGTATTGACACTGAAAACTTGTTGGATAAACCTATGTCAGACACGAGAAAAATCTAGGTGCGTTTAGTTCATGTTTTTCATCGCTATCATGCAAAGCTACCCTTGGACATCCTCAGCAACCAGTTCTCGACCTGGTGAATTTCTTAGCATTTCTTAGCCATCAATCAATGAGAAACTTGCTCATGATTCTTCAACTGCCAGAATCTAACACGCGTTTGCGAGGGCATTTGATAGATGCAACGAATGAGGCTCTCCTGGCCCCAGCTGCAAGTGGATCAGCAGGAGGCACCTGTTGGGGCTGGGGCCATTGGGGGAAGCTCAAGAAGCCATGACATGCCATGACATGAATGAACGACTGCAGTGCGTCACTTGCGTTTGCAGATGGTGAACTTGATTCTGCTCCAGAGATTTTGGCAATTGCGGATTTGTCTGATTGATATTGCGCCTTCGGTTGATGAGATTGAGATTTGATTGCGTTTGGCTTCTGAGAGCTGCTAGTTCCCTTTTGACTTTTACTGTTTTCTTTCAATGTCTTGGTCTCACTTTTGATTGCTTACTTTCGCCTGCAGCCTGAAGCAAAGGCCTTGGTGGCATTCGTTTGTAATTAAGCGCAGGGAAATAAACTAAGAAACAAACTGCCATGTGTCAACAGAATCAGCGCCGAAACTGATTGGTTTCCCACGAAGTCGAATCTGTTAGTTTGTTCAGGGACCAATTTTTTGACTGATCCTGTGTGTGAGTATGCTGCCCTGCTACTGCAGGATGGGCACGCACCAATCCATACCACGGCCTTGTGGCTTTCTCAGGGGGACTCCACGGGATACCTCCAAATCATTGATGCTTTTCCAAAAGTGAGAAGGTTCATTCTGGGGATGCTGCGGATACCCTTTGCCGATGGATGTACCCATAGACAGGTGCATTTGAACTTAAAAACATTCTTTTCAAAAAAATCTGGGACCTGAAGTCTTGGAAAATCTGGGAGGAGCTTCTCGTTTTTCCAACTGGAATTCTATGCGTTGTGACCCGTAGAGGGCGCCTAGGTGTTCCACTCCCAAATGTGTTCCCAACCATTCACCTGTAACAAGCGATGATTCAACTGATTGATGTGCTGTTTGTAGTTAGTACCTAGCATTCATGAGCTTGTTTCGACTCGCTGATCCAAGGTCATCTTTGCTGCAGGATGCTCAGGCGGGTGGAAACCAAGCTGAGCCATGAAATTGCCAACAACACATGGTCAGGGGCAGGTCAAGAATGCATCGGAAAAGCACAACTGGCCCAAGTGTTTTCTTGTGGGTTGCTTACGTGACAATATCCAGCGATAGTGCTGGAGAAGGGTATTTGTGGAACATCTTTATTTATGTATTGCTATTGTGTGTGTGTGAGTGTGTATGTGTGCATGTAGTTATTTGGTATCGGTAGCTCTTTTGGGTCGATTGCTGTGTTCAATGGCCGTGGTGACTCATGGGTGGTCCTCATGTCTCCTCAGCACCTTGTCCTCAACATGAGCCTCTGTAGTTCAAAGCAGGAAAGAACCCAACCACCAAACAGGCAATACACGGAGGATAGGTGCTTCCTAACCAGGTTGATCATTGGTAGGGGTTAACCATCCCTGTTGACCATTCTACCCAACCAATTCTGCTGCAGTAGAGCCTAACCCATGGCATGTCACCACGCTGCTTCCAGGACTTTGGTGCTGGGCCAACGGATCCGCCCATTTGCTGCTGGTACTGATTTCAAGGGCAGATGCATGAATGGCTTCCTTTCAACAACTGGTTAATGGCTGGTTAATAGTGAGTATATAGATGACTATTCCCTAGGGGGAGTGGTGGCTAATGATGGCAGATGGTTCACAAATGGTTGATGACCAACATGATCCAACTAACAGTGATCATAATGAACGGTTGATTCAGTGACTGGTTGGTGGTTTCAAGATATGATTTCTTATGGTTAGCTATTAGAGATAACCAACGGTGGGGTCTACCGTATACTGTTTGCTGGTTCCGGATAATGGTTCGATACTGGTTGGCGGTTTCAAGATGATTTGTTTATCTAATTGCCGAGCCCCTTTTTTGGGACGGATTATGCCCACCAGACAATGATACTACTTTAGTAAGCTAAGGATCTGAGTCAGTTGTCCTGCTTTTTCGTGAGGATAAACAGTCGCAAGGATCTCCCTCTTTTGCGCATCGGTGTGGGTCTTCCAGGTTTAAGCATGTGCAAGCTTGACTGAAGATTTCAAGAGTCAAACTGATTCAGAAAATCATGACTAGTCCAGTCAAACATAGATGTATCCAAAACAGGAGGCCAATAAACTGGGAAGTTGCCAATTCAAAAGTCTAAAGAATGTGATTGGAGAAGATGGTGTTCCAACTTGGGTTGGTGGCAACTAGAATCCTGAAGAAAGTTGAAGGATGTTGACGGTGTCAAGTTGCCAGATGGTTCAGCTGGTCCGCTTCGAACGCTCTTGGCCCGAGCTTCAGTGGAAGCTGAAAAGACATGAGCATCATTGGCTCATTGGGTCATACTGAGGCACTCTTCAAGGTTGAAGGATATATACCTTCTAAGAAACACCCACCTTGAAAACAAGACATCAGGCTAAAAGATTCGTTGTACCTAAAACCTGCTGCTGCGGATGTTTTCAAGGACCCTTGCAAGGATGACCTGAAATCATTCGCTGGACGGGTCGCAATTGAAGCAATATTATACTGTGACCAACCCCTACTATTGCGTTTTGTTCGCTGCCAACTCATGATCTATTTAGCACGTGTGCAACAAAGTAACCAACCAGCTAGCTAGGTGAGGCTTTCACCCTGAAACAAACTAGTGAAGCACGTCGGTCACCAAAACCTGAAAAATGTGATTTTCTGGGAGCCGCCAAGAGTGCAGTGGAAGGAAGTTCCCAACAACAAGGAAACGGAGATCCAGCCATTCGTAGGACTTGCGTTCGTTTTTGCCATGCTTGATGAAGCTGACCAGCAACAGGCTAGTCAGGTGGATGGGAAGGGGACATGACGTGTGAGATTTTCATGGTGAATGCAAGGCTTTCAGCCTGTTTGCCATAGCCTGGCCGAAGCTTTGGTCGGTGGCGACCAGGAAGGGGATCCAAGTGGCTAAGATGGATAAAATAACACCATTAATGGAGGATGAAATGCTTCGTAAACCCCCTTTCTCACAAATTAGGAGCTGATTATGATTAATTATGATAATTATGGTTGAGCCGATGGTGCTTTGTTGATATGGATAAATCATTCATACGACACTTGCATTGGCCAAAGATCGACCAAGTCGGATGCATTCCCTGGTGAAAGGCCTGGTATACTCCATCTTAAGGATGACCTTAACCCAATTGTTGGTGGACAACCAGGCCACATGGCATGGCAGTTTTGCCTATGGCTAATGTAAAGCAGCTTAACAGTTGGAACAAACATGTTCACTCATGTAAGTCAGCTCATCTTGAAAATTTGAGTTGTCTCATTGTCCCACATCTTCTACCACACGTGGTGTCCACCGCCCCCCAGTGGCCAAACCCAGTGGCCCCGGTCTCCGTTGGCAGGTGGCCCCGCCCCGCCCGCGCAGCAAGTGCGCAAGGCCGGAGCAAAACGGATGGCACCGGGAAAAGGGCTGGCACCACGTCGGATTGGCACCGGCCAAGGGGTAAAGATGGCTGATGCATAGTCAAACTATGTTAAAGATGTGAAACCAACCAAGTTCATAGATGTTTTGATGATTGCAGGTCGGTGAATGGTTCCACGGTGTTCAAGAACTATTAGCCAGAGGAGAATCAACATGCCGTCCAAGAACATTCAGGTTGATACTCGTAGGATGCACACCGTTGGGTCACGCGATTGTCATTGGCCCATAAGATCACTAGCGATGTCGCTCCTCAGGAGATACGTTTTGCGCATCAGCGGTGCCATCGTGGGCGCCCTTTGTTGGACCAGGCTGGGAAGCGGAGGCAGGAAGACCAGGGTGGTGCTAAGCATGAACCATCAAAAAGGATTCTAAAGTCATTGGGAACCCCAAGAGTTTCTTAAGTTTATTACATTTGATTAACTTAAATGGTTGCTATAGAGGATGATAACTTGGGGATACCCCCATGACTTAAGAAACCCCCACAAGAGCGATGAAATAAATTGAAATACCAAGAATCAGATGACCTTTTTGCTGGACTTCGTTGGTCCTTGCGCTGCGCTCGGGAGGAGTATGAACACCCGTTTGCCGATAGGAATCGCACATCAACAGCGCGCAACCATGAGAGTTTTTTGCGTGTTGGGCTTTCGGCTTTTGGGATGGGAATGGTCAAAATTCAAAAAGTACAAGGGTTGACAGGAAACAGGGCTGGAATTGCCTGCATTGGTGGTTGCAATGGTTGCATTGTGAGGATGTTTTCCGAAACGGTCTCTCAAACCAGTCACCGTTTTTGGGTCTTAGAGAGAGTAGAAAATGTAGAATGACTTGATAGTTTTTTGGAATCCACTCATCAACATCACCATTCAAAGCTGATTGCCCGACAGAACCGAGTGGCACCGAGAGGTAACGATTCCGCTTTGCTATTCATCAGCCATCGGACCATCAGACGCATGGTCACTTTCAAATCCAACGTTTCTGTCCGATTTACCAACACCTGGTGTACAAGGACACCTGCCGAAAACCTTCCCTTCCTAGTGGTCATCAAGATTGAAGGCCCATTGCCCAGTGATACTCTCCGAAACGCTAATTACCAATACTGAGCTAGTGGGATAGTATCAGATTTCATTTGGTAAAGAATCATTTTCATGACAAGTTGTAGTAACCCATTCGTGGTCCCTGGTCGATTATCAGCATTAACGGCGTTAACGATCAACCATCAGCCATTGATGGTAAACAAGTGCTGCCACTGCCTCAACTGGTTTGGTTTCCGCGCCTCAACGTTGATTCATGTTGTGGCGCCATTGCTCAGTTGAAGGCTCCGCAGCGCTGCAGGTATGGTACTGCTGCTGTGCCACGTTTGAAGGCGCAGCCGCTAGCTCGCAGGTAAACCTTTAGCTTGATGATATGGAGAGAGAGGGAGGGAGGGAGAGAGTGGGTAGGTAATAAACTTGGACTACCATTGCATACCCAGTACTCAATTCTTGTAGAATGCATTCCAACAAAAATCCAAAGCAGTACTTGCGATGCATTAATACTTATGAATACGTTTTTAAAAAGTACCTTGCGTGCTTGGCCTCTTCGAGTGTGGGTGACTCCTGTGATTTTTGGTCAAGACTAATGGTAACCCAGGATGAATAAACCCCTGGTTGATTAATAGGGGGTATCCCCTAAAAGCCTTGGTTTTCCATTAGAATGGTAACCCCCCCAGTTAATCAACCTGGGGTTTATTAATCCTGCGTCGTGTGACTTGGAAGGCAACTCATTCCATGGCAGGTAACCCCAATGGCTCCGGCGAAACCAGCTTGGAGCATGGCACAGCACCTTGGAAGCGAGGACCCAGGTGACCCCGTGCGGGTACAACGAACGATGATGGCCACATTTCATGGGGCATTCAACCAGAAAACAATAGAAAATAAAAGAAATCAAGGATGCAGCAGCAATTTGGCACGCATCAATCCCCCATGTCTGACCTCTTCTTGGGCTACCTGTGTCTTTTTGCCATTGCATGACGGAGCTCCCATCGAAAATCGACTTATGGAGCATGCTATGGTGTGAAATCATCAGCTGTTCATGGCAATCTTATACCAATTCACAGCATTGGCCAACAGAAAATCGCATCTCTCAACAAACCAAGGTAGCGCTGTAAGAAAGAAGCCATGGTGCCGTTGGTTCCACATGGTTCCAAGTGCTGACAATATTTATTGGTAAGAGGTTGGGGGGTGCAGCCCACAAATAGGACGTCAGCCAGCCATGCACGTCCACATAGGTTTCTCTCGGCCTATGGTCCAGGATGGGTCGGTGCTTCCGGATGCAAGTTGGGATGGTGAGAATTTGCGACTGCAGGGATTGCCCCATATGATTAGCTGCAATCCTTGGAAGGGAATGACTCCAATGACAGCACCCAAAGCAAGGTGAAGCGGTAACACTGCAAATGCAAAATAATAAGTACAGGTTCACGATATGGGGCGTTTCCTATTTGGTTGATTACTAGGCTCACCCAGTGGGTTTTGAAAGGGGAAGTTGCTTGATGACTCCAATGTCCAAACTATAGATGGCAAGAAAGTAATGGATGTGAACAAAATTTAAGCTGGCCACAATTTCTGATACCGTTGTTTTCCTTTTGCTTTAGTTGAGAAGAAGGATGCTGAGCACTTCACGCAAAAGGACAGAAATTCCCAAAGTTGGCGATGGAAGGTGATGGAATAGAGTTATTCCAGGGCCCACCGGCATCAGCCCAAGTGATCTTTGAGTTCAGGGTGATCACCACCGCAAAATGATGTTGTTATTTGTTTCACCTTGCTGCTCTAGTTCAAGAATTCAGGCTGCTGAGTTTGTCTCAGACATGACCTTCCAGTCACCTGACTCCTGAACCAGTGATTGATCCATGCCGTTTGGGGCAGAGTGCTTTGGAAGTCCCAAAGGCTGTTGCTGGAGCCATGGTCCCCTTTTTGATTACTGGCTTGTTGGCCAGCACTTTGCCAGTATGATATGTACATTTGGTGGTTTCTCAAGCCATAGGGAACCCCCCAAATCATTCAAGGGTAATCATTGAGTAGCAATAAACTAGCCATCTATAGGGGGCTCCATATGGCTTGAGAAACAATCACTTGCTGCTACATTTAAGGTTCGCTGTGGATGGGGTACCCAGCCAACCCAGCAACAACGGCTGCCGCTGGGCCACGCTCCGAGGTTGTCGGAGCTCTGTGACCAGGAAGGTCCAGCAGCGGTCCTGCGCAGCAAGGGCGTGGCCATCATCCCACAAGCCTTCCAGGCGACCCTGGGGGAGCCATGGCGACCCTCGATGGTTCCCCTATGGAGGGCCCCGGAAATGGTGGGTTTGTCACCAAAAATGGTGGGTTTATCAGCAAAAATGATGGGTTTATCAGTAATAGTTGGTTTATTTCATGGTACCCCATGGTTTATCACTAATAATTGATATTAGATGGTACCCGTATTTTGAGAAACCACCATTAAGCAAAGTCTTACGTTTGATGTTTGGTTTTGCTTCTTAAGGAATGTCAGGCTGCTGTGTATGCATCAAATCAAACATGTGGTCGTGTCAGTCGGGCCAGAGGTTACCAGCAATAGCTGGTGGCGAACCATTGGATCAATTGGCGATCTATGCCCAGCCTGAAACAGGCAGCCGTTCTTTGATACAGCATTCAGGAAAGCTGGGCGCACAGCTACACCATGCTAAACCATCTCCCGGGCAACTTCACACCCTGGGGCAGTAAGCGTGAAACAGATTGCATTCATTCATGATTATGGCATAGGTGCATAGGTATGCAATTGGCAAAGGCATCTTCCCGAGCTGGCCTGATCACCAGGAATGGCTGAACCACCCCGCTTTGGGAACCCAATGTCCTCAATGATTCTGGAGTCCAGGTCTGCAGCTGTCATGACCATACAGGGTGTTAACAGGTCATGCACCTGCCGGGCTACGAGGCCAACATGCTGGAAGCTTTGCTCAAGAGATTTCAAGGCCAGAGGGATGGGTCAAGTCAGCTCACGCTAAAAGTGTTTGAACATCCCTGGCTACTCGTCTTGCGAAGCTTGAGCTGCAAGACCTCGACAAACCAACTGCATACCGAGGCTTGGAAGAGCGAGAACTGCTGGATGCACCTCGGTGCCTGTGGTATGCCAACACGATCCAACATGGTATCTATGTGTTGAAAGGATCCTGTATGGTTAGATTTCCTGGATGAAATCTATCAATCACGTGGTCATGGATGTGAGAATCACGAGAATGTCAGCTGTTGCCTTTGTACATGTCGATCCCTGCAACATTTGTTTCAAGATCACAAGTGGTAGAGATGCGGTTTTGGCAAGCCATAGCCATCCAGCTCCTTGCTTCCACGCTCAGAGATTCGCGGAGGGAGCCGGTGCCTGAGCAGCTGAGTGCCTCCAGCTGCTGCTGCCCTTATCCTGAGCCCGAGCCTCTGGTGGCACCTGAACCTGAGTGCCCCCGAATCTGGCTGGTTGGGCTTAGCTGCGGAGCTGTGGGCATTGGCTGCACTTCACTGGTTTTCTGGTGTTTAGGCAGTTCCTTCAGAGATGGCAGCCCTAGACACGGACAATCTAGGAGACGTGGAGGTGGCGTACTATCGTAACCTGAAGCCTGGCTCTCGTATCTTGCTCTGGTATAGTGATGATAGCGTTTGGCATGAGGCTATGGTTACCTATGTAGTTGGTGGCACGGAAGTCGTAATGGTGACCCCCGACAATGACATGTACATCGAGGATGTTGGCTGCAATGGTTCAGGTCCCGTGAAGCTGAGGGGCTTGGTTGGCAATAGTCGAGTTCCACGTAGCATCAGGCAGAGGGTGTATCGATTCCGAAATGCATTCACCGATGCAGAGCTGGTCAACCTGTTTCGAAGAGGATATGTTTTAGCCGAAGACGAAGGTAGACCCGTCATAGCTCCTGACACCGTTGTGAACAGTGCTGGGGCCGAAGTAGATGCTCAGACCTTCTTTGGGGGAGCCTTTATCCCTCGACGAATCACTGGTCGGACTGGTGGGACAGGTGGTGTTGGTGATTCCCCCAAGAATGCCTCGAAGGTCAAAGCTGCTAGCAGTGACCATGTCTGGGTTGCTGCTGAGCCGCTTGCAGGTTACAAGTTGGGGCAGGAGGTTTCCTTGAATGAGGCCTCCGACGTGCAACTTGGTGAACAGACTGCCATGGCCTTGAGATCTGGGCAATGGGTGAAGGTAGAGCTGATTCATGTCACGGACGTCGAAGTCTACCCCTCTCAACGTATGAGCCTCTTCTCCTCCTTGGACTCCCCAAAAGCTATCCCTGTTGGTGCCAAAGGGTTGTCTGAGAAACCAGATGGTAATGGTGAAGAAGCCGAATCTTTGGGAGATGTTCGTACACTATGGGTTGATTTTGATGAACATGGTGAACGGTACAAGCGTTGGCGTGATGTTTGCAAAGAGTGTTATACCCCTGCACTGGAAGAGAAGCCGATTGATGGCCCACTGACAGCACTTCATCTTGTGAAGTTCACCGAGCGGCAAGGTGGCGATCCTCGTTTATGGCTTCAGTCATGGATGAGATCGAAGCGCATCGAACCTGGGGATCGCACCGCGCATGAGTTGAAGGTTTTGACGGATTGCCTCTACTTTGCAGGGGTGTATGATCAGTTGAATATTCCTGGTTTGATTTCCCTTGAGATCATCAGCCGCAGGGTGCAGGCCATCGCAGACGCATACCAGAACCCCACCAAGCCATCATGGGAGAATGCCAAGTTGTTTTCTGGTCAGGGCAGTGTCGATGATATAGTAGCCCCTTCATTCAAAACATATGCAGTGCGACGAAACAAGGATGAGTTGGAGCTGCTACAAGCCCGTCAGAAAGTTCGGGAGTTGAGAGGATCCCCAGCCGCTGCTACCACAGATGACACCACAGCAGATGGAACCCCCGAAGGTTTGCCCCCCAAGAATGCCAAGAAGACCCCACGTGGCCGAGGCAGAGGTGGGGGCCAGGCCGATGCTTGAAGAAGACCGGCTGCCGGGAGGAGCCCCGGCCAGGCAGCCGCGTGGTGTTGTCATGGGGCTTGGAGAGGCAAGAGCTGGTGGCAGGATTCATCTTAGTCGCCATGGTCGCCAACTTTTCCCTCTTCCATGCATGCAGATGCCTGGTGATAAGCTGGGTGTTAGTCGCACAGTGGCGCAGAGGCGTCGTCGAATTCAACATATGACTGAGAATGTCAACACGGTGATTCGGTCTATGAATTGGTTGGCTGGTTGTAAGGGCTCACCTAGCGTCCCCTTCAGTCAGATGCAAGCAGATGTTCTGGCACGATTGGAAGGTTTGGTACACGACCAAAAGCCCAGCAGTGCCGAACTCATCCCCCAGGCGGAAGAAGCCCTCAGAGAGCTTCTCCGTGGGGCCAGCCCATATGACGGGCAAAGCTCCAATGAATGTCTCGCCTCCTACAAAGCCGAGCTCGTCTCAGTGCCAGATGACACACGTGGTTGCCCCCAGTTAGCTGATGTGGTGCCACCCGACGACCGTCGGTACTTAGAGGAGGGATCAGAGCTGATGATAAAGCCTGTGGTCGACATGCCCGATGTTCAAGATCTCCCTGTGCCTTACTGGGACCCAAAGCTTAAGTTCAACAAGAAGGAGTACAATCGGTTGGTAGCACGCCTTCACAGCATCGGTTTTTTCAACTACACCCGGTCCCCTATGTGCCATGTTGGAGTGCTCTTCGTTTGGAAGAGCAATCGTACCAAGCTGCGTTTGATCTCAGATGCCCGTAGGTCGAACGCACATTTCAACGAACCTCCTGGCGTACAGCTTATCACAGCAGAGGGCCTTGGTAAAGTTGAGATTGAACTAGAGGGGGACATCCTCAACGACCTCAATGCGATTCAACAATTGTCCTTCTCTCTGGGGTTATCCGACGTTAAGGATTGCTTCCACCGGTTGAAAGTGCCCCTATGGATGTCGAAGTACTTTGCATGGGATGCCGTACCAGCTAAAGTTGTTGGACTACAAGGAACCATTTTGGAAGGACATGAGCTACAACCACCCGATCCTGTTTTTCCATGCGCTGGTTCGCTTTGTCAGGGCTTTAGCTGGAGCTTATACTTTGCTCAGAGGGTGAACCAGTACAAGTGTCAGTTGCTTCCTTCGCTTGGTGACGGTCTACTGGTGAATGATCGCAGTCCCCCAATTGTTATGAAGATGGGATCGGTTGACTCTTGCCCACCTCACTATTATGTGTATGTGGACAACCTGGGAGTCCTTCACCCGGACAAGCACGTGGTTGAGAAAGCCATGTCCGGCCTTGAGGCAAGCTTCAATGAAGCCGGTCTTGAGTTGCACACCACGGACATTTCTGAGGATGCGGTGAAGGCTCTGGGGTGTATCATTGAAGGCAACCGACAACGAAGCCGGGTGAGTGAAACACGGCTTTGGAAAATCTTCATGGCTTTGGGTGCGCTCTTGAAGCGACGTAAATGTACTGGCAAAGCTCTAGAGATAGTGGTTGGTCACTGCACTTTTGCTGGCTTGATGAACAGATGTTCCCTTTCCTGCTTCTCCGCCACCTACAAGTTCATCCTTAAAAACTATGAGTATCCTTCGACTATCTGGCCTTCGGTTCGTGATGAAATAGCTGGGTTTCGTGGATGCCTGTTTCTTCTTGTTCAAGATTGGGGAAGACCTTGGAATGAGCTGGTGAGTAGCAGTGATGCTAGTGAAGAGGGCTATGGGATATGTCATGCTTGGTGGCCTCGTGAAGCAGTTGCCTGCGTGGGACGGATCCAAGAAAGGTCCCGCTTCCGCCGCAGCTCAGGTCATTCAGCGCGTGAGAGCGCCTTGCAAGCTGCCGGCTTCGAGCTCGATGGTGGCAATTGGGTGGCCAGCAAGTGCGTTGAGCGGCTTTCTGAATCTGGCTGGGAGGTCGTTTCTGATTTTCCTGAAGTGCCATCAAGTGGCCTCAGACGTTCTTTGTGGTCCCCAAAAATGTGGGGAAAGTGGTTTCATGACGACGACATACTGGTCCTTGAGGGCCGAGCTGTGTTGAAAAGTTTGAAGCACATTGCACTCACACGCTTTGGTCATGATCTTCGGCAACTTCTTCTCTGTGATAACATGTCGGTAGTACTTTCTTTTGAGAGATGTAGGAGTCGGAATTTCAAACTCCTCTCACTCATCAGACGTTTTGCCGCCTACTGTTTTTGCAGAAATATCCAAGTATCTATAAGATGGATTCCATCTGAGCTAAATATTTCCGACGAGCCTTCACGAAATTTTGAAGAGGGTCAGTCAAAGCTTTTAGTTGATCTTCTCGATGAGCCCTTACCATGTTCAAGATCCCCGGGGGATAGGTTTTTCTCAGGTGATGGCTCCAAAACGGGTCAGAACCTTAAGCCTTCCAAGCGCCAGCAACAGCAGCAGCAGCAGCAGCCAAGTT
>VSDK01004557.1:240448-274461 GCA_009767595.1 Symbiodinium kawagutii | reverse complement strand
CTGAAGCAGAAGCCAAGTCGGAAGCGAATGCTGGAGCTGGAGGCCGAGGAAAAGCCCTTGGGAAAGAAGAGTGCAAAGCAGCAGAAAATCCTAGATACTCATGCCGTTTTGATGGAGCGGCTGAGGGAATCCAATCAGGGGACGTTCAACCTGCCATTGACTCAGCAGGACTTGTCCCAGTTGGAGATGGAGTTCAAGCGCAACCACGCAAGGAAGCAGAAGGACATGTTGGACGAAAGCTCAAGCGAGAGCGGCAGCACCTCGTCAGAGACAAAGCCCGCCAAGAAAGGCGGTCGCAAGCGCTCCTTAGAAGGGAGGCCGAAAGACATTTTAAAAAGGTTTGTGGACTCAAAGCTGGAAAGGATAGGAGACCAGTCAATCCTGGAAACCTTTGCAGTGACCCCCAGAGTGCGAGACCACTACCAAAAGAAGATGGAATTGCTGAGAGCCTTCTTGAGCGAACGAAGACTGCCATTCACAAAAAGCCACGATATCGACTCTGCCTTAGTGATTTACTTCAACCGGAAGTTCCTCGAGGGAGAGCAGAGTCATTTTGGGGACTACACCATAGCTGCCTTGATGGACAGCGATCCCAGCTTCAGTCGAGTTGGGGATCGCAAGATACCGCGTGCTTGGCGGTGCCTCCAGGGTTGGCGTCGACTATGTCCCAGCAGATCGAGAATGGCACTTCCCCTGGCCGTTTGGTGTGGCCTGAGCTGGCGAATGGTGAAGAGGGGCCATTTACAAAAAGCCATTTTCAACATGGTTCAGCTCAGCAGTTACCACCGCCCTGGAACTTTACTCAAGCTTCGGAAACTGGGACTGGTGCGGCCTACATCGGGGATCACGGGTTCGTGGTCCCTGGTGACATCGCTGTCGGAGACTCTGGATGTTGGCAAGACAGGATCGAAGGACGACAGCATCTTGTTGGATTCGGAGTACACCCGATGCCTACATCCCCTGCTCCTGGAGCTAGCAAAGGGAAAGAAGGAAGAGTTCGTGTGGAGCTTCAACTATGCCGAGTACTTGACGGTCTTCCGCCAATGCTGCAAGGATCTGAAACTCCATGCTGTCCCATACCAAGCCCGTCATTCGGGCCCAAGCATCGACAGGGCCAAGAACTCTCGAAGTCAGGAGGAAGTGAGAAAAAGAGGCGGATGGTTGTCGAAGAAAAGTGTTGCCCGCTACGAGAAAGCGGGAAGACTGGCAGCCAGTTGGCAGAAGCTACCAATGGAAGTCCAGTCCACATGCTCAATGGCCGAAAAGTACATGAGCGAAATCTTCCTCGGCCAAAGTTACCCAGACATAGCTCTACCATGACCAATGCCAAGGGGAAGTATGTTGCTGACTTTTTCTCTGGCCACGGTGGAGTTGCTCGGGCAGTGAGGGCGGCTGGTTTCACAAGTCGTGAATGGGAGCTTTTGAAGGGGCCGGAACATGACCTTACACACCCTGCTGTTCTGTCAAAGGTGTTTTCTGACATTTCAAATGGAAGGATTGTTGCTGTCATGCTTGCTCCACCCTGCTCATCATTCTCTCCTGCACGTGATCGTACCAGGGTTGTTCGAGACCGTCAACATCCATGGGGTTTACCCGATTTGCCGTTGCATGAGCTTGACAAGGTTCGTATAGGTAATCGGTGTTTCAAATCTGCTTTCCGTATAATCAAGAAGTTGGATGAGAAGGGCATCCCATGGATTCTCGAGAACCCACATAGCAGTAAGTGCTGGTACTTGCCACCATTGAGACGATTGGCAAGGAGTTCACATGTACACTTGCGAGTCCTGGATTTCTGTCAGTATGGAACTTCATGGCGAAAGCGCACTAGATTCATGTTAGGCAACATTGACCCTGAGGACTCACTAAGGTTGGCAACACGGCTTTGTTCAGGTCATGGCACTTGCTCATCGACTGGCAAACCTCATTTCCATCTTACTGGGTCGAACAAGAAAGGAATTCCTTGGACTCGCATTGCGCAACCATATCCAGCTCGACTCTGTCATGATCTGGCCTATGTCTTGCTTGCGGCTCACCACTTCGTTGTACCTTTTCTTGGTTACCAGCTCAAGCAAACAAACAATCAGCAGCCTAATTAACTCTTCCCAATTCCCCCCCATCCCTTTGATAACATTTCTTTGGGATTTTTTCAATGACTTGGGATCATACTTTGAAGCAAAGGGCTGTCGCACCACCGGCCGTAACGGCCAAGACGTGCGGGACAGATCACGAGAAGAGTTTCCTGCCAGAAAAGGCCTTGCTGACATGAATGTGAGAATCACGAGAATGTCAGCTGTTGCCTTTGTACATGTCGATCCCTGCAACATTTGTTTCAAGATCACAAGTGGCCCAGCACGAGAAGAGTTTCCTGCCAGAAAAGGCCTTGCTGACATGTCAGTATGATTCAGTATGCCATGAATAACCCCAAAGTTTGCAGAAAGATGAACCCCGTGCCGACTCGACCTGAAGGCGCCCAGAACTCCTGCAAGGGGCTGGCGGATGAAATGTTTTTCAGTTCCATGGTTCAGAAAAAAGGTGAAACGAGCGGTGGTCAAACCGGACCGTAGTTCATTGCAAGCACCAACCTGGATCTCTCAAGGGATTTCTTAGATAACTGCAGATTCAGGGATTGCACCCTGCGGTTGTGTACTGGTTTCCTTGATGAAAGCCACCAGGTATGGCTAGTGGGGCAGCAGCCGGCTCATGGGATGGATGCCACCCCGTTTGCGTCCCTGGATCTCAGGCCATGGGATTTGGAGATTTGCGGGCCGCTCGAACTCCTATCCATTTGCCCTTTCAGGAGCTGATGTCATGGCATCAGGCATTGTCCCATGGTGGTGTCGACTTGCGCATTTGTGATTAGTGAGTTCCGAGTCTAAATTCCTTCAACATGTTCGCTGTCTTTGGTTTTTTGGCACCCCTTGTTGTTTGAAGTTAAGTAGTCCTGCCCTTTTGCAAGCTGGAAATTGTTGATAGAGCTTCCTTCAGTGTTCTCATCATTTCCCATCAGCGATACACTTGCAATCTCAAGGAGCTTCAACCTCATACCACAAGTTCACACTTGTTCTGACAGAACTTGACATAGCTCGGCCTTTGGAAAACCGATGCCAGTAGTCAACAGCCATGGATCCACAACAAACCTGCCTTATTTGAATGGCTTATTATTACAAATCACGTTGATTTCCATGAGTTTTCTGGGCCCAAGAAATTGCGCGCCACCCTGCAACACCGTCAGATTCATCAGCAATGCCCTGGATGATGGTGCACTCCCACGACTTGGGGTCCAGAAAATGGTGCACCACTTGCTTCCTACAGGGAGGAGTCACCCCACTCCATCAACCAATTCTCACCACTGCAGCGGGGGCCCAACCCCACGGAATGGCTCCAGCGCCTAGCTTACCAGGAGCCCTTCACGAGCTTGCCACTTCTTGGAGAAGACGAGTCCTTGAGAGAAGTGCTGACGGAGTATTTGGGTGAAGACATGGAGTTGCTCAGTTGCGCGATGATTGCGATGGGTAGGCCATCGGCAATGGAAATTCCAACGGCCCTATGGAAAAGCGACAGGTCTAACGGGTAAGCAATGGTAACCACAGGACAAGTAGAGTCATGACTTAAAAGCAGCTCGCTGGAGGTTGAGTTCTGTGAAGCTCTTTGTTGCCCCAGACAAATGCCAATATATACAAAAACAGCGGGATTAACCACTGGCCACTAGCAGTTCCTATAGTCCTGCTTGGGTAGCTGGGTCATGGGGGTGTTGGAGTAGGCATCTACAGCAGCTGCTGGTGGGAAGTCGTATTGCAGGTTCACCAACGATGTCGGTTCATCTTTGTTGCATCTCTATGCTAAGTCATTGTGACATGGGCATGCGGCAAAAATGGTTGTGTTTGTGATCCCGCTAAGCAATGTTCTGTGGTCCCTCAGTGATATGATGTTGAAACATCAGATGGCATGCCACTTCACTAGTGCCACTGATGTCTCAGGTTGGAAAGTGCCATGGTGATCAAGGTAGGATCAGGTACCTTGGCAGGGCAAAGCACTTGTGCATAATCATTTGCGTAGCTGCAAAGGGCACAGCAGTCCTAACGTTTGGTCCAAGATGTCTTGGAGGTTAGGCATGGCTTCTCAAAGCCATGTCTGAGTGGAAGCATGCTTCAAAAGCAGCCGAAGCTTCCGAACTGATAGAAAACAAACAAGGGAACCACTAAATTTCTTCAAAGCACTGCCCGAATTCAGTCAGCTTTTGTTGTTGAAGCTTCTGGTGGATGTGGTGGCTGAAACCAGCTTTCTGAAGGCGATGAAGCTGGGCCTCTCCTAACATTTTGGAGCCCAAAACTTCTCATGGTAAGTTTGCTCAATTTGAGAAGATGAGCCTGAAAGATTTACCTTGTTGCTGAAACACTGATATCATTCGTAATCGTAGCAAGCTAGCGAGCGCATCCTAATTGACAATTGCCCATGTGCTACAAAGTTGCTGACCCCCTCGCACCATTATTGAACTTGCCAAGGTGCAGTCTTTTGGTCACGGGGGTTTGTTCGCAATGTTCCCACAGTTCCCCTTTTTTTCACTGACAGGCCACTTTTAAGGAGATGGGGGGCCCTCTTCTTTGGTGATAGTGCCCAGCTTTGCCAAGGATGGTTAGATGGCACCAATGTCATTGGCTTGTTTGTCCCGTAAGAACGGGTGGAATGAACACCAGCTTGAGATCAGTACTCAGTACTTTCCTGACTTGACTTATGTTCAACTTTTTTTCTGTGGTATATCGATGTTTTAGTTTGGGGGCCCTGTTGTTCTTGATTTTTTTTGGCCGCCGCAGCCGTGGCTAAACTTGGTAAGTCACGGTTTCAACATGTTTCAACCCTCAGAAGCTGTTTTAGCCACCATCAGCTGAGCACGGGGTGCATAGCCAAGGTGATGGTGAATCCATGGTGACTGTGAATGATTGGTTTATTGTTTATTAACATGGGGGATTCTCAAGCCATAGGGAGCCCCCTATAGATGGCTGGTTTATTACTTAATAAATGGCTAATTGCGTGGATGATAACTGGGGGTCCCCTATGGCTTGAGAAACCACCATTTGAACCATTGCTGTCATAATTTCGCTTGTTCATGCTGTAATAGCTTATTATTGCTTAATTTGGTTCACCAACCATTGCTGATGAACCACCACATCCACATCCATGTTTCTTCAGCACCACCAAGCAGCTGACGACCGGCGCCAGGCGCCAACGCCCAGAGCGCTCACCTGGATACCGAAGATGAGGGATCGCTGTCGGTGCAGGTTCCCCTGCAGCCTCTCCACAGAGGCCTGGGACAACGAAGCGCAGCCTGGCTACGTAGGGAATGGATGAGGATGATCAATAAACCTTGGTCAACAACCATGGTTAAGTATAGGGGATAATAAGCAACAATAGGGTATGAATTGATGGTTGATGGTGATGATGATGATGAGGAGGAGGAGGATGAGGATGATGATGAAATGAATTGCGGTCGTTGACGTTGGATGAGTGACTAATGTTCATAACAGCGCAGATGATTAACCGGTGCGTCCTTCGCAAAGTCTGGATCAGTGGCATGATCGGAGGCCAAATGATGTGTGGATCGTTTTACTCGTGGAGTCGGTGGCAAATTTTCGAAGGATCTGACTATTTGAAGCAAGAACGTGATATAAATATATGTAGTCCGATTTTAGGTATTCATAGGCACGGGTATCCCTCCAAAGTTGTATTTTTCTTTCCGTTCACCTCTCATATCTCGTGGACAAAGTCGGAATGGGCCCTGCCGCGCAACAGACTTCGCCCCACTGTCCTTCCTGCTGTCCACGCACGAAGATCCCTCGATCCTGACGACAGCTGCGCCCAAGATGAAGAGTCACTAGGCACAACAAAACGTTGAAGCTGCATGGCAAAGGACGCAGCCATTCCAGCTGCTGGTTCTTTGGTATTAGGGGTTCCCTGTAGGAATTTTGCATCAGTGAAGATCATTTGGAATGCCTGCTAGCCGCAACCCATGCGGAGGAGATGTCATTTGTACTTGGTCAGGTGAGCTGTCGTCAGCGCACAATTGCGCTGCTCTTGATGGTCACGTTCCTCACTATGTGCCACTACTTCATATCTACTTCGGTCATATGTTTTGAAGTGGTTGGGATCATCTGCAGCGCAACCACCTGCAACACATGATCCCTTCATTTGGTCTGTGACAGCTGGCAATGTCAAGGTTCGCAGTTGGCACACCAAACGCGCAGCACCCGAGGCCTCTTCCGTGAGGAGCAGCGACTGGCCCGGGAGAGGCGAGCAGTGTGGGATTGGTGTGGCTTGATGGTGTCCGGGGTGTCCCCATCAGATCCCATCAATGATGTCAAGCAACGAAGAGCAACAAGGGACTCAAGAGCTTGGTGCGAGCAAGCGAATCAATCAGCTCACCAGGGTTGTGGTTCACTCATTTACATCAAGATCCGGTGCCTGTCGCGGCAATAGGAACATGCACACGAGCACATGGTAGCCATGCCACAACACTGAAGCTGATAACATGCCTAGAGCGACCACAACAAGCACTCGAGGATTGGGCTCAGCAGTTCAGAATGCCGCCGAATTGCTCCATATTTTCTGATTGTTCAATGTTCTGTCATTGCAATTTCACCAACGAGAAACGCATGCGCGTCCTCATTCACATGACTTGGGGGCTGTTCGCAGCTTGCTCCATATTCTGACATGCCCGCGTTGCATGTAGCATCATTTAATTAACCATCATGTGGCGGGTTTGTTGTTCTTTACATGGTGTCCTGCCCTAGGTAATGCTTGATCCCAGCGAGCTGGTTTTTCTACAAATTGAACTTTTGGAAAGCCAAATCTATTCGACCCGGACAGAGTTGCTGGTAGGGATAGCTATTGAGGGCCAGGTATGTGTGTGTGACGGGGAACCGGTTCTGATCAACAATGATTGGATCAGTATACCCGACCAACGTCTATAATTGATCACTTTCAACCCTCACGCATGTGCAGCTCATCCGGCCAACCGCAGCATTTGTGCTTCTCAAGTTCCAGAGCGAGGCATCATGAGGGTGATGCAGTGGCAGTGGGTTTGTCTAGGATTCCTGCTACCGGCCGCAAATGCGGGGTGGCCAGAGACCATCAATCTGGCGGGGATGCAGAGGACCTTGAGCCAGATGAAGCCTGGCAGACTTGACAACACGGGAGGTGAATTCGGCTGGGGCCTAGTACCGCAGGCGGGTGGTCCACGGTGGTCCTTTGGGACGGGTTGAAATCACCGACCACTTTGACTCTGACGGCTGATCAGCCGCCAATCATCGTCAAATCATAAATCCATCGAGAACATGTAAATGAATGACGTTAGCATGTGCTTCTGGGGGTTCCCAAGTTGGAACATTCCGCGTTTTGAAGGCCCATTTCGTTCAACTTGATCAAGTGGTGGATTCAAGGCGACATCGAAGGGATTTTTTGGGAATGGGTTCATCAGATTCATTGCAGCAGGAAATCGTTGTAGTTGGTTGCCAATTGGTAGCGTGGTTTCATTGCAGCGGACATGTGCAAATGGCACCTCCAAACCTTAGAATCACCAAGGCGTACTGTACCCAACATGCACCTGCAAGCTTTTGGCAAGTCATTGCGATGGATGATGATGGATGTGCCTGGTTTATGTGATCGTTGACCTGATCGAAAGAGGCACCATTATCAGAACTGCGGTTTCTTTCTCGAGGATATTGTCAACTAGTCCTGCCATTCCATTCCAGGAGCCGTTGATGAATAAACTCGTGCAAAATCACATGAAATCATGCAGCTTGTTGCTGCTAATTGATGCATTTGCTTTTTCATCAAGCAAGCAAGCCATCGTTCATCAATTACCATGTTTGACCATTATCCATCATTACTATTATCCATCAAAAATGACATTGCTCGATTTCATTGGTAGCGCGCAAGCTCTGCGTGCAACCTTTGCCCAGCCAAGGATGACCAAAGAATTCCTACTGATTTCTCGCGGAACGAAAGTAGAAGAATACAAGGTCAAACTCCAGGAGCCGCGAGTAGGAGAAAGCCCAAGCTTCACCAGTGGTTGGTTGGGTCCTCAACATCCAAGGGGCCTCGGTACTTGTAGCATGCAGCGCTTGCATTTGTTTGGCTGTCATGATCTGTATGCAATGCCTTCACTTACACATAATTATACATAAATCAGCGAATATATGTAAATTTCCATTGACCCTGACCCTCTTTCCGGGAAGCACATTTCCAACACCACTAGTTTATGCAATCATATGGAAGATTCTGTCGGTTTTTGTCGGCTTATATATGCCGGATTAAGGGTAGACACCCACGCCCCATTCATACTAGTTGGATCTAGTTGGAGAATGGTGGATATGACACATGAAATCAGATGAACTCACATGATGCCAGAATATGCCAGAATTGAGATGGAGATGCCAAAAGTCAGAAAAGATGAGGAAGAACAACTGCGGGTAGGATGGGGGGTAGGCGAGTTCGCATATGAAATGCCTGCGTCCGGTGTGATGCTATGGAATGCACAGCAGAAACAGGTCACTTGAATCCATGCGTGACTGTTGACAAATTAAATGTCGAAACACACAATCACCCTCAATCACACGCGCAAACTTGTATATTTATTAAATTTATCCATTAATTTATTTGTTTTATTTATTGGTTGATTTATTTCTATTTACATTGTACATATTGAAACAGGCTGGTCTTCCTTTTCTACAAAGATTGTGAAACATACAGACTGGCGCATACATTTGACGTCAAAAGCAGCTGTGAACCGCTCAGACGCTTACACCATCCTACCACGAAATGTGCTCGATGCGTTTTTTCGATAATCTTCAATATTCCCAAGGTTTTTCCCGATATGTAAAAAATCTTCCATATTCCCTCATGTTTGACATATGGGAACTGATTCTAGCATAAATACAGCTAGATCAAGGTTTCCAGCATTAAGAGCTTGAGCTAGTGTACGCCAGGGTATGCTTATGATGCATGTAGTGTTGATGTCCTGTGTATGAGTGATTGAGTGCACGCATGTACGCATGTAATGTACGCGCTGATGACACAGAACGTAATGCATGTAATCTGTGTACGTTCTTTGCCCTGCGTGTGGTAATGCAATTTGTAACATGTGTGAATGTTGATTTACAGTAGTAATGTTGGTGGATGTATGCGATAATTGTGACAGCGCAATGTGAGTTGTTTTGATGTGATGTAATGTAGTGTAATGCGACCTCATGTATTGTAATGTAATGTATAATGCAATTGACAATAACGTGACCTAATGTAACCTGGCACATGTAGTAATTCAACAGGATGCAATCTCACAATACGATTTATACGTCGTTTCATGCAATGCAGTGTAACATAGTGTAACATATTGGTGTGTCATTGTACCCGCGTAAAACTTGCATATATATAATGCATACATTAACTAATGCATATGTTTCATGCATATTTGCAATGCATGCATATATATTTATATATACATATCCCTGTTTCCCCTTGTTCTTCGTTTTTGCTATACATAGCATATATCACACTATAGTCTGTATACATCTATCTTCTTTCTGATACGCCTCTACATATATCATATTTACATTGCATATTTATTTCTACCAAAGATTGGATATTAGTCAATCTATATTCAGTCAACGTATGTGGCGATGCCATGGTAAACTGTTAAAAATCAACTGTTAGCAATCATACAGTTGATTATTCAACGTACGTCCATGGTAGTTCTAGTCTACCTGGCGAGGAGAGCATGTCAAATTTCAACAGCACGTTGTACGCTTTGATGACGGGCGATGCTGCACGAGACATCATCCCCGCGCCCAACTCACAGGCCCGGCGGGATGTCGTGGTGCGGCACCCCGTGGTTTCCAACGGTTACCCCGTGGTTACCCCGTGGTTACCCCCCTATATGCAATTTATTAGTCGATCTATTGTTTATCGGATGCAGTTGCAGGTGGTTGTTAGATGTTATTAGTTATAACCAAGTTATAACCCTATGCCGATCAATAAGTACGAACCAGCAACTAATCTAAGAGAACTGATCTACGGTGAGCTTGCCAGCAAGATCGGACCGGACACACCCTGCTGTGTGGGTGCGTTGGCAGTGTTGAATGATATGGCTGTATGGTTTGCGCAAGCTGCTGCTAAACAAAAATGCGTGAGAATTGAAACTGGAGTTGGTCTTTCTCTTACGACGATTCATGTTTGGTTTTGGATTATCTGTTCGGCTTTTGCTCAGAGTAGTTACCCCTCTGTTGGTTCCTAAACATGGCCAAGCACTTTCAAGCCGACCATTGCCAGGCCAGCGAGTAAGTGCACCACAAATGGTGGACGAGCCTCCTGAAGCCCCAAAATGTGGCAGAGTGAAGGTAATTATGCCAAGCATGGTTAGTCAATAGTGGACTGTCCATTCTTTGGGCACCTTTCAGATGACCATCAGGGGTGGGTTTTGGTCGCCGACCAGCAGCTTTTGGAGGTAGAGACTGCGCTACAAGAGGTTCTCACGGAGTGGTTGCCCATGGAGGCACTTCTACGCCACTGGTCTTGCAGTGTCGACGGGATACCGTAACCCTCAACAATCGACCCGGAAAAAATCAGGTTCAATAGGGAAAAAGCGTTTCGGTTTCCTTGTTGCTGTGTCATAACACTCCCCTAGGTCCCCACCACCATTTCGGGAATTTGCTGTCCTTTTTTTTCATCACCAAAAGCGCTGACAGATGAAATAAGTAAGTGACATGTGCTGAGTGGATATCTTGGGCTCCTCTTGAACGGAGCTGTCCAACAAATGAATTGTGATACTCCGGCATCTAAGCCTCTCGTTTCACAAGCCCAGTGAGTAGGGTCAGACTGGCCCATGATGCCCTTTTTGGAACATGAGACGGTTAGATACTTGTTGCATCTGGTGGGGTGATGAAATATTGTGTCGTTCTGCCTGGTAATTACGGGGAGGGTGCTATGATCCATGCCATCATCATGGCTGATCACTGGGAGCTGCTGGGAGCGGCGGCCCACGAGCCCAGCAGTTTCTTAGCCCTCCACTCCCAGCTGGGCGAGTTGTCCCGGTCCTCGAGGTAACAACATGGACACCGTCCGCCGTTCGGATGGGACACTTGACATGGTCGTGCTGGAAGAGTTGAACAGCAGGACTTGCGGTTGATCCGCGCCAGGGTGCGCGGCTTGGGAGGCTCTAAATGGTACCTCAAGCATCCTCAAACCATCTAACGCTGACGATTCATACATTGAGGGATTTGGATGGTTTTTACATAAATATGCCTGGATTGAATTTACGTCACCAAGATTGCCCATATTTAATTTTCCACCCGGAGAACTACTGGTACCGCATAACTACCTGGATTTCGCAGAAGGAGCGTGTCAGGTGCTCCAGGTTCATGCCAAACATGTCCACACAGTTATGCTTGTACCCATCGTCATTGGCACGGCCATTGACCGAATCTGCTTGTTAGTTCTGAGATTGCGTTGGCTATGATTTCGTGGAGAAGGATATCAGCCAATTTGAGAATGTGCCCTGCAAGGATTTCGAGTTCATGTTCGGATCACTGGTTGATTGCTCATGATGTCTTCCAAGAACTTGCCAGAATCTCATTGACAAGCATCCTCAAGCATTAAAGATTGTTGTTGAAGTTTGTCTTGGTGCTTGTTTGGGATGCTCGCTGCATTTGGTGGTGGGAGCCCAGTGGCAGTGGTCATTCCGCTAGCAGAGCAGTGAACAGCCTTGTCTCCACGTTGTTGGGCGATGAAAAGCTAAGCCTCCCGCCGACTCTGCAGGTCATGTTTCCAGGGTTTCTCCTCAGGAAAAACAAATTGAAGCGACCAGTGTGACATCTTTTTAAAAAGAGATTCACAACTCCTGTTTTGCGCCGACATTTCTGACAATGGGAAACGCTCCCAAGAGTCCCGTTGTAACCATTGCAATCTCTCGCGAACAGCATCCGGCAACCTGTTCAACTTTAAGTCGGGATTTTGGTGCCGACTTTGTGATAGTCAAGCCATGCCCACAGCGGTTGAACCCAGGGGACGCTGTGGTTCTCCAGTTGTGACCAGTGCGCACCAGGGTGACCGCCGCAGGAACGTGCCGTTGCTGGACACGTCAAATGCTGTGGTGGGGGCGCTGGTGGATGCCGCGCAAGTGTCTGGCGCAACAACCAATGGGTGCCTTGGCAGCAAGGGCATACCCCATGCGAGGCTCCAGGCAGCAAATGGATGCAAATGGCAGCAGGGAGCATAGGGAGCTTGGAAATCACTGAGTCCCAGGGAGGGTGACTGGCGGGCAGTTTCTCAGATCTTGCTTTGGCTTAATTTCAACCAGCTGGCGAAGATAGCTTCTAATAAGCATTTTTTCGGGGATGGGACAAGTAGCAACCAGCCAGACGAGGCAGCAAGGGGGGGCACGGAGTCATTCATCGTTCACTCATATCTGGTTGACATTGGTTGACTCGGTTGACCATTTTGACGCACCGCCAATGAATGCTGGCTTTGTGTTGGGCGACACTGGCCCATGACCCCAGGAATTGCACACTGGCACTACTTTGCCACACATTTTTACATACTTTGGGCGCCATTTTGCCTTCATGTGCCGAAGTGAAGTGTCGTATTCCTTCAGTTTGATGGAACGTTGCCTGGGTACAAATGCAGCGAAAAAAGTCCTTTTTTTGACGTACTTGCGCTCCTCCCCTGTTTGGGGAGGCGGCCTCTTATGAATGGTAGCGTCCAGAATTCCAAAGTAATGGGACAAACAAGTCAAGCCATTTTACACACTGCCATTTCACATGTAAGCGGTGCCAACAAGCTTTTAGCCGAAGCTTGACTCACCGAGGTTGGTGCAGGACATTGCGGGAAGGCAGCGCACTTTGATCCAGCGCTTGGCGAAAGGCATCCTCTTGCTAAGTCAAGGTGCGAGCTTCGAAGCTCTTCGTGTCACTGGTGGCGGCTGGTGGTTTTGTAATGTTTTGTAGTGGGGGATGATGGGTAAGAATGGTTCATGACAATTGGGAATGCCAAGCGACAATAATAGCTAAACAACCATTATTCGGTGGATTTTACCAAAAATCTGTTGGAGTTTTCTTCGGAACCATTTTTTAGTACAGCTGATATCCTCTGGTTTTTTTGGCAGCTTTCAGCCCCAACAGGTGATGAAAAATCGCAACAGCTCCAGCTGATATAAGACTCCTAGCTAATTGATACGAATCTCCCGTTGTCAACTGATTGATCAGCAATGGATAATAGACTAGAGATTTGGTGAACTATCCTTTGGTAAACTAAGGTGGCAATTGAAGCACCGCATGTTATAGGGAACCCCTGGGAAACCATCTATTAATCCGTTGCCAGCTTAAAGGCTTCTTATGGGCAAATGACAACCGGGTTCTACAGGGTAGTGCCAGATCCTGATCATTCTAAACAATTCACATTTCATGGGAACCTACCAGCTATTAATCGGAAGTATGGAGAAATGTTGGGAGGTCACGAAAGGTAGCTTCCCGAAGGGCTACCTTGAGTTTCTCCTTGCGGATCAATGGGGCGGCCTGCCATCCCTCAGCCCTGGTGTACCAGGCTTACCCCCCCGTGTATTCTCTTGAGCATTGTCGCTGGGAAAGCAAGCTGTACCTAGTAGTTAAGCTTGCTACATTTCACGAATGGCATCTTGAGAACTTGCCATGAATTGGTGTTCGTAGGTTTCCGTGTTCGCCCCCATCAATCATCGCTATTGTTGGAGGGAAATGGTTTTCTTGTAGATTCTCCCATCAACCAACCCAGTGAATCAACTTTTTGTGATTTTCCGTTGCCCTATTAGATGGTGCGACTCCGCGTTGACAGGAGTTTGTATTGGCGGTTGCCCACCTTTTTGGCTCGCACACATACCAAACCATGCAGGAAATAGTTCATATATATATATTTATAGTACATCATTTCCAATCCCCCGCGATACTCAGAGTGGCCAAGCCTCACGTGCCAGGGGTGGCAATGACCTTCAACATGCAAGCGTACCGAGACACCAAGAGCCTCTTCGAAGAATCTCACAATGGGATCATTCAGGGCGTTCCCTTCGCAGGTGCGACCGGTGATTTGTGACTCTCGGAGGGCCATAAAAAACTGATGCTCTCAGAAATGATTCATGGCAAAATCTGCAGGAAATCCTTGCCATTGTTGGTTTTCCCGTTAACCAATCCAGTGAGATGTAGATTCCAAGTGTATGGATTTTCATTGGGAAAAAGGAGTAGCAACCACACATTTGCACCTGTTTAGACAGGAATTCTTGGCTAGTTGGACGTGTGACTACAACGAGCTCATCGAAGTCCACGAAAACGCCCAAGACTCCACAGTTTGCTGGGCTACTCATGGGTACTGATG
Organism: Symbiodinium kawagutii; assembly: GCA_009767595.1. NCBI lineage: Eukaryota > Dinophyceae > Suessiales > Symbiodiniaceae > Symbiodinium > Symbiodinium kawagutii. The sequence continues at coordinate 260,076 of VSDK01004557.1, read as the reverse complement.
GTGAGTGCATAGATTTCGGTTCAAGTCCAGAGCTACGCTCTCCACCAAAGGGCTCCCGATATTTCAAGATGGTGGGCGGGGTGAGCAGGGTCTCATGTTTGTCACGCTGACGGCAGGTCTTCCGGTGCTGAGTTCGGTGTGCACCCTGCACCAGATGCGGGAGGTGAGCTTCTATTATCAGAAGCTTCGGCCCCTCCTTACAGGTTGGGCCCAGCCTGGGTGGGAACCCTAGCTTCATCTCACCGGTGTATAAACTTGGGGCCGTCAAGGAAGGAACCACCAACTCCCCAGCAGTGTGCCACAAGGTGCTGGAACAGGCCGCATTGATGAAGCCTTCATGATCCATGAGCATGTGTTCATTTTTTAGTTGGTAGTAGTCAGTGCCGGCAACGATGTTTTTTTGGCGGTGACGTTTGTCACGTTGGTATCGAGGTTTTTTGTTGGGGTTCATTCATGCCCTCAAGAAGAGAAACGCTATGTATTGAAATCTGCTGTTTTTGGGGAGCTTTATCTTTTGTTGACCATTTTTGCTTGCGCACTCACACTGACATGTTTTTGACCAATGGCACATCCTCTTGGCCTATAGCTCATATTCATCGGCCATCACAGACAGTGACCAATCTCGTCCGTTCTTGCCCATCGCAACCCAGCGCGCAGGCATCACCAATGCAGACACTCCTTCTCTCAGTCAGAAAGCCGCCGATGAAGTCGCGGAGGAAGTCGTTGAGCTGATCGATCCACTATACTTCGCCATGGTCGAAGCGGTGCCATGGCAGCAGCTTGAGATAGGTACCGTTCCAGGAGGGAGCAGGAAAATCGTAGGAGTTGGTCACAGGAAAATATCCAGGGAAACGGCTTTTGAACAACCGTCATTTATAGGTTTTTCCCATCTTTTCCCGGTGTTTTAAATCAGCCAAGAAAATGCATGAATCCCTGCCCCCTCGTATTCATCAACCCTGGTGCCGCCCAAATGCTCCTATGGCTGTAGCCAGTGTTTGCGAACATTCTAGACACCCCGAACTGCTTGTGGCTCAATGTGGTTCATCCAACGGTCCAAATGCTCCCAAACGATTGATTTCCGTGTTGGAATTTCTTCGCTGGACTGCGGATACCTGCCATGACAAAGCTGAATACTATAAATCAAAGTCAGATCTGAGCAGGTGGAATAGCCGAGCTGTTGCCAGAACTAACCAACTGCACCCATGCAGGTGAAGATATTTGGTAAAGAGGACACGTGCAACCCGTCCAACGGCACCACCCACGACGAGTGGCGCTCCTATTTTTCCACGCTCGCAGACCAGCGCTTGCTGACTCAGCAATCAGCACAGCATCTTGGACGACGTGCGGCAGACGGTTGTACCCTGCCCCATGAAAAAACCACCTGGCAAGGATCAGTTTAATCTATATAGGAGGAATGAATGGCAGATCCACATTATGAAGCTCTCTATACTCTATTTGGATCAGTTGAAGAGGAATCAATGGTCGTTTGAAAATGTTTGAAACACTTTTTATTTTCCCTAGAAATGATTAAGAAATGGTTGGTTGACTGATATTTTTCATAGGTGTTCAAACCACCAACCAGTATCGCAACTCGAACTTTTCCACAATCCAACTGGACCTTCGAGGTTGGGGTTGGACAATGGTAGTCGCTGACTTGCAGTAAATGTGAGTAGTTTCGAATAGAATCACATAGAATCGCGATATATGGCCACAGGATGAAAAGATACGGCTACAGTAAACAGTTTTGGATGTGGTTCCGCTGTTTGATTTTTTCCCCAAACAGGTTTACCTGTATGGGGTTCTTACTCCTTTGAAAAGGGTCGCTTGCCTTGGCCGTATGATTTTGACTCTGTCTCCGGACTTGCGTCCTCAGACTCTGGGTTTGTCTCCCATTTGCCCTTCATTTGTCTCCCACTCTGGGTCCATTTGGTCGCATGATTTTGCCCTTCATTTGTCTCCCGCTCTGGGTCCACTTGGCCGCATGATTTCTTGTACTTGTCTCCCATTTGTCCTTCATTTGTCTCCCCTTTCAATCCTCACTCTGGGTCCACTTGGTCGCATGATTTCCTGTACTTGTCTCCCATTTGTCCTTCATTTGTCTCCCCTTTCTCTCCCACTCTGGGTCCCTTTGGTCGCATGATTTTGCCTCTTACTTGCCTCCCCTATGCCCTTCATTTGTCTCCCACTCTGGGTCCCTTTTGTCTCCCCTTTCAATCCCCACTCTGGGTCCACTTGGTCGCATGATTTCCTTCATTTGTCTCCCATTTGTCTCCCATTTGTCCTTCATTTGTCTCCCCTTTCTCTCCCATCTCCCACTCTGGGTCCACTTGGCCGCATGATTTCTTGTACTTGTCTTTCATTTGTCTTTCATTTGTCTCCCCTTTCTCTCCCACTCTGGGTCACTTGGCCGCATGATTTCTTGTACTTGTCTTTCATTTGTCTTTCATTTGTCTCCCCTTTCAATCCTCACTCTGGGTCCACTTGGTCGCATGATTTCCTGTACTTAGTACTTGTCTTCCATTTGTATTTCATTTGTCTCCTGCTTCCCTCCGAATCTGGTCCACTTGGTCGCATGATTTCTTGTACTTGTCTCCCATTTGTCCTTCATTTGTCTCCCGCTTGTCTCCCAGCCTGGGCGCATGGTTTCCGTCACGTGTGTCTCATTATTTTCATTCGTCTCCCGCTTATCTCCCACTCTGGTTGGTCGCGTGATTTTTCGCACTTGTTTCCCATTTGTCTTTAATTTGTCTCCCGTGTCTCCTCTGGGTCCAGTTGGTCGCGTATTTTTCTCACTTGTCTCCCATATGTCTTTTATTTGTCTCTTACTTGTCTAGTCTACTGCTCTTGGTCTGGTTGGTCGTATGATTCCCTTCACTTGTCTCCCATCTGTCTTTCATTTGTCCCCCACTTGTCTCCCACTCTGGGTCCGGTTGGTCGCATTGTTTCCATCACTTGTCTCCCATTTGTCAGGTAAACTATCAGCATTGAGATACTCTAACGTTTATCATTTCCTGTTTGGGGTCAACGCTGGTATAATTTTAATATACCTGTATACTGCACTGTATACCTGAAGGTTGATTGAAAAGTCAAGCCCAGAGGAACCAGTTTTGTACCCAAACAGAGGGTGAACGATCAAAAGCATATGTTTCTTGACCATGGTACGGAAACCGCCAAGAGATTCCAAATGCATAATTGCTTGGCAACGCACGAATGCAGCTCTCAGATTCCTGGAGAATCTGGGCGATTTTACCCATGCCGAAACAAGAAGAATTGCAAACGTGTAGCTCTTGAGGTAGTTCTCCAGGCTGGTGGTTCCCAACATGGGCTGAGAACTGGTTGTGAATCCCTAGCGATTTCTGGCTGACGGCTTCCCCAGGGCGCCGGATCTCCCCCAAAGCAGCTACTCAGAGGTGGGTGACACCGCTGATGCCGCAGGTATTTCACTCAAGTCGGACTCAAGGTGGATGTGAAGACGAGCCAGGCCTTTCGGGGGCAGCGGTTCACAATTTGGAAACGCCTCTGACTGGGGCCTCCATGAAGCTCCGTCGCCCTGGGTAACTTCTTTGGCATCCGCAGAAGAATCCCATTTTCCCAAAGGGAAAGTGCTAAGAAGGCATCCCTGCAGTTACAGTATCATGATCACTTGGTTCTTGCCTTGGGTCGTTGCTAAGTACGCGGTTGAACCTGGGAAGTCATGAAACCCATGAATCCATCCAATCTTTAATTTTGATGATTAGCAACCCAAGATACAAAAGCGCAGAAAACCTATGTACTGCGCGGTGTGACTTGATGCGAAACCCTGGGACTTTACAGTCATGGCGTGGCCGTGCTTGTTTTGCCAAAGGGCGTAACCCATCAACCAACCAACAACCAGTTGGCCAACTAACAACTTCAATCAACAATCAACCAATCAATCAACCAGCAACGAACCAATAAGTACCATCGTGTCAACCAATCAATCTACCAAACTACCTACCTACCACCCTCCCAAATCTGCCAACCTACCCTCAATGGAGCAACCTAACAACCAACGAACAGCCAGCTGCGCTGGGTCAGGTCGAGATCACCGTGATGTTGTCCCAAGCTTCGCAAACCTTGCGGGACCTCATTGAAGGGAACAAGGTCGAAGGTATTCCGGCACCACCCTCACAGAAGCTCGGTCGAATCCGTTGAGATGCTGAAATATTGCTGGCCTATGGTCATAGTATGTTATAGTGACATATAGTGACCAGAAATGGTTAAGCAATGGCATTCTAAGATAGATCAATGATCAACGCCTTAGAGGGAGGTTGATTTGGTCGCGATGCAGCTCGAGACCTTCCAAACTGTACCCTCCAGCAGTGGGGAAAAAATTGGGAAAACTTCGGAACTCCGAGAGATTGCTGAGGAGGTTGTCCTCATGGTGAGGAAACAATTTCTGCAACCATCGAAAGAAAATGCTGCAAAAATCGCGTCTCTCAAAAGCACGAGGCCTTTCACAAGCACCTCAGGACTCACTAGTTCAGAAAGTGTCCATAAGTGTCCAGCAGAGAGATCTCTCTGAGAGCAGCAAGTTGTCGAACTGTTTTCGGTGAGTCGACTCAACTACAGACCTGCGATTTTGGGTTGGCACGAACTCCACTGATGAGCACTCCTATGTTGATCTTTGTTTACATACGTGTGATATACTTTTACTGAACGTTTCGTTCTATTCCACAGTACAGGTTATGTTTTGTATGTTTTTTAAATGGCTCTAGCCGGGTTACCTCAACATTAGTTGTTTTTGCTCCGCACACCTCGTGTTCTAGTCTTGTTGCATAACATTTCACCACGCGTGGAAGATTGTGCTGGTTCTCATCTCACGATTTCGGTGTCCATCCTGATGGTGGTTTGTTGATATTCGAAAATTGTCGTTAAGAGTCAATGCTTGCTAGTCTCCCCATCGCACCAAAAAATAATGTTGGAATCTAAATATAATACCCCCGCCCTTTTTTCAAATCCTCCCCAATAACCTTGGAACAAGTTATTTACACGTGTAAAGGTTGCTTTAAAAGGACGAATCAGAAATCTAATTGGCAGGAAATCCAGAATTTACTTTAGTATTGCTAAATGAATTGAGAGAAATTGCTAATGACATTTTTTTCCAGAAATCATTCAATTTGTCTTGTCTCAGTCCAATTTTCAGGGTTCAGGAGATTTTTTCCACCAAATTTGGTTACCCCAAAATTTTTGGCATACTTTATGGGGGGTTATTATTGCGAACCGGCCAGTTGGCGTACTTGATTGCGGGCGAGGAGGGAGGGGTTACTATTAAGATTTTCACATTATCTTGTCGATTTTGCTGGCGCAAGCCCTGTCATCATTTTGACATGGCATGTCATCATCTTGACATGATATGGGTTTGCAGCCACTGAACTTGGCCAGCCACGGCATGCCCCACCCAGGGAAGTGGTGGACAAGTTGCTGGACGTGGCGGCCATTTGGAAAACCTTTGAAAGTGAGTTGGAGTCCGCGGTTCACATGGAAACTGTCCCTAGGCTCAGCGTCTCAATAGCAGGGACAGCAACAACAAATGACATCCACCGCTGCTGTTGCTGCCTTTGCTAATGCTAGTGCTACTATTCCAGCTGCTATCACCACTCCTTTTTTGATGTGTTTTTTTGATGTCTTTTTGGGACGTTCGGGAGGCGAGGGTATGGTCGCTGGCTTGTTCGCGCAGGGTCCTGGATTGCAGGATTTGACAAGGCATCCAGCGGGAGTTGTCCTGAGCGAGGCTACTCAGACACACACAGCGTTGACACATGGCTATGGGTCAATATTAACCCCCAAAAATGGTGGATAATAACCAACAACAATAGGGAAGACAATGGTCAATGATAGGGGAACCAAGGGTACGGGGTTTTGACCCATAGCCACATGTGTGCATGTGCTCATAGACAAATGTAGTAATCATATACCGTATGCGTACCCCTCGATTGTTGGCTTATGCAATGACTTTGGTACAGAATTAGCAGCTACCAAAGCTCTAGATTTGTTCGGATTTTGCGTGCAGGACCCACTTCAAATACTGGTGTCAATTTCCATTACTGGTTTCGATTTCCATGACTACTGTAGTTTCAATGTTTGGTTTCCATCAACGTTGCTCGCTTCAAATCCTGGTTTCCCTTTCAAGCAGCCGTTGCACATGAATGTAAATAGTGGTTTCCACATCCATTACTGGTTTCAAATTCTGATATGTTACGGACACCCAGTGTGCAGGGTCAAAATCATTTTGTAAACTGTAAAGTCTACTTTGCCATACTGTATGTGTCCATCATTTTTTTGTGGGCAAATGATTGTTTATAAACGACTGAGAGCAGACTGGTTTTTTTCCATGTTGTTCCAATCAGTGTTCTTTGATTGTTTAAATAAAGTATGGAAAACTATTAAAAATATGTTGTAATCAATGTATCAAAATTATGCCATAACTAAAGTGATTTTCCATACTTTCTCTGGTGTCTAGCATAATGGCATAGTGTTTTCTCGAACAAAAATATGTCATAATTATGCTACTGACCAGGCTAACGGGGTAGTATATAAGCTTATAGTTTGGTGTTTTTTCAACCCATTGGTTATAAACATCGTATTTCATATGATGGTTGCACCAAGCCATTATACTTTGCGTTGATGATCCACTATGAACGTTGGATGGTGGCTATGTTTTTATGTTTATGTTATGAAGGTGATATGTTGGTAATTAATCATCATCGTTGTGGCGCATTTCTTGCTATTCTTGCTGTAACTCATACTACGGCCGTACTGGAACATTTTTTGTCATACGGATCACCGGCCATAGAATAGCGCACGATCGATCATATAGGGTGCTTCGATGTGCATTGGCCCGTATACATGAATTTGGAAACAATAGTAGTGAGAGTCACCAATAGATAATGATAGCACCTTTCTCTGCCGTTCTTGATTACAACATGATATTTGTCTTATGTGTCTGCAATAGTCTGGTCTTGGTTTATCACAATCACTTCATGTGTTTGTCAACCGAACATCCAATGATTTTCTGTAACATTTCGATCAATAATCTGCACCAACAATTATTGCGTAATTGCATAAGAACCAGCATTAGAATAGAATGGAATAGATTAGATTATCAAACAATGACCATCATTGGATTTGATTTGAGAATCCATGTAATTGTTTGCTTTATCAGCAGCATTCGTTTTACTACTGCCATCTGTAAAAACTGCAACAACTGTCAAGTTATTCTCAATCGCAATTAATTTGTTGCCAATTGATTTCAACAATGATTGGCAGAATTATGACCTATATGGTGACTTCTCAAGATAGGGCTACCCCCCAAAAATCATCCATTGCGAAGTAATATACAAACCATTTTGGGGGACTCCCAATTTTGAGAAACCCCCTTGCAGCAATTGGCGTTATCTGTTCATCGTTGCCAAGGTGTCATCCATCATTTTGGCTCGGGTCGAGTTGCTGGCACGTCAGATTTTGGGCATCCTCGAGGACGACAAGCGGTCAGCGCTGTACCAGGGTCACCTGATTTCACCTGCTCCGAAGCTCAAATCTATGGTATAGGTGCATTTACCTCCTAAACTGGATGGCTTATACCCACTAACTTGGGTTTTTAGTGTTTTTGGGATATGATTGATTTACCATGTAACCACTAAAGATATATTTTTAGCAAGGGATCTAAAAGCCACCAAGAAACCAGGGAAATATTTTTTGGGGGGTAAATGCATATGAGAACCATGATTTCTATTTTACTGGCTGAACGCTCGTGGTTGCAAGCAATGCTGATGAACTATCAAGAATGGCTACATATACATATGATTATGTGAAAACAATGTGTAGGTATATGCATATGTGCGTTTGTGCTGGTATTACCCCCCAACCCTGTCACCCTCTGTGCGAGCGGGATTGACATTAGGGAGAAGGTATTAAGAAGGATTAGCAATCGGCCAAAGTTGGCTGGGTGGTCGAAACTTCAGACATGGACTACGGCTCCGATGTCCTAAGCCAATCAGATCACAGCTACTGGAAACGTACGGGTTGCTTGTGTTGTTAGCTCCATTTTGGTTCTCTCCCGCTCTTTTTGGTGTCACGGTTCAGCGCGGTATTTTTCTAATCTCACCCATGCAGCCATTGAACAATTAGCTTCATGTTGGTCGTTTATTTTGATTCAGTTTACTCTCGGAACTGGGTGTGCCGTACAAGGGACCGGTGCCCCCTGGAGATAGATATGTTAAGGTAGTGCACTGGGGCAACCACCAGCTGTAGCAGATATAACTCTATGCTTAAATGGCTTTGAACTTACTATTTATTCATGGTCAATAAGCCATTTAATTAACCATGCAAAGGTTAAGTTAGCTATAACCGAAGTTTCATGGGGAATCTCAACCAACTTATTTCAACTAGGGGGTACTGTACCACCTTGCTTGTAAAGACTCAATGATTTTTGAGGATCCAGCAGTTGTGCACGGACTGCGGCAAGAAGCATAACCACAAAAATTGATATGTGCGCTAACCATAGAGCGCCGCACAAGAAAAGCCACAAAAACAAGGACACGCCTTTCCTTTTCCAGATATTTCTGGAACTTGCCAGAATAAGTTGGCGAGCCTTGCAAATGAGAAGCATCAAGTCCATCACGAATAGTGGCAGCACCTGCATAGAAATACATGCTGCGGGACTATGCTTTGGAGTGGGCGGTACGGAAAATTGCCATGCAGATCCATGCAGCGCTTGTTGCAGGATGTGAATCATTTGGCCATGGACATGGTGGAGAACAGCACCGTTCCAGCCTTTGTGATTGACCTGTCCACCCAACAGGCGTTGCTGACCTCGCAGATCACGCAGCTTGGACGGACAGTTTCCGCTTCGAGCAAGCATATCAAGCATAACCAATGACGTCATCGCACAATGTCTTTTACATTTTACACCCTTTAGATAAACACATTGTCATTAGTTGTCATGTAACTTTCAGTGCTTTATTGCAATTGATTTGCATTGATTTGCTACTCCGTGCTTTAGAAATTGGTGAGCAGACAGGTCGAGGGAGAGATGATTTGGACAGGTGGCTCGATAGATAGACAACTGCAGGACCATAGAGATAGAAACCTTTGCGGTTTTCAAAGTCTTGCTTTTCTCAAGCACTTTCTGAAGCCATTCCGCATCGAACAACTCGCAGTTCCAGATAAGTATGCAACTTCTCAGGTTTTTGCGCACTTCTTTGAATGCTTCCACCAGCTTTCTGATGGCTACTTCTGTCATTTGCTGGTAGATTTCCGCAGTCATTTCCAGATGATCAACCTTTTTCTCCACACATGCATGCTTATATGCTCGCATCTACGCTTGCAAAAAACAGAGATGCACATGAGTTAAAAGTCGGAAGTCTCCAGATGATTGGTATAATTCTTCAATCTGAGGCAGGCGGCCCTGCATGTCCTCCACGGCAAAGATGTGTCGTGGAATTGGGACGAGCTGAACGCGTCGCGTTCACAGATCGAAAGCGCTCGCTGGCAGTTGCTCCAGGGCGTTCCCGGGACCCTTGAGAAAGTCACCGACGTTTGCATTATACAGGAGGCCCGGTCAGTATTTTTCGTTGCACCAGAGGTGCACCCAAACCCCTTGGTTGATATCAGGTGCTTGGAGGATCTTGGAGGTTCCTAGTGCTCATGATCCAGCTCTTAAATCAACATGAAACCTACTATATTTCAGTACATCAGTCCATGTATGAGCACATGTATAGATAAACGTTCATGTGCAGATGATGTTCGGGTGTTTGCTACTAAGGTGGTCTAAATCTCCCGAGGTTCTGATGTTTTTGTTATCTGTGCAATTCTTCTCAGATTCTGACCACTTAGCTGTGCATCAGTTTTGTTGACCACTAGCCGCTCGGCCTTTTTTCGGCCACTGGTCCCCTCATGGCAGCTGGACAGCCATCGGCTCATCGTGACTCATCCTGGTACTTCAAATGGCCGCCGTAGGTGAAATCTGCGATGGATCTTTTCAGTCGCTTGGAGCGGGCCGCACTGCGAGTGGCCAATGGAGAGGCCGCTGCTGTAAATGAGCTGAAGCCTGGCTGCGTTCCACCCGGCTTTTTGGACCCAACTTGGGAACCAACTTGGGAACTAAGCTGAAAAAAAACATCAGATTTGGACTTCGTTTGGCATGTGCTTTAAAATTCTTTAAAACCTTGGGTTTTTTTTAGCCTTCCGTTTCAGACCCATCGCTGATCGCTCTTCCAATTGTGAAGCTGGTGCCTTTTGTTGTTCCTTCATTTCTTTTCAAAGTGGATTGATTTATCTCCCCTAAGACATGCCAATATCTCTACGGAAGTGCGCCAGGATGCGCCTACGTAGAATTTTTGATGTTTGGAGGTCGAAAACGGGCACGAAATCAACCCACATGCAGAGTTTTCTTCACCTGCCAAATCATGTGGACTACACCCTAATCAAATACTCTAGCAAATAGCACTAGCTGAGCGATCTTTGTTCAGAGGATCTCTCAAATTCTTAGCCCACTGGTGCATAGCATAACATTTACTTCTTTCGGGGGAGCATTCTTATCTCTTGCGTGCGCTGAATAGATCAATATATATGTTCAAGTGCATTTGCACGCGTATGGGTCCCTGTATGCTATGCATAGGTTTTGTTGACCTGTGCAAATGAGTCAGCTTTATGAGACAGAAACGCGAATGCATTCATGGATGGATTGATGCATTAAAGTGACGTAATTAACTTTGTTTGTTTCATCGGACTACCATCTACAGCGTCCCAAAGCAATGTATGCATGTAAGATGATCTCATGTGATGAAATACAATGCAGTGTAATGTAGAGCGATGTCATCAACTTTGCGAGAGACTATATAGAGAGGGATCTAGCACAGTCATATAACTCTATCGCACGCAATTTCTATGGACCGTTTGCAACTCAACAGCGCGAGTGGGTATGTTCTTCGCAGATGTGGCAGACATATGCGTGTGGGATTGGCAACTCAGACAAAGGATTGTGTGCCATCATTGTTGGTGAAGAATATCCGCCAAGAAACATGTTGTTTGATGCAAATGCTGCTGAGCAATCACAGGGGAGCGGGGACGTGTCAGATTCTGTTGGGAACAAGACATGGGAACAAGACATGGGAACAAGACATGGGAACAAGACATGGGAACAAGCTTGAAGAGAAGAAGCGGTTTTGGTGAACACTCGAAATGACCACGAGTGCGAAGTCCATGCTGTATATGCCATCTCTCAGGATCACATTGAATCCTCAGACTGTGCGTGCCTTCGATGCCACCACAATGTCCTTGGCAAATGGCAACGGCAGCTGCGCGCAACTGGGATGGAGAACTGCTGCGGTTGATGTTGAACTGGTGGAACGACACATTTTGCATTGAGATGTTCACCATATTTCAAGATGGGTTTTTGACTCCAGGAGATGTTCACCATGAGACGGTGAAAGATGGTGAAACTCAGCTTTGACTCGAAAACTCTCAGAGTCCAAGTAGTCCAAGCTTGTTAGAACTCGTTTTACATACATTGGAATGAGACCCCACCTCAACTAATTCTGCGAGCCTGGTGGCTCAACAAAAGGCACTGCAAGCCACAACAAGGCATGGTTGCGAGTCATTGCATTTGACGTGGGCTTGTCCACGAATAATGTATAATCATAAATGGACCCCCACCTGTAGGAAACTCGCTGCTGACAGCTGAGGGGACTGGATGCAGGACACGCTTTCGGGGACTCCTTGACAGGTTAAAGGTTGAGTACCCAGAGATGGTAGTTTCCCTTTGAATCCTGGCTATCATTGGATGGTAGGAGGTGCGACCACCATTGCAGGTTGGAACTCCATGCAACTGATACTTAACCTCTCTTAGCCACTAACTATCAGTGACCTGACATTATTTGGCTGGTGGCTTCAAGCATTTTTAGCTGTCCCTATTACTACCAAATGGTTGGTTATGGTTGGTTGGTCGATCGGTCGGTCGGTTGGTTGGTTGGTTGGTTGGTTGGTTGGTTGACTTGCGCATATTTTTCATGACGGGGTGGTGAGCACCACCAACCAGTCATTGTAACCGCCTGAGGAATGGCACTCTGCAGCCGGATGAGTGGCGACAGCTCCATCAGGAAGCGAGCATCATCGCAGCGCTGAGCAGAGAGGCAGGTGGCATGGCACTGGGATGTCGCTGCTCCAAGGTATTCATGGCCTTCCCCCGTTCCCTCCATCAGTTGAGTCATGTTGCTGAACACATCTCTCCCTGGGATGGTGAATTCATGTTACTCTGCATGGGAATTCTTTTGGGGGGTTGTTTCAAACATGATAAACCCACCAAACTGTTATTTTGTTCACGGTCGTGTTTAGAGGGGGTGTCTTGACACAAGTTATCTTGTGCTGGGCCTTCTGAGTGAGATAGAAGGTTTCAATGACTCTCTTTGTGTCAACGCTTTCAGCCTCAAATGGTTGGCTATGTACGGGAGGTTCATTGAGCGGACGGGACATTTCTACTTGAAGATCCTTCTAAAGAGGTCTCAGAATGCTTGGAGCAAAACCAGCAAATCCATCATCGAAAGATTGAGCCTTGAAGTTACACTAAGGGCTCCATTCTTTGAGGATCTTTTGCTTGGATGTATACATGCATCTTGACTTCCCACCTTTTTGTCATCAAATGATCAACATTTCACTCGCCCGTTTCTGATATCAGCAGACTGCTGATTCCGGTCGTTTGTTTGGAACCTGATTGTTGGAGTACAGACCATTTTGGTCGCGGGTTACAATCCCAATAAGCATCAATAAACTAACACAATGGAGCCTTAGCTCAGCTAAACTCTTAGAGATTGCAAAGGAGGGAGAATATCCAGTATAAACTATATGGTATAGACTATACCTAGAAGTGCGACTGCGGCACTTTATGCCCAAGATTGTGTGACTCCTTTTGATCTCAAAAAGAATTGCCAAAATTGGTTGCACTTTTGTGTGCGAACCTATCTAGGTATAAAACTGTATGTTACATATATGCAGTTTACAAATCCCCACATCCACTACCGCAACCTGCAGCACGCGTGCGGTGGCCCTCGAAAGAAGTCCCAGCACGGCCTGCTGCGGGAGGTAGCCGCGGAGTTCGTTCTGTTTGTACAAGGGCACAGTCACAACAACGAAAAGCTCCTGGCAAGCAAGGCGTCGACGGTGTGTCACCACGCGTGGCTAATCTTCCAGATGCCAAATAGTGGGATTGCATGGGATTGCATGAGATTGCTATGTCCTCCTCGCCGGCAGACCCTCAAATTTTGGGCCAGAGAAGGGGCTGAGTTTTTTGCCAACACCTATATTGCCAAATATTGAATGCCGGCAAGCAGACCCTCAACTATTGCTAGATATTGAATGATGTGAGGATCCATGTGTATATAGAAATGTTTGATGTTTGGTGCAGTTTTTGAAATGTATGATATGTACATATTGTACATGCAATTTTTTGCACATTCAAGATGTGCACATGCACGCAGGCTCTGCTTGATTGCACTTAAGCTTAAATGACGCTACGTAACTACATGTCATTGTTGTGTGGCTGTGTTCTGATGAGACTCGTAATGCGAATCCCAGGAGACCATTGACCATTTATATAAGTGTAATGTTGACCTTGGATTAGTAAACCCCACATTGATTAATTGGGGGGGTTACCATTTGAAAGGGAAACCAAGGCTTTTAGTGGATACCCCCTACTAATCAACCAGGGCTTTATTAGTCCGGGGTTAACATTATCGTTTCGATTTGCGAGCATCTCATCTCATCTCATCATCTCATCATGAAAACGGGTGCTGAGAAGCAAGTACATGCACAACCACTGGATTTACGACCATCTCAACACCAATGCTATTATTGGGTTATCCAATATCCACAATCATCATGAATTATGAATCTGATTTTTGTTGCAGCTGAACCTTCGGAATGGCGATGGAGAGAGAGAGGGAGAGATTGTTCTATGGCATTATGTTTTATATTACTTTCAGTCTTGTGGAATGGGTCGACTGAATCATTTGATGATAAACTCAAAACCTTTTCAAAGACCTTTAATTCAAGCTATATTTCAAAACTCTTTTTAAGCATACTTGAAAATGAACTCTAATTTAAAAGTAACTTCAGTTTGAAGACTTTAGATTTGGCTCTGATTTTATTTGGGGGGTTCTCAAAATAGGGGACCCCCAAATAGTTGGCATGAATACTAATAATGGCTAATATTGGATGATTTAGGGGTACCCCGAGCATCCCCTAGCTATTGAGAAACCTCCATTTCAAAAAAAGATGCACGAGCGCGCCCAGGTTGGAGACTTTGGAGGCGCAGATCCATACCGAGCTGAGGCGCATTTTTCGGGTCAACTTCGCGCACAGGGTCCAAGCTCCGTTGTCAAATCGAAGGCTGGTTGGTGGGTATAACTCCAGTAATAGTGGGTAATAGTAGGGGTTAATAGCCAACAGCAGTGGTTAAACAACTACAATTGTTCTTTTCCGTAGGGGTTATTGACAATTGGTTGGTTGACTAATATTTTTCATAGGGGTGGTTCAACCACCAACCAGAAGGGTGTCGTCAAATTGTTTGTTTTCTGGTTGATAGTTCATATTTGGTGGATATTTGATTGACTTATTGATTTTTTCAGAGGGGTTGAAACCACCAAGCAGTGTTGTAGTAGACATTCCCATGGTTGAGTCGAATGATTATTCATTACTTGCTGACATTTCATGACTTTTAGACTTCAAACATCTCAAGAGTGCCTAGACGGGTGTCGACGGCTTCGGGCTCTCCATGGTTCAACCATTTAATGATTCATATCCATTAATCGTTATTAAAACCATCAGTTACCCCCTGCAATCAGCTACGACTGTGATTGAGTTTTGTCCATGACAAGAAAAGCCTGTGGAGAAAAATGCGCATGCTGTAAATGTTGCTTTCCATGATTGTGTCCTTTGGCACCCTTGTTGTAGCAAAAGAGGCTATCCTTTCATATCCTTTCCATAGGGACATGTTCAACATGTTTTATGTAGGGTGCTGAAAACGTATGGCCAGGTTTTCCACTTGCACTCTGTTGCTAAGCCAAGGTTGTGATGCCTGCTCAGGATGATGAAATCGTTTCAGGAGAACATTGTAACTTCCAAACTTGTCGCAATGGGAAATGCCTTTGATAAACTGAGCCTGTTTGATAAAGATCATGTTGTTTGGAAATACTAGTCGGTTCCAATGCTATACTTCTAGAAGAATTAGAAGATAGAATATAAATCCATTTTCTGCAAGCAGTCAAAGTGAGAAAGGTCCAATATTCTGGAAACTGGTTGCATGCTTGAGTAGTTCATTTTTTGGCAATGGGCTGAAAATGTTTTCTTGAGTAGTTAGTTCATTTGGTCGGGATATCTTGTTTCTCGGGCAGCTGCAACTACAAAAAAGATCAGTTATGCCTTCAGAACGTTGAAAAAACTTGTACATCACCTCTTCAAACGTCCCGAATCATCCAATGTCATGGTGCTGACAATGCCCGCCTCTCTTGCGATTTACAGGAATTTCGAAGCCCGAAGGCTAGTACATGTGCTGGCTAATTAGTCATAACCTCATGTTGTTAAATCCTCGTAAGTATACTGTACTGATCATTCATGGCTAAAGATGGCTGGAGGGGGTGGGATCCATGGCTACATGGCGCTGGTTCATGAGCTGGTCCGACCACCTAGAGTCCCACCTTTGGGTTCCAAGGACATCGAAGTTTCGAGAGCAGGGAGTTTCCACCGCTGTTCGGCATTGGAATCTGTCTTTACGTGCACAAGAGCGGTGGAAACTATCCCCTGTCTTTACCACACCTGGTGGTCTACCATGCAGAATTTGATAAGAATTTGTATGGTTGATCACTCGGCAGATGGACGTGTTGCACACGTACTTTATATCTCGCGAGTGACGAGATTCCTCCACCCAACGACCATGTCCTACTTCCACAATCGCGATCTCAATCAAACTCCGAACCAGAGGTTGCAAAGGGCCCATCAATATGGCGGTTCACTTCCTGACTCGCTCATCCCAGGAATGATATCGAACAGTTGCGGGCAGATCGTGTCAGTTTGTGGCTACGGTTGCTCTGACGAGCGTGTATCAATATTTAGGAGGAAAACGGCCACATGCTGATGTTTGACATGCTGATGTTTGCTTGCTAAGATAAGGAGGAAATCTCATTGATCAAGTATGACTAGCTATTAGATGCTATTAACATCCATCATATCAATGAAAATCTTTTTACGTTGACTTTTCCTCAAACCACCATGAACTCAAGTTCACCTCACTACATGTTGACCTTTCATGACCTTTCCACTATATATTATTGACCTTTCTCACCGCTTAAGATGTGGCCTGTTCAGGCGGATAATGTTCGGTTCATTCGACCCTCCAGTGGCCGCTCCACCTACGCAGAGCAAATTTGAAGCTTCGGCAGCAGCCAGGCCAGGCCAACGGATTCTGTGGTGATGGAGATCCACTATTCATAGCCATATCGCAGCCACCATGGAGCTACCAAATAGCGGCTCTAGGTGTAGCAATTAACAGGTGTTAATAGTGCGGTTAATCTTGGCTAATTGAGAAGTGGTTAATAGTATGGTTAATAGTAGCGTTGATATGGGTGAATGTTGTTGGTTGTTGGTTACTCCTTTAATCCTACTAGTAAGCAATGTCAACCCTTATAGGCACCATTAATATGGATCTATTGATGGCTGATGGGCTCATCAGATCACCGCTCCCCTGAGTCGCCACTACGAGAAACATGGAGTTTCCAAACAATTTTTCTGAATGGAAATCATTCCCCATCAATGAAAACAAACCCACGATGAAGATCCCCATCCAAGAGCTGAGTCATCCATCCTCAGCTAAAGATTGTGAAGAGTTTGGCTTGGAAAACTCCCCAGCATTTCCCAACAATCCTCAGGTATCATTTTGGATCAGGAAACCACCAATCACCACGGAGGCCAACATGCACGGCCAAGGATATCATGCTGAACGACGTGGAGCCTGCAACGAGAAAAGTGAAAGAGGCACTGGGATGCCGTTGTTGCGACCCTGAAGTGCATGGGTGTGCCATGTCCATTGCTTGTAGCTGGTTACCAACCATGGTTATAGGGGGGTTAAGCTATAGGGTGATTTACCCAATAACCCATGGTGATAACCCAGCTTTATAAGGAAGATTAGCTGATCTACCATGGTTATAAGGTGATTTACCCAATATTCCAGAGAACCAGAGAACTAACCCCAGCTGCACATCCAAGTAGATTGTCCGCCAGAAAAATCATTGAGGTTGGCAGCAGGGGAAGAAATTGTCGCCCAAGTAGCTATTCTTTCAGACATTCATCACTATGTCAAGACACTTGGTACATATCAGATACTCATATCATCTCATATGGTTGCAAATCAGAGAGGGGGGTTGTTGACTTTGCGGATCACTATGCGTATCACTCAAATTTGTGTACGTATGCGGCTACACTTGTTTGTTCAAATGCATATGAACACAAGTATTAAATGAAATATGTGCATCATTCACAGACTGATGCAACTGATGTGTTAATTTATCAAATCACTATTCATCTCTGGAACATACTTTATTGAGCACTATAGTCTTCAATCATTGTTGCTCATTGATCACTTCGTTAATCACCATAGTAATCACTCTTTTAATCGTCAATGGGTTGATTCGTTGTTGAACCTTTTTGTTATCAGCACCTTCGCTCAATGTTCACGTCACAGGCCTTAGTCGGCAATGACATCCAAGCCACTTTGAAGAGTTCTCTGGACTTGACCACTGCGGCACAACGTCTACAGGACTGGGGATCCATCGGGCAACTTTTGAGCCATGATCCCTTACCCTAATTTAGCACTAGACTTGGAATCTCTAGATCGGTGACTCTTGATCAATGACATGGCGGCGAAGCAACTATAACGGTTGTAGGACTTGGTGCCTGCAGTGCAGCATTTCCTGTACCAGATGAGCAGAGTAGCTCTTGCTTTCCCAACATCAGCGTTGTTTTGTAATCTTCTTTGGCTTTGGTCATCTATATTATGACTAATGGCGAACCATTAAGTACCATTCTCAACTCACTATGAAGCAACTATTAACCATTGCTGTCTCCAGTCATCATGGTTTTCGTATCACGTTTGTTTGGTGACCTCGGCTACTAAATAGGAACCGGCTCTGCGTAAAATACATGAAACTACACCAGTTGCATTTTGTAGCTCACCTGTACCATCTAACTATATCCAGCTCACAAGGAGCAAATAGAGGATCCAACATTGCACCAACTAAAAAGAACCTTGTGCGTACTTTATGCGCCGTGCAATGAGCAGGCTTGTTGCGCTTTGATGGCCAAGAGCAAAAGATCAAAGAAACACTGCGAGGAAATTATCCCATTATATCCCAACCCTGACCCTCCCAGAAAGATCCAGAAAGATAAAACTCCGGAGATACCCTGTTGTGGGGTCCTACATGTCGTTGTGGATCAAAACCCTGTACCCCCGCTGTTCGCATCCCCTGAATCACCAGCCACTCTTTCTTGGGCTGTTCACCCAAGCATCGTTTTTGGACAAATATGGACCCACATCCATCTGACACCAAGGTGACAACATGAGTGCTTGGTGAAATCTTCGTTTTCGCTGCAACTTCGTCAGGTTTGGGGACCCCGCGTGGTGACACCCCTTGTGGTGACCCAACCGGGAACACCGCCCCAGGAGGAATACTTCGTTGGTGCTTTGGCAGCAGACCCCCGGTGGCCTGGAGCACGAGTAGACCTGGCCTTTCGTCCCCTGGCTGTTGCGGCGACCGCAGATCGGCTTCTGCAGCGCATGCCTCGCATTCAAGAGGTCACCATGGGAATTGCCCAACCGAAAGTAGTCATGTGACGTTTTCAAAACGAGTTGCATCTGAACAGTAGCTATTTTGTTTGAGCAAAGACATCTGACAGTTCAGATATGTTCAGATATTTTTTGCATGTCGTTGCTTTGTTTGCAATGTGCGTTCTTGTTCTGTCTCCTGATCAGACATGGCTAACGAGTTTACATGGCAAGAAATATATCCCATCCGCACGGACAAAGCCGGAAAGGCCACTCCCTTTTGCTGGCCGCACTGCTGGCCTAAATTGGTCAGTTGCTGTTTTCTGTTTGCGCATGAAGACAGTTTCACCCGCTGGCCAAAATTATGCCGAGAGAGAGACCCCAGATAGCAACCCACCGGAAAAGTTCCAACACTCAAAACAGCAGCGGCATCTATGGGCGCGGCACCGATCCACCACAAATACTCGAAGTAAGAACCCCGGTAGCGAAGCTGGGAAAAAATGGGGATCCATGTTTTATGGGTAGCCCTCCAGGTCCCCAAACTGGATATCTTTGCTTGGACACCATCATTTTCAGGGTAAAACGCACAGCCCCATCGTAGATTCAGTTCCTTGAAACATTTTTGGTTTAAACACTGACGCATATATGGGGACTTAGGGTCACTGGCTTTCGCAACCTTCCAATCTTTGTTGATCTGAGCTCTTATTCATATCCAGCTGGGCAAGAGCAGCCTGAAAATTCGGAAGTATGGATTCTGTATGTAGTAATAGTATTTGGTCTCCGGAGTATTTGCATTCCT
>VSDK01004557.1:192972-240427 GCA_009767595.1 Symbiodinium kawagutii | reverse complement strand
CTGCTGAAAGTTGTCATTTGGCATGTTTTTCCTGCAGCCACGTGCCAAAGCATGTCTTCTGCACAGCCTTTTTCCTCACACTCATGGCATACTTGATTTGATGGCAAGCTACCCATAGTAGCAAACAAACCCAGTAATTATACGGAATTGTTCAGAAACTTATGAGCATCAGTGAGAAACATGACTAAACATTTGGTAGCGCTTGTGATCATCATATAGTCCATGGTCGGAAGCCCTACCCTTGGCCGCCCAACATGGGTGGCACTCCCAGGTCAGGTTGCTTTGGCTCGTCAAGTGTTTCAAGAAGCTGTGCTGTACGCCTACGATTTGAGCACAAGTGACCAGCTTGTTGACCGTGGCCGACTGCCCTAGTGGCAATCCTATTTTGTGATGTTAGATGTTCAATTCTTCCAGAACTTCTGGTGTTCAATGGAAGATATCAGTCATCATTTCAAGCAGCTTCGGGTAAGAATCGCCCCGATGAATTGTGTTGTATTCTTGCAACTTGGATGTTTGGTTGCTTCATTTTGCTCGAGAAGATCGTTGATTCTCGCCCCATTTTCTTTGACTGTAGGCATTTACAGGCTCTTGAGGTTGCCTTGCATGTTTGCTTTTAGGACATCTCTAAACTGTCTACACTTTGGGTGCATTTGTTGACCTGTTTTGTTTCCATCCAAACCCAACAGGTGGGCTAGGTGGGTTGGTTCTTAGTTGGGCTCACTGGTTTACATCAAGCTTGCAGTCCTGGCTGTGCGGAAGAGTTGTGTCGAGCAAATCCCTCCTTGTTTTGATCACAATCCTAGTGGAACTTTTGATGAAAATGGATGGTTCATACTTCACTGGCTCAGAGGCTGTGATATGATTAGCTGATTCCATGGGAGGAAAAGCTATAGCAACTCACCCAGAAGCCAACCAACACTGAACCCTTCTTGATGGAGATCCGAATCAATAAAGCACCACTAGTTTGGTCATTTTTTGCCATAGAACAGCTGATGATAACCATCGAAAAAGGGTTTGTTGTATGTTTGTGCTTGTTGAAGTGTTTTTTTCACCCATGACATCCATGTACCCGTATCGTTTATCAACCTGACTGACTGACTGACTGACTGATTGACTGAATGAATGAATGAATGAATGAGTGAATGAATGAATGGATGAATGAATGAGTGAATGAATGAACGAACCAATGAATGAATGAATCTCCCATCATCCTTAGGAGGTACTTGCCTTGTCTTGACAACATGACTCCTTGTTGCGACAAAATCAGATCACTAAAGTCCTCTTGCCCCTGGTGATTGGAACCATTACTCTTGTACTCTCAACCTTTAATGAATGAATCTCAACTGCCTCCTTCAACTATAGAAAAAATCATGGTATGGATACATTACCAACTATGTGTATCTCTATTTGATTGGATTTGGCTGTTTTTATTCTCATCAAGTCAACTATATTGATACCAACTTAATCCTGTTCAGCCTGGAGTAGGTTCCAATATTCCAGCCAGCCACTCATCAGCCCTGGGATTGTGGTTGAAATTCAGCATCTCCAGGACGATCAGGATGGATGTACCCCTAGAGCTTGAATGAATCTCAACTGCCTCCTTCAAATATAGAAAACACAATTAATCTGCCATGAATCTATAGTGAACTCATATAAACTAGGATGATCAACAATAGAGATTGAATGAATCTCCCATGTTTAACTTCTGCCTGAGCTTCAGGTGACGGACCCTTACAGGAGGCCATTCAGCGATTTGAATTGGCGCACAACCAGCTCAAGGCGAATCTGACAGGGGTCCACCACAGTTCACCTGGTTGAGGGGCTTGTGTTGGACACAGGGCGAACCGAGAACAGCATTGACAAGCCAAATCCATGCTGTGTAGTGGATGGATCATCCGCCATGCACCCGTGGAAATCATTCTTGACGGAGCACACATCGTTACTTTCCTGGATCATTGACAGCACCATCAACCATGTTGCGAAGCGTTTACCGCCCAGGTGTTTTCTCCGGGAGCTTGGGTGACCGGCCATGGGGGTTGCAGGACGGAGGTGATGACTTCGCGGAGATCATGATGCCCGAACGGCAAGACTTGATGGATCAATGGGACATTGTGAGCACTGCTTGGCAGCAGGTCAACAACCGGGGTGCGAGTTGTTCACGTGGCACCGCGGGTTCGATCGTGCACCAGGATGACATGATCCGTGTGCCCAATCACCATCTCAAGATGATCATCTTGAAATAGCAAAACCGGCCATGTTTGGGGTCCACCAATGCCAAGCCCGTTTGACGGTTATTCATTTTTTTTGGTACACCGGCGTGTTATTGATAGTTGTGGCACTGGTGATACATTGGGTATACACGAATAGATGGGAACAACTCTGGTCGATCTTTCACCATTTTGGATTTGAGGAAGTTCGAACGTAGAATGGCCCTCCATTTGCGTCAGATGCCTTGAGTCTTGCTTGCGGCACACGCCCGTGTGGCATCCGCGCAGGTCAAAGGGTATCAATCCAACGGATTTCAAGTGAGTGACCTGACAAGAATGGAGAACTCCGTCAACAGCTTGGTGCTGGAGATGCAGACGCTTTTGCAGCTCCTGGCCATTGAAGACGTGAAATCTGAGGTGCCAAGGGGTGCTGGTTGGCAGCGAGTTTAACGTACAGCTGGGAACAGCTGAAGAATGACATTGGAACGGTTGGTTGTGGTTGACTATAGTTGAATCATAGTTGAATTAGTTGAATCCATCCAGTGCCCCTTGAGGGGAGAGGAAAGCGAGCCAAATTTTCACAGCAGGAAAAACCTAAAAGTCTATCCTGTTGAGGGATGCCCAGGGTCTCCCTGAATTTTGATCGGGCTTTGATTCAGCAGTGGAAGCATGGGAAAAAAATGTGAAGGGTTGCCCTCCAGCGGCCCGTCATTCGATGGAGAACCATGACACGTGCCTATCCAATGGTAGCTTCATGTAGCTTCAATGGGGTGGTAAACATGCGGCTGGGGGTCTAACATTCGGAAGCGACATGCGTCAGTTGCCATGGATCGAGTTGTGAACCCTGAATCAGGACGCCTTTCCGTGGTCAGCGGTTGTGTACTCCATCATCGGTTTCATCATTTGCTCTTGCTGATGCTTGGCAGAAATGATGTTTTGAGGGGGCCACCAAAGGCTTGGGAGATGCAGCCGGTGGCTTGGACTCCCTTGGGCTGCTGTTTGGGCACGGTGCTAGCAGATGATCAGTCGAGTAGATGGTCGACCGCGCGGTTATCAACCACCACTAGGGGCGGCCGTCCAAGTAGCCAACAACTGTTATATATAGATAATGGTAGTCATAATGACCCTTACTGTTACAATGCCACCAAGGAGAGAAAGGGTGAGAGTGTCCAATAATTTGTTAGATGCCCTGTCCATCAGTACCCATGCTCATGGCACAGCCCTGTCAAAAGTAAGCGTGCCCTTATTTGTAGTTGGTAAGTATCTTATTGGTATCTCTGTTCCATCCTGTTCCCGCTGCCGGGCACTGCTTGCCTTTGCGCCGCCGAGGTTGTGTGATGATTTGCGTGCCATGGCTGAGGAAACACAACAAGCGTCAGGCTGAAGCTGCAGCGAAGGCTGCCGAACGCAGCGCGATGACATCCATGTCAGCAGATGGAGTGTGAGACAGCTGGGTCCAGGACGCGCAGAGCTGCCGGGCTTGGCGGGTCTCCGCCATGGATGAACAGCAGACCTTGTTGCGGGGCGGAGGGATGTGCTTGGCCTAGGTCCTAGGTGCGATCTTGCAGACATCTTCGTGTTTGCGCGTTTAACTACGATATTCATAAGGGATGTCGCGGATGAAATATTTCACTTCACACACTCACATATATTATCTATTTTTTAGAGAGGGGGACGCCCTGCGCCCGTGGCATTTCCGATAGAAACACTGATTTTTTGAAAGTTACAAAGGTGCAGTAATATGAAGGTGATATGTAGTAAATGCTTAATGTCAATATTTATGTATGCATATGTATGTGAGGCTTTGTAGTGGTTCTGGTTAAGTAAAACTGCTAGTTTTTTTTTTTTTTTGGCATGCCTTGTTCAATAGGCCATAATGTCATTGAATGGACACCTAATTAAATAGGCTATACAGGCATTAGACAGGCCCTAATCAAATAGGCGATGCAGTCATCAAATAGGCCCTAATCAAATAGGCGATAGCTAAGTAGGTCATCCTGATGCATGCCTGAATTCAAGAGGCCGTAGTTAACAGGCTACAATTGAGTTTGACGGCGCAATACTAAAAACACCAAATAATTTGGACAAATGCTGGTACCTAGGAATTTCCCTGTGAGCTTTAGTGTTTCTGGCGTTTTTGTTGGTGAATAAATAGACTATGATATGCTCTAATCAAATAGACCCTAATTGGAGTACCCACACTAAGGCACGCTCTCATTAAATAGATTCTACTGAAATAGGTTATATTGCGGTTAAATATTCCCTAATGAAATATGCCTTAATTCAAGAAGCTGCAATTAAACAGGCAATAATGAGTCTGAAAGTACGACACCAAAAACTCCAAAAGCACAAATTTGGATTTGGGGCGTTCTCCAACTTGTCCTGAAATCTTTTGCGTTTTCAGTGTTCTTAATATCAATTAGGGCCTATTGATTGAGATTGAGTTTTTAATTAATCATTTGACACCCAGACCACCGAAAGCATGGTGTCAATTGTAGTCATTTAATGGGAGGGCCTCGCTATCTAATGGGAGGGACCCTATTTAATTGACACCAAAAACGCAAAATAATTTGGACAAATATACTACCTGAGAAATTCTCCTGAAATCTTTGGTGTTTTCGGTGTTTTTGGTATTTCAGCGTTTTTGGTGTCACTTATTTATTATGTAATGGTAAGCATTGAAAACACCAAAAACACCAAAGAATTCAGACAAATATGACTAGTTGAGGAATTCTCCTAGGATCTTTGGTGTTTTTGGTGTTTTTGGTGTGGGGTTTTGGGGTCCCTCCCATTAAATAAGGAATAATTGACACCAAAAACACCAAAAACACCAAAGAATTCAGACAAATATGACTAGTTGAGGAATTCTCCTAGGATCTTTGGTGTTTTTGGTGTTTTTGGTGTGGGGTTTTGGGGTCCCTCCCATTAAATAAGGAATAATTGACACCAAAAACACCAAAAACACCAAAGAATTCAGACAAATATGACTAGTTGAGGAATTCTCCTAGGATCTTTGGTGTTTTTGGTGTTTTTGGTGTCAATTATTCCTTATTTAATGGGAAGGGACCCCAAAACCATGAAAAACACACGGGCGCACAGCGTCCCTTTCCCATTTTTTAATGCTTTGCATGGCATCCTTTGGTACCTCATTTGCATGACTCGGTCTTGTGGAACTCTCGGGAGAGGATCCTTCACACGTCTCGTGATTTGCAGTGAGGCTAAGCCATGGTCACTGCAGACCTGTCAGGACAGACGGGTGACTGTCCGAGTGAGGCACTCGTGATGCAACACGATGGCCTGGGTCAGGAGGCATCCAGGCCCCCAACGTTCCCAGCCATCGTTTCGTGCGCACGTGGCTGTCCAGCAGCTGTCCTGCGGCCCTAAGCGGTAGCGGACTGCTGACCTTGTACCATTTTTTTCGCACTTGGCACCGCTGGATTTCATGGCATCTAATGGATGCGGAGTGATCTTCGGGCCAAGCCTTGGTTGCAATTTCAATGAGCTACAAATCGCTGTGACATTTGTGGGGCATGGGATCCAGTACTGGGTTGATGACCTTCCCCAAGCCTAAGCCACCACTCGGCTGCAGTCACGGCGGCGCTTCAGACTGCCGAGTCATAAGCTGTTCCCCCGTTCTTGTCGCGAACCGTGCAACCAACGGCTGGCCTGGCAGTAGTGCCGATGCATATTTTCAATGACGAGTAATTACCTCGTCACCTCTATGAACTCAATGGATCTCAATGGCATGTGGAACCCTCTGTGAACGCCTTGTCCTCTAGGGACAGCCGTCTTTCGGCAGGGGTTCATCCACGTTGGCCGTAGCCGCTCCATAATTGGGGGTCTTGTAGGAGGGCACCCAAGTGCATCTAGTCATGAAAAGACCCCTGGCCAAACAGCATGACTTTCGACGGGATATTCTGAGGGGCTCTGTGAACCTGTTTCAGAAGGTCATGATGAAGTCATTCGACCCAACTAGTGTTGGCCGGTGCCCGTGATTTAACATCGCTAGAAGGCCTTGAAGAGCTTTTTGCATCAATTCTGCCAAGGATACTGTCAATTTGCTGGCGGCAACCAGCAAAAGGAAGAAAGGGCTGTATATTCGGAACCGACAGTTCATATATAGAGATGTACAATTGTATCGTTCACTTGGGGTATGGTTCGTTCTGATCTATGCGTTGACTTCATTATGTGCCATTTTATGTTCACAAAATCCAAAGCGGGCATGCATAGATGCATTTGATGATCACATGCAGGTACGCTGAGCATATGAATCATATATATGAATATATATATATATATTATATATATATATATTTACCCAGTGCATACTTATGTACGTTGACATGCAGAAATTGAGGGCACACGCCCACATTTGATCACATTTGCATGTAAGAGTTTTTGCTCATACTGGGCATTTGACCACTTAGGAAAACCACATTGACATGCAGGTAATCTTGCACTAACACACTCACACATGCATGGGTGCAGATGACAGACGTGTGCCTTTACAGGCCTTCAAAGATACTCTCACCAATCGCATGACTCTGGCGGCCCAGTTCGGCCTCTGCAAATGTTGGCGTTACTTTCAAAGAACAGATCCCAATCAGGGCGGCAAGATTCCTTGGCGTTCCAGCATCGGCATGGCCGGTGCTTGTCTCCCGACACTTTTTGAAATTGCCAAACGTGTAGAAGATGAGAAGACAAAGTTGCCAGCTTTTGAGCAAGTAACGTGTCATACAGCGAAGGAGCAACCCACCAAGTCTTTGGGAGAGGGTACCATCTTTATCCATTTTTGGGTTTCCCTATTTTAAGAAACATCCACGAGGCTAGTGAATAGAGGCCTCCCACGCAGCATATATATCATATTTGTACATATATATATATATAAATCAAAATGTGTATATATATATATATATAGTCTAGTTGGCTTATGTTGGCTTGGTCCCTTCCTGATACTGCATTTCTTCATATAGTCTAGTTGGCTTATGTTGGCTTGTCACGGTTGAAACTCGGCACAACTTGCAGAGATGATCGTGAGGATGGCCTTGTGCATGACCTGCTAAATCGAATATTGGTTTGGCCGGGATGGCGTCGCTACAAGTCCTTCGGGAGGGCGCAGGAAAAAATATATATATCATGTTTTTTGTTTTTCGGACACAACTCTCATTGGGAGGGCACACCAGGGCAACACTCAAAAGTGTCGCCGCGCGTCCACCTTTTTTAAGGCCTGGCTGCTTCTTGCCTGGGTACACATAGCTTGGCAGAATCGGCCGCCAACAATAGCCACCCGCAGCAGCTGCAAAAATGGGGCAAAGGACACGCGAATGATCAAATCCCAAACCAAGGTAAACTAAACATGCAATCGTCATTGATTTACTATCATGTGGCATCATATGGCAAGTGTGCTGAGTTTTCTTGATGATTGACTATCAAGAAGAGTAACTTGGGCAAATCAAAGTCATTTTGCTGACGATCCTGGATCACCTAGTTCACGGTAATCTCCACCTTGGGTGGTGCGAGATGCTGTTTGTTAACTGGTTGCATTGCTTTTTCAAGTTCAAACTCTGTGGCACTGTGGGGTTTCGACAACAGTCTCCACTCAGGCCAGCTCTGTGCAGTTTAAAATGACATGTAGGAAAGATGAGGCAACAGCACAGCGCGGGCTGAACATGGCTGAACAACAACACCACATGCGATTGTTTAACTGGATGCTTTCAGAACCTGGTTTCCATGTGTTTCCGGTACTTCAGCTGTTCAAGTGAGACAATTGCTCCATGGGGAAGGTCGTCGAAATGCTTCATTTTTTCCCGATGGGGAAGCCGCAGCTGAGATTTCCATTGTAGAGGATGGGACTGCTGTTTTACATTGAATTTTACCCTGGAAACAGCTCCGGTAGTTGCAAGATCAGTTTCCAGCTTAGCTAAGGAGACCATTTCTGGGTCCATTACAAGGGGCTTGTTTCCAGTAGAGCAGTCACATCGAGTCATGACTCCCCCATGACTCTCACAGCGCCAATGCGGAAAGACAAAGAAGGCAGAGCAGAACACTGACAGACTGCCGGCTCGCGCGACTGTGCGACAGTGCAAGGCCCGGTGTGTCGGGAAGAAGAACTCTTCGTCCCTCATGTGCAGTGCTTTTTTGTCTGTGCCCATGCCACATGTTTAAGTTCCGGGAAGTGGCAGCTCAACATGAACAAAGCAAGCTGTTTGGCTAGTTATCAATTTTGTGAGGTGATGCTACCTGGCAGGTGTTAGGTTCATTGTGTTTGAATTCATCACAGGAATGACTCTTAACTCTGAATTGATTACAATTAATCTCTCCTAACTTTGGGATAGGAGAATCTTTTGTTGCTCACTTGTCTCTATCATGTTTTGATTGTTCAGCTTCATTTGCGCCACACAACCATGGATCACGGGGAATTTCGATGCATTCTGAACACTGGGTCTGCCGTGGGCTTTCATCAATTCACCACTCCAAGCCGCGCGGCAGATAAGTCAAGGATAGTCAAGGCCCAAGGCGTTCTTAAATGACACTGTTTCCACCACATACCTCGTCCCTTGTTTCCGCCGATCAGCTGATGCACAATGCCGCTTTCCGAAGAAAACGCGTGCCAAAGAAGTTTGAAGTTTGAAAAGTGGGAGCCAAAACGTGGGCGCTGCACCGTTGATGTTTTCCACGAGCCAGAGACGAAATTCCTAATCAACAATTTGGGGGTTAAAGTTAAAGCCCAAAGAACCGCGGCTTCCACCACCGTGGAAACAAGGGTTGGTCCTTATTTGTAGGTCAATCCCCTTAGTGAAACAATGGTTGTTGGAGTAAAGAAATGTATTGAAATGAGTTCTCCGGCATGGAAAATGTTGCTCAGGCATCCAGTGGTGAACCCACGGCTGTGGAGGGTGATACGACCAAGAGATCACTCTTCGCACGCGAGCCTCGCGAGGCATTTCGTCCTTTTCACTCTGCTCCGAGCACCGAGAGGAAAAGGATGGCTGCGGGTGGTTCGCCAGTGGTTTTTCCATCCAAGCAGCCAGACTACTATAGAGAGAGGGAATCAAATATGGGTGGGAGAAAAAAGGAACCATCGTTGCGAAATAGAGCGAGAGGGTCCTGTATCTTTGGTTGACTGGCCTTTGGCAAAGCTGAAGTCTTGGTGAAGACGAAGGGAAAAGATCGGCTGCTTATTGGGCGCTCTGCCTATGACCAGCAGCAAGTGAGGCGGTCAAACCTGTTCTTTGGATCGGTTTCGCAGCGATGACAACATTTGAATTTTGTGCCTACACTTCCATGTCACATGGCTTTGGGCAATCCCCGCTACTCGCAGGTGCTATGCTGGTTCTTGGATTTGAGAAAAGTTGATTCGTGTCAATGAGATTCAATTAGTGTTTAGGACGCTGATGTTTTGGTCGAACCATCACTCAGTACACCATCTCGTACCCCAATCTCACGGGGATGTTGTAAAATCAGTTGTTAGCTATGGAAACATACGGAAACACAGGCAAAAAGGGACAACAACGAACGGCACACCACCACGACAACAACTGCAGCAGCACCAACAACATCACCAACACCAGCAACAAAACAACAACAAACCATTTTGGAGATTTGGTTTTTCTTGACCGGGCGACAGGCAGCGGACAGCCACGGCCAAAGAAGAACATTTCCTGCAATGGGGAGCCAAAGAAGTTGCTCTCCTGGCAGAATCTTATTCAGCACATAGCATCATAGCGCTGGTTATATCAACTGAAGCGTTAAGGGATCTCCTTATGGACAACGTTTGTCAGAAATGGTTGACTCTACAACGTTTGTCAGAAATGGTTGACTCTACAAAAGTGTTTGCTCATAATTTGTGATTGCTCGGAGTGTCATGAAGATCATGAAGTGGTTTGTGAACCCAAAGTTTTGAGGTGCATGAAACAAATTGAGAATGAATTGAAGCTTACTGCGCACAGAGCTTGGGCTACGAAACAGACATGAAAATTTCTCCAGAAATGTGTGGTTTCACCATGATGTGTATGGGAGATCCATCAAGCAGTCCATATAAACCATGACAAATCCCAAAACTTCATTAAGCGATAGCGGTTGAATGAGATTGGTTCATTGAGAAAACAGCAAGTCAAAGTTTCTGATGGCAGGATCTCATATTGGTTCAATCAGAGACCAGCCGTGCTGCCCCCGGATCTTAGGAGGTTGACTTCAGACGAGGCGCCAACACTTTGCGATTCTAAGCCTATCCGACGGCTTTCAGCTGTTCCATGTGCTGGTGACATGGTGCCCTTTCATTGCTTCCGAACATCAAACACTTAAGTAGTTCATATGATTTTTGTCATCCTTTTTCGGAGTTGATTTGGGTACTTATAGCAACTCCTTGCATCTCCGTTGGCACATTCTTGCAGCTAAAGTGCTGCTGACTCATGAATTGATGTGCATTTCCTGCAGGATTTCAGCGTCACAATTCTATCAACATCCCACTGAAAGGTTGCATCTTGATGTTTCAATTTTTCATGTGGGGTGCTCCTCACAATAGGGAACCCCAGAAATGGATGTTTTTTTCAATTAGCAATATGATGATATAGGGACCTCCTATCTTGAGAAACACCTCTATGGACTGAACAAGACCTTGCAACATCTCGCAAAAGCCGGAGTCCGATGATGAAATTGCATTCAAAAAAATCATTTCTGCATGTGGTCAGCACTTATGGCGCACTGCCCACCCTCCACCCTTCGAAAGTTGCCTTAGTACTGTAAAGGTTGATGTGGGAAAGCTACCCCCAGTACCAAGCGGTCGCTTAATATCCGTAATTACTGACCAACTATATAGTTTTGCCAATAGTAGCAAAGGCCAGCCTTATTGTTGGACATCGTTTTATAAGGTGCATCAAAATGAACCATTGATAGCCAGTGTGAACCACTACCGCCAATTGACATCAAGAATATTAATTGATGTCGAGTACAACCAACCATGGTTAAGCCACATTCGAGCTGGACTTGCCACGATCAAACATATTCAACCATCATCAATCGCCATTTAATTGTACTAGAATCCTCATACACTGCGCTAATTTCCTCTCAAGAAACTGGCAGGTCACGAAAGCATAGAAAAAGGAAAGGGTTTCACCAATATCGGCAAGGTACAGCCGATATCATTACATTCTCAGTAACACTGAATCAACCATCAGCATTGAAGATGGCACAAGTGTTCTGCAGGGCTAGGCTTAAGATTTATTAGCAACTTTTCGCCAAAATCAAAGATGGGTATCATCATGATGACTATAACTAGATGATCGCCCTTACCACCCATTGTCGACAATCATCCGTCGTTAGCTATCACTAATGAGCATCGTGATTAATTACCCATCATTTGCCATGACCCGTCACTAACCATCATGAACCATCATGATGATCCATCAAATGCGATCATTCATCACCATCACCAATCATGGCTAGTCAGCCATCATTTCATTGACCATCACTGACCGTCATCAAACTACCACCATTAACCATTATTGGCCACCATTATATAACCATCATTCAACCTCCGTTATCAACCATGAGTTATTCAGCATGCTCATCACGCAAGCAGGTCAAAGCCGGTGCTTGGTGCGGGGAACGTCGCGAAACTCGCAATCGATTGGATTGCAGCCTGGAGATGAGGTTAGCGCCCGACGCTGGCGACGGCTGGTGATGATTGGTTGGGTGATTTCAAGGGTGCTTTCATCAATCAACCAATGATTAATGAATTGATAAGGGTCACTTATGTCAGTTATTCATTGGTAAATCGCCAAGGGTTAGTGATGGTCTATTAACCCATCCAGGGTACTGATAAAGTAATAAGGATTACTATTAACATGTGTTAGCCAGTGGTATTGGCTTAGTGATGGATGGTGGTTCGCAATGCTTCATGATAGAGCTGATGATGAATGAGTCCCAGAGATAGCCAAGGTGCAGAATCGATGACCATGACTGATTAGCTTCTCGCTCTCATTAGTGGTTCGTTGGTGACGATTACTTCTTTTCAACCATGGTTAGTAATAATCAGTTATATATAATTAATCATTAGTGATATATTATTATATCTGATATAATAATCAGTATATTAATTAATTAGTTAGTGGTTAGTAATAATCAGTTATATATAACTAATCAGTTATAATCAGTCATGGTTGGTAACGATTAATTGGTCTTACTGTACTTCTTTTCAAGCATCCTATGGTTAGGGATGAACTAACATGGTTATTGTGGTTCATAACTTCGGCTATAGTAGTTGGATTTTTTAACGGCCAATGATAATCCATGGTCGAGAGAGGTGGTTCATGGTTCAAACCTCCGTCCGCGATGAAGCGTTCCAACCGGTGGATCAACAAAAATGTTGTTATGAATTATGAAGGTTGTTTGTTAGGGTTTGGGGTGAATATAAACCAAAAATGTTTGGGGAACATCCCAAGAAAGACTAGTTGGATCAATGAACAGCTGGGGTACAGGGTCTTGATCAGCCATACCGTGCCCGCTGCTGGTGGGATCCACAGGATCAACAGGTGGCGACAATGTCATGCCAAGCATGGTGGTACCATGTGGATCCATGTGGTACCTACTAACATCTATGAACCATCGGTTTTTCATTTTTTTTTCTGTACTTCTGAGTGAAAGCCCAGGGCAGGAAAAAGAAGGAAAGGAACAGGAAGGAAATGGAAGTCACCAGAGAGGAAAAACATGGGATCAGAAAGGAAGGGGAAGGGGGAAGGGAAGTGAAAAGGGAAAGGAAGGTTCGACACAACTCTCCAACCTTTGGAATGGTTTTGCCGGTAGACCAGTCTATTATCTTGGGCCTTTTTGCCACTTGAAACAACAAGCCGGTTTAGATGCCAAGGATACTGCCCATATACATGATTTCAAGTGTTTGTCATTTGTCCATCAATTTTGCAAGCCTGTATTTGCATCTATTGGGTTGGTGGTTTGAAACATGTTTTCCCGAGCAATTAACAAATGGTTGGTTGAATCGATATTTTTCATAGGGGTTGTGACCACCAAGCCGTTATGCCATCCGTGCACATTTGTTTACCTTCCGGGTAGTCCCTGGAGTCGGGCACAACGACCAGGTGACCCATGTCAATGAGCTGGACTTCATCAGTTGGTTGCAGGCCAGGGGGCAGCTTGAAAGGAATGATATGTGATGATTAACTTGAAAGGAATGATATGTGATGATCAATACTGCTTAAGCTTAATTAGACATGGTTGGTTAATGATGGCTGGTGCTTTATGAGTGGTTACATCCCTGTGAAAGCAGGAAGGCTTTTGGCGACCGAAGTCACTACGAAAGAGTGGTAAAAGTAGTCATGCGAGTCATGTCATGCAAAGTTTTACGTGTTTTTTGATGTTTTTTGGGCGTCGCCGATTTCAACAAATTAGGAAGTCAATCTGGCGATCATCTCCAGCCAGGTCAAGGATTTTGTCCCAGAATTCCGGGAAAACCTCCTGGTGCGTGTGTTGAGACCCATCCAAGAGGACAAGGCCAGCAGCGCGACGACAGGATGTATGCTGCTTGACGTCAAGCAGTGGAATCTGGCTGAGCGCTTGCCAAGTGCCGGGAATGCAAAGACTTGCCTCTTGCAAAACTGATTGGGAGGACCAAGTTACTGTTGAGGACTTGCATCCTGTAGGATGAAGAAAGGCTACAGCAAGTCTAGATGGGTTTGCACACATTCCAATGCGATTGCTTCCAAGAGGAGCATTAGGCCAAGGATTTGTGCTGGTTGTTGCTATCCCCTATTACCATCTATTGCTCACCATGAATCAATGTTCAATCAAGCATCAATCGGCCATGAGTCAATCATCAGTAACCACCAATAACCACGGGTATGCATCATTATCATCATTGACCATCATTGACCAACATTAAACTCCATGAATTCACCGTCATCATGATCAATCATGAAGCGTGATCAACCATCCGAAAAACGTCCAGCAACCGGCCAGCATGAAACATCACTGACCGGCAATCTGCATCCTGCAGCCAGGCTCCTTCCCGAACAGAGCAAAGGGCGGCATCTGGCAGAGCGCCACGGATACTTGGCGCTGATTCACCATGGCTCAGCCTCAGCCCCTTAGATGAGCAAATAGATACATATGCACGCGGGATGCCTGCAGAAATCAGCTACCTGGGCAGATCCAATAGAGAAATGCAGAGAAAGAGACAGCTGCATTACGGACAGAGTGAGACAGATAGATACAGAAAGAGAGAGCAAGAGGTAGGTCGACAGACATATAACAGGCAGATGGATAGATGTTTGAATTGCAGATAGAGACATATTAGCTGCTGGATAGGCAGATCAGAAGATAGATGGAAAGATATGGAAAGGCATATAAGCAGGTAGAAAGATAGGTGGACAGTCTGGAAGACTGACGGATAGGTAAAGAAACTTAGATACATAGATAATCCTTGATAGGTAGATAATTACTGCAGACAGTCCAGCTTCAATAGCTGGACAGGCTGAATTTCGATAGACAGGGTAATCTGTGGACACAGAGGGGTAGACCGCCAGACTCATAAGCACATAAGAAGACGGAGGAACTGTATCAGCCTAATTGAACATCACGTGATGCATACGCAGCATTCGAGTTGCCATAGTCATGTCATGTGAAATCCTTTCTCACGGGTGAACCCCTCGTTCTCGCAGCGAAACTTCCACCCCATCTCGTGGCGGTAGTGGTACACCAGAGTGGTACACCTACCTTCACCGATGACTGGACATACCACAACTCCAGAATTTCATCACTGTGTGATGCCAGGACAACCAGTTGGTTGATGATGGTTGGTAAATGGCCACAGGTCAATATAAATCAACCAACTAATGGGGGATAATCACCACCAATCATAGGGAAAACAATGGCTAATGATAGGGGAACCAGGGGGACTGAGGGTTTTGACCCACAGCCGTTTGTCGTTATTTGTCGTTGTGTTTTTCTTATGCGCCGCTGGCTCTATCCCCATAGAGGTTCACCATGGTTCACCCTGGGATGCGCTGGGCTGCTTCCAGGAATCAGCTCAGAGTATGGATGACGGGACGCCAGCATCAGGCACTGGGGACCAAGTGGCAACTGGGTATCCTCAGAGGTATCCTTTGGTAATGTTGGTTTCTGATTGGTATCTACCTGTTGGCTTCATCTATTTTCATTACTTTAGGGGGGGTTACACTACTCAGAAACCAACATTAACTGACGAACAATTTGCAACAGAATGCAACAGATGTTTCCCATTGCTTCACTTCTTAGTGGCCCATCAATGTTCATGGTTCATTCTGTTTCATTGGCAGGGTCGTTCATCGAATTATTCATAAAATGTTTTTATAGAAAGTCCTTGGTGATGCCTGATTGATTCCGGCATTGTGTCCACCTTGCAGAACTTATACGGACCTTAAGATAGCGCTGAGATGCACAGATTAACGGGGTCATGGGCAGCTAGGCATTTGGTCCCATGACTCCTGGAGGTGGCCCAAAGAATCTGCCATGACGCCCAACATCGCCCAACTCCGAAAACTGAGTGTTTGTCCTTGGCATACTGGTGATATATGGTGATATCTGGTGATGCGTATCATGTTCAATAAACAGGCTGGTGCGATTTCGCACTTCCAATTTTTGCTGGGATAAAAAGCTGTTGCTTTATCCTTACTTCAAACATGTTTGCAAAGTGTATGGACATTCTTTACCAGCTTTTTTCTTTCATGGGCTCTATAGAGCAATTGCAGCTCGCATCATTCCCAACATCGCTGAAGGGAATGGATTTTGCTTACACTTTGGGGCCCCTAGAATCAGCCAACATCATCTTGTATTTAGTTATCTAAACCAGACTATGACTGTGCTGCTTTTCTATACATTTGGTTTTGCACACATAGCGGAGCATTCGTTTTTGAAAGGTCGCGGGCTTGAAAACACGCCGGAATGTTGGCCACATAAGTTCCTCGCGATGTGCCCTCTCCCAGATGGATGTGGTCATTCTGAATAGGAAAGCTTGGGCTTTGTAGATCGCGAAGCTACCATGTGGACAGAGCAACGGGTTGCCATGATTGAAAGGGAGTTCCAGATCCATCACAAGTGGGTCCGGCCGGCCGTGCAGTCCGAAATTTATCTCAGATGTTTGCTGTTTGCTGGTCTGTCCCAAGAACATCCCATCCCCAACTAGGACCAGAACATGCTGAAACCAAACCCCCGCCAGGACAGGCTACTGGTGGGAGCTCCGTTGAAGGTGGGAGATGCGCTGCTCTACGACTCAAGGACCTCAATGGGGCCAGGGGTTGATGTCAAAAATGTGTGGATGCACTTGTGGGTCGGTCCGCGGTAGCTCATCAATTTGTTGGGTAGTGATGGCTTGTTGACATTGTCCAAGCTGGAAGCGATCACCAAGTGACAGAAACCTCGTGGGATTGCCACCTGTTGGGGACCAGTCAGCTCCCAAAAACTGTTGTTCCAAACGTGGCAGCAGTGCGCCTCATCGCCATAGAAGTCAGTTGAGAGAAACTGCCTTCGCCACGAAGTCCGGCGGGCGCTACAGGACAGTGCACTGGGGCATGGCAAATCGCAACTGGCAGAGCAGATACGTGCTCTACTTGAACTTCAAAAGGTGCCTTGCGCTCGGGAGGATTGGGTCAAGCTCGGAGCTGCGATGCGCCTCGGGTTACCCAGGGCGAGAGGTAGATGAGGTTCTCATGGGCAACTGATCCATGGTCACTCCATGGGGTAGTCCATTGTGGCTGGAACTCAGCTCTTGAGCATACGTAAGAAAAGCGATGACCCAAATGGATGGTCATTATTTATCATTATTAGTTGTTTGTTTCCTTTGCTCTGCCACTTTTTGCCAGGTATATTTCACCCATTCTTGTTGCCATTTAGCACCCATTGGGTGTCATTCAACCACCCTTCGCAGTCGTATGCAGTCATCATCCATCAATATTCGAGGAGTATCATCAAACCATCCTTATTAGTCACTATGGGCTTTCATTGGTAGTTCAGGGGCCTTGATACAGTGAAACAAAGTAAACCATTAGTATCGAGATCGTTTCAATGACCCATTTGTAGCCTTACAACCAGTATTGTCTAGTTTTTGTTATTATTCTTGAGCACCAGCAAGTGATAAGGAAACGAAACTGCCATTAACCCCAGGTTGATTGGCATTAACTATGATTAACTTTCGATATGACATCATCACCATCATTGATCCTCCATCATCACCATCCCACAATTTGCCCTTCACTGTAATTTCTCAATCGAATCCATCCAAATCACCACCAATTGACCCATCACCAACCTTCACCATCATCAGATCTACCATCACCAAGCATCTCATGAACCCAATCCTTGACCCATCGCCCCATGACCATCCCAACGACCACCAAGCCATCAGCCCTGGGGCTGTTCCTTGGGCCTTGCCGGCGCCAGGGGCGACTTCCATGGCACCTCGCCCGACGCCTTGGCCATCCGCAGCGCCGGGCGGCGCTGCCGCATCGCGCGCCAGCGCTTCAGAGACAAGTCCCTGGGGACGCAACGGCGGGACGCAACGGGACGGCGCTTGGAGTGGTTACAAGGTGGGCTAACTAAGGTGGTTAGATGACTGATAGTTACCTTA
The DNA here is from genome assembly GCA_009767595.1 of Symbiodinium kawagutii. NCBI lineage: Eukaryota > Dinophyceae > Suessiales > Symbiodiniaceae > Symbiodinium > Symbiodinium kawagutii. Next base: position 222,607 of record VSDK01004557.1, on the reverse strand, counting down.
GTTAGCTAACTTGGGTTAGTTCACTAGGGTAACTACCAGTTATGGTAGATATAACTATAGTTAAATGGCTCATTAATCAACTTATAACTAGGGGGCCCACCTTGTATGTTGAGATGCTATATCCATAGTTATGTTGAGATGGTTGGTTGGTTGCATCAAGCTACGTTGAACAAGAATCAGGGGGGCATAAGGATAAATCATGATAAGTCTATAGCACACGCAACATTACGCAAATGGCACAGAACAACAGCTTTGGCGGATTGGTTGCAATTATTCAATTCTTCGATGCAAGGATTGGGGAACACTCGCTGTGATTTACAAAAGCATCCGTGGTAACGATTGGCTGAATAGATGTTCACATTGATAGTTTCATTCGGATGCCACCTACAACTCTAAATGGAGCGGATGATCTCGCATCCACAATGGAACCACACAAGAGCTGGCATCAGTTGTTTTTTTGGCTGCTACCATCAAGTATCGCAGGCCATGATTTTCTACCAAGCATGGCCACGACTTGGGCTGACACATAGAACCGATCTATGGACAGCACAGAGTAGCCAAACAATTGGGATTGAGTCAACTAGGATAAATCCACTACCAGAGAGCCATATATGGTCCAGCATTCCTTGCCCCCCCTCCCCCCCCCCAGGCATGGGTCATGGGTCCCCCCTCCCCCCCCTGTGGTGTGGTAGTTGGGTGGGTGGTGGGTGGGTGGGGAAGTGGGAGTATTCTATCAGTTGTATATGGCTATTCTGGAAACAAATAGCAATACCCCCCCCCCCCTGTGGTGTGGTGGTGGGGTCGGGTGAGTGAGGTAGTAGCATATAAGTAGTGAATTGGTATTAAATCACCAAGATTTGGAACATATAAATAACATGTAAAGACTATAGATGTTTATGGGTAGTAAAAAAGTAGTATCTGGGGAGTATAAGTAATTATATGTAATTATTGTATAAATATCAAACAGTTTGATACAATTAGTATGTACATGAAAAAAAAAAAATATATATATATATACATAGATTGCATGTAGGTAAGTAGTAGATAGGTAGCATGTATGCAATATATAAATAATATATATAGATAAGTAGTAATAGCAAGCAGGAAGTAAATGGGCAGATGGGTTAGTACATGCTGCATATATCTGTTGTTTTAGTAGTAGATAAATCCCATACAAATAAATATGTAGCAGATAAGCAGGTACGTAGATAGGTCAGTTCGGTGCACGGGTAGTAGATGAGTGTAATTAAAATACTACGTAGTAATATGTACAATAGATAGTATGCACATTTTTTTGCATTATAAAAGCTCCCTGATGCTGCAAATACGGTGCAATTGGGAAGCAAAAGCTCCGAAATGTTGCAAAACGCTGCAAATAGCGTGCGATTGGGAGGCAAAAGCTCCGAAACGCTGCAAATAGCGTGCAGTTGGGAGGCAAAAGCTGCCAAATGCTGCAAATAGCGTACGAATGCGAGGCTAAGGCTCCGAAATGCTGCAAATAGCATGTTCCTGGCCCCCCATCCACCCCCCCTACCCATTGGGGCCCCCCCTACCCATTGGGGGGGGGGGCGGGAACACGGAGCACGGAACCATATATGAGCCCATAATCATCTATAAATTCTATAGTTCAGAAGTTTTGTCACCACTGAACCTGTTTCCTTTGACCCTCGTTGTATCATTTGCTTGAGGAACATGAGGTGCAACTAGCAACGTTGTTGTGCAGCGTTGCCCAGGCTCCTTCGTGAGCTTCATTATTTGGAAGAAATGTGACCTGAGGGTGGTGAAAACGCCGGACCCCACGTGGAGCTTGCCGCAGAACCCCATGTATTGCCATGCACAAGTTGAGGAGAGCAGCGGTACCTGTACAAATCTGAAGGTCTTCGGAACCCATGAGGTGTGATCAATGTCTAAGCTGGAAACATCTTGAAACTGATGGCCTTAGATGAAGAGTTCATCCACCTGCCTAGGGAATTTGCTGCTATGAAGCTAAAGCTGCTCAATGAATCTCTTTTCGGCTGTCATCTTTAGTTATGGAGGTTTTTTTGTGACCCATGGCACGACTCGGTCGTGGTTTCTGCGGCAGTCCAACCAAACTATCTCAATTCCTGTGCTGGAACCAGCGGCGAGGATTAGCTTAAAAAGGGTCGACCGCTCTGCCATTCATATTGGGAACTTGGTGGTTTGAATTCGCAGCCAACATACGGTAAGATTGGATCATTGCGGCTACGCTCCCAATTCACTCAAACAATTGCACGGGTGAGGAAAGTTATGACCAATAATGCACGTGGGTGTTGGAAGTCGAAGTAAGTTTGACATGTCGAAACCGCTAGTGAAACAGAGATCCTGAGGCCAATCTCGGGCAAGTACAGACTCAAATCTGAAGGTGGCCCAAGAAATTTAATGATTGCCCTCATTCTTAAATGCTTGATGGACAAACGGGAACCCCCATAGTGATTGATCACTCAAAACCAAAAAAAAAGCAGTGTGCTTTCATATGGAAGCAACCCAGTGAAAACGCAGAACAACTCTGTTGACATCTGTGGTTTCGGACCCGGTTTCGGAGTTTCAGCCAGCCATTGGGTAAATGTGACGGTGGTTAGAGTGCCATCCTGCTGCACGGCTAAGGTTCTGTAGTGCCCTTGGGTCCCATTGCCCCAGCGCGACACCTCAGCATTTTACCACCTGCAGACACACTTTGTCGGGTTTTGACATGTGTGATTCATCGTAGCAATCAATTGCAGTGACTCTGAAGCAAAAGAAACCAATAAGCAAACGAAGAATACATACCTGCCACCAAATTCCTATGACAGCGTTTCGTTGGTTGTAAATCTCAAGCAACACAGATACCGCCTTGGATGGTCATTGCACTACATTGGAAATGGATCACTGTTTTGCTAACCCCATGGCACGGGACGACTTGCTCAGCACGAGTTGGTGTATTATGAACACCACCAGCTCTCCGTATACTTTGGAGTTGTTCAACGACTGCAGGGTCATAAGCAACCTGTACTTGTCAGCAATTGTGGGCCAACGTTTAATTTATGATTGATTTCTTGTTTTTATTTTTATATTCATATATATTTATTTATATTCATATAATATATGTATGTATCTATATATATGTGTGTGTGTGTATGAATTTAAATATAGATATAGATGTAGATATCAATATCAAGATAAATGTATGCATCTATGTCTTTGTCCACTGTTGCTCCTGTGCCGCTTTGGAAACAGCTTGGGGCTGTGCAAATTCAACCCTGCTTCGCTTGCAGCTTGGCCCAAGCCAGGCACCAAGGGCTGCAGGAGCCGCGTTTGCTCATCTCTATGGCATATCACAGCTGGTTGGATCATGCTAACCGCTGCTAGCCATTCAGTCGACTTCGTCATTGATGTTCCCCAAGTCCTTCACAACAATCAACCAATGCCATCCAAAGAAGTGGTCCAAAACTCGTGACCTCAGTAGGGTTTCACCAGGTTACAATCACATGACCTCCATAAGACCTCGATGCATTGGGGCAAGTCTCATCAGCACCGGACAGCCATGGCCTTTTCGCTTGGACGACATTTCTGGGTGGCACTGGTGGCCTTGGCAGATGCGACCAAGGCGAGACCGGGGGATGGTGTCCCAGCCCTATGGGTTGGTCATGGGTGAATGATCCATGCTTGCGATGTTGATCAACCAACCAGTGATTATACAAATGAGTTATTCATTGATAACATATAGTCAACAAAATCAACAAATCATGTTGACAATATATTCTAATCATTTGTGATGTTGTGAACATACATGACTATATAGCAAGGCTTACCAATGATTAGCATATGGTCACCATCTAAGTGACTTTGCTTGAAAATGAAATTCTGACATCAACGATTGATTGGGGGGGAGCAATCAAGCGAATCGCCTGGCGCGGGCTTTGCACAGTTCGCCTGGGCCTGTCACCAAGCTGGGGCCATCTCCCACCACACCCTGCAAGGTGGATTCTTGCGGCATGCTGAATCAGGCCGTTTTGAATAGCATTAAAGCATGGTGCTGCGGTAGCAGCCCACAGTTGCTTGAAAATGGTTGATGTTTTACGCTTCATGCACTACGGATCAATCGGACCGATCTGTTGATGGTTGACCATACTAATGATCGCAAGCATACATCATTACATCACATATATGTAGCTACGCCATCGTGTAAAAAGAAGAACTAGCTGGTAAGCCACTTTTTCAACGCAGTTTCGGCTTAAGGGTCAATGAGCCTCACTTCTCATGAAGAAGTGAGGGTGGCAATAGAACGGACGTGGGACCGGGCCAAACACGTGCTGACCACTAGCACGAATCCCACGTTCTACAAAGCCGCGCTGGAGCGGCTCCGGGTGTTTTACTCGGAACTGCTCGACCTGAAAGAGCAGCACCCGGAGACTCCCTTGGCAGAGGGAGAAACTCCAGGAAAAGGAGGAGCTAAAGGAGCTCCAGCGGGCAAAGAAGCTCCAGAGGGCAAGGAGCCGGCAGGAGTAAAGGAAGCTCCAGAAAAAGAGGAGGAAGCCGCAGAGGAAGAGCCAAAGGAGTTGCCAAGGATACCCACTCCAGAACCACGTAGAGGAGCTGAGAAAGACAAAAAGAAAAAGAGAAAGAAGGAAGAGAAAGTTGCCAAGCCATCAAAGAAAGAAAAGAAATCAAGGCAGTCATCAGAGGAACAAGCCAAAAGCCGGAGTCTACGTAGCGTCACTCCAGTGGTTACCCCAGCTCCTGCAAGGGAGACTAGGAGAGAGTACAACTTGGACGTTGACTACGAGGGGGACACCTCAGGTGAACGGGGGGAGGAGTCAGAGGAGGAGAGGAAGTCTCCAGTTACTCCAGATCATCCCCCACCTCAATCTCCTGGACGGAGACGGGACTCAAGGAGTCGGAGTCTAGACCGAAGGTCAAAGCCTAGCCGACCTTCTTTGAGGTCCTCCAGCCCTCGGAGGCCCCGTGAACCAAGCTATCCGCCTGACAGGAGGAGAGGACCTCCCGACCGACCCCCAGGCCGGTTCACTGCTCCAGGTGGCCATCAGCAGAGGTGGAGTAAGGACTGGTGGCCCCCGAAATCCAAAGGAAAGAAAGCTCGAGAGCGCAACCAGGACATCGAGCGTTACGGGACTGATCCAGTCAGGAAAGCTCAGAGGCTGGAAAGGTACCAGTCAGGGTACCGTTGATGCATCGGCCGGCAGCGGCCAAGGCGGCTCCCCGGTTGAGGCGACCGGCAGCTGCGGCTCCTGCAGGCGGAGCTGGTGTGAGGCATCGAAGGCGTGGAGGCGCTCCTGTTGCGGAGAAGACTCCAGACCAAAAGTACCGGGACTTTGAGAAGGTAGAAGTCTCGGGGCTGGATCTTGGGTTGGTCCTTCCAGGGGATTGGATTGAGACTGACGAGGGCAACTACTCCGGTGAGGTAGCACAACTTGCAGGCAAAGTTCAACGGCTGGTGATCGAGGGGGGCAACGAGGAACTGCATCTTGAGCTGACAGGTACCAAGCTTGAGAGCCTCCTTCGGTACGGTTCGGCCCATCAACCAGCAGTGGTTCGCCTACATCTTTGCGGTGACGATTGTGACCAATTGAGGACAAACCCTGACCTCATCCACACCAAGTTCATCCGCAAGCTCAACCCTGGAGTTGTGAAGACATGGGAGGAAAATCTCCTGGGCGGCGACGAGCTTGGAAGGCTTCGGGAGTTGCAAGCTCCAGCACCTTCTCCGGCTCGGGAGAGAGTGTCCCCTTCGTCATCATCGGGGAAAAAGAAAAAGAAAAAGAAGAAGAAAAAGGATGGAAAAGAGAAGGAAGAAAAGAAGGCCAAGAGGGTAAAGCTTGGCGGCAGGACTGTGGCAAAGAAAGAGTTGAAAGCGCTTTACGAAGGGACAGGCTTGGATCCCGAGGTGAAGCACCGCAGTTCTTTGAAGAGAAGGACAAAAAGAAAGCTCAAGAAGTCAAAGGGCAGTTCCTCCAGCGAGAGCTCCAGCAGTGGGAGCGGGAGCAGCAGTGGGGATGCCCACGAGGAGTTGTTGGACGACAAGAGCAAAGTCCAACGAATAGCTCGGTTGGCCCCGGGATTGCTCACGCTACAGAGCATAGGGGCCATGAAGGAACATGTGAACCAAGCCTCCGGAACACCGTGGTCATTGGAGGTGAAGAGCATCCCACCGATCACCTTGCAGTATGCAAGGATGTTCCTGTTGCCCCGTGCCAGCCAAGCTATGAGCAGGGAGCTGATCACATTGTCAACCGTGATCGACCTTCTCCTGCTGGGGCGCTGCGCGGAGGCAGTAGATACTGCCTCCCAACGGCTCAAAGCTTTGGAGCTGGCAATAGGAGGGCAGCCGTGGAATACGGCGAGCAAGGTGGAGCTGATCCAGGGGATGGAGGCCAGTTTTGTGACAAGGCCAGAGCTCCAGATGGCGCAGAAAGAAGCAAAAGAAGACCAGCGATCGAAGGGACAATCCTATGCCTCCGGTTCAGGAGGAGAGAAAGGAAAAGGGAAGTCAAAGGGAAAGGACAAAGGCAAAGAGAAGGAGAAAGATCGAGGGAAAGGAAGCTCGAAGAACGAAGGGAAGAAAAACTCCTGACACATGGAGTTGCTGTGAGAAAGCTCCGGAAGGCAAAGGAGCAAGGTCAGTCCACGTGGCCTCCAGGACAGAAAGGGAGGAGCAGTGAACAAGAAAGTTTGGAACCACCGTCAAAGAAGAGGAGATTGGAGGTGTTAGAGACTCCCGGCAAGATGACTGCAAACAACAAAGAAGCTCCAGAGAAAGGAGATGGAGTGAAGGCTCCTGCGGCTGAGAGGGTTCTGAAAGGACCAAGAATGGAGACAGGAAAGAATCCTGTGCTTTTTTCAGAGGGACTAGAAGCTGCCACTTCAAGTCCAACTTCACGTGTTTCACCTCGAAATTTTTCCATGGACGAACCTCAGGACGTTTCAGGCTTGGGCCGAATTGTCGCTGAAAAAAGTGTGTGCCCGACTGCAAGCTTTCAGGTCAAAGACGTTTTCAATTGGCTAGAGGAACGGATGGACAGTTTTTTCGTTTCGCTTTGCAGGGTCCAGCCCACGGGCAAGTTATTTCCCTTGCCCTCATCCCTTCCTGTACTAGCCTCGATTTTTAGGAATGAATGTGAAGACAAGCTGAAGGCTCTTAGATGTGTGGTGGTTGGTCTCAACTCCATGAATGGTGAAGGTCTGGACAATCCAGGTCCCGTATCCAAATTTCAAACCGTCGTTTTGCAACAAATGATGGGCCATTGTAGCCGGATTTTGGATTGGGAATTTTTTGGGGAAGAGCTGTCTTGGGACAAGTTTTTCCGTGTCCGTGGGGTTGATTACAAAGGGGAGGAGATTCTTTCCGCACAGCAAATTTCTTGGGCAAATGTGTGCAGTGCCTTGCCTAGTGAGGTAGGTGGGGTGCCCCTCGAAGCTGTCGTGGATAAAGGATCGCGAAACTATGTTCTAAACTTTGAACAGTACCTCCTCGACCCCTTAGACCAAACGTATGTGCGTCCACCACGTGTAATGGTAGAAGACCACGCGTGGGAGCCACTGTGTTCCAACCTTTTGCGTTTGGGAGTTTTTGACAAGATCCATGAAGATGACCTGTACAAAGTTTGCGACAAACCCATTTTGAACGGACTCTTCGGGGTCTCAAAAAACGAATTTACTGAACAGGGTGTTGAAGTGATGAGGATCATCATGAACCTGATCCCCATCAATGCCATTGTACGAACGTTGGACAGTGATATTGCCACGTTGCCAACTTGGTCGGGGATTTCACCTTTGGAGCTGTTAGTGGATGACACGCTCGTGATTTCCAGTGAAGATGTTAGATGTTTTTTCTACATTTTCAAAATCCCAAGTTCTTGGTAAAAGTACATGGCCTTCAATAAGGCACTGCCTCCGTCGCTGTGTGGGGATAAGCCTGGAAAGTGGTACCCCTGCAGCGCAGTGCTTCCCATGGGATTTAAAAATAGCGTCTCGCTGGCCCAACATATCCACCGTAACTTGATGCGAAACGCACTTGTTATGACAGGGCTAGGTGGAGAAGGGGAGTTGCGTAAAGACCGTAGCTTCACCAGCGCTAATCCTATGTTCAGAATATATCTCGATAACTTCGACGAGTTACGCCGTGTTTCAAAGGAACATGCATCTTTGATTGAGGGCAAAGTTTCTCCCCTGGTGCAAAGCCTCAGGGAAGTGTACAAAGAAGTGGGGGTGCCAAGGCACCCAAAGAAAGCAGTTCAGAGCCAGCCTACAGCAGAGGTGCAAGGGGCCATTGTAGATGGACCCAAGGGCATCATTTATCCCAAGCCGGAGAAAGTTTTGAAGTACTTGAAGCTCACCCAGTTGGTGCTCCAGGAAGGGGCATGTTCTCAGAAACAAGCCCAAGTGGTGGGTGGAGGTTTGGTATATTTTGCTCTTTTCCGTAGGCCTTTGCTTGGTGGTCTGAACCACCTCTGGAAGTTCATCACTTCTTTCGAAGGGTACCCACCAGTGGTGCGCCTTCCCTTGCCCAAAGAGGTACAAGAGGAACTTGCCCGCATGATGGCCTTAGTGCCGCTTGCCCTTATCGATTTGAGGTGCAAACTGTCTCGGATTGTAACTGCGAGTGACGCATCCACTACAGGTGGAGGTGTAACAGTCTCCCAGAAGTTGACACCACAGGGTGCCATTGCTGCCCAGTGTAGCATCCGAGGGGACGTAGTGGAACCATCAGATCTGCCTCAAGTGTTGAGTGTTGGGATCTTCGATGGAATTAGTGGGCTTCGAGTGGCGTGTGATGTCCTTGGATGGAACATCTCTGGACACATCAGCATTGAAAAATCTGCTGAAGCGTCGCGCGTAGTTGAGTCCCGATTTCCAAACACCATTTTTGTATCACAAGTCGAAGATGTTACAGATGATCTGGTGAAATCCTGGTCACTGAAGTTTTCTCAGGTTTCCATTGTGGCCCTAGGGGCCGGGCCACCCTGCCAGGGGGTGAGCGGGCTAAACGCCAACAAAAAAGGAGCATTAAGGGATGCTCGAAGTTCCTTGTTTTGGCATGTCCGTAGAATCAAAGAGTCATTCCAACGACATTTTCCTTGGGCACAAGTGCGTGCTCTCATGGAGTCTGTGGCTAGCATGGATTCATCAGATGAGAAGGTTATGTCGGATGACTATGGTGGGCCGCCTGTTTATGTGGATTCCTCCGATGTTTCAATTGCGCGTAGACCGCGTCTCTACTGGTTGGATTGGGAACTCCTGCCAAAAGATGATGTTGAGTTTAGTCAACTGGAGTCAGGACGTGCAAAAGTCACATTGAAAGCTTCTGTACAGCTAGATCAGTACCTGTCGCCAGGGTGGTCAAAGACCAGCCCCGGTGCTTTTCCAACTTTTACTACATCTCGGCCCCGAGGGTCACCGGGATACAAGCCAGCTGGTTTGGCACAATGTTCAACTGAAGACAAAGCAATGTGGGAGAAGGATGAGTTCCGTTTTCCCCCATATCAATACCAAGCTGCTCATTGCGTTTATAACAGCAAAGGAGAGCGTCGTCTTTTGAACTGTGAAGAACGAGAGATGGCCATGGGTTTTCCAAAAGGATATACAACCCAATGCTTTGCCAAATCCAAGCAAGGCACCCAGGCTCACAATGATACCAGGTTGTCCCTGATTGGTAATTCATGGAATGTCACCACAGTGGCATGCTTGCTGAGTCACTTAGGTGAAGTGTTGGGTCTGAACCCACCTTTATCTGTGCAAGAAATTGTCAACCGTACAGCCCCAGGATGTTCAACAAACTTTCAAACGTTTTTGCAGCGACCGTTTATGCGTCCGCCTCGCAAATATGAAGGCCTCTCCAATGAGCTTGGTCTTGTTCGGAAGTTGATCTCTCTGGGAGGTGTCAAGGGTGATGATTTGCTTTTGAGTGCCAACACCGAAGATGTCGTAAGATATCACCGATTGCGTGCTTCGGTACCCGCTCGTCTTTGGAAATGGCGAACAGTAGCAGGATGGCACTGGAAATCTGATGATGAGCATATAAATGTCCTGGAAATGCGCGCAGCGTTGACGGCCCTTCGCTGGCGTATAGAAAAACAGGAGTTGGTCCAAAGTAAATTCATCCATCTTTTGGATTCATTGGTTTGTTTGCACTCCCTTAGTCGCGGTCGGAGTAGCAGCCGTAAGCTGAAGCGTACCTTATTGCGAATAAACGCACTGCTTCTTGCCACTGATTGTCATGTGGTGTGGGCTTATGTCCACACAAAGGACAACCCTGCGGACCGTCCAAGCAGACGGCCGCAGAAAAGAAAATGGAGCCATGCCTAAAAGGCATTTGGAAGCTCCCACGCAAGAAGCCCGTGCTAAATTTCGTAAGCAACTAGGTACGCTCCGCGATTTAACAGTGCAACCGGTCACCAAAACTCGGTACCGTCAAGCCTTGGACCAATTTTTTGAATATTTGAAAGCTCATCATTTAATTTTGCCTCACCGTTTAGCTGATTTGGATCGTATAGTAGCCGACTACCTTGAGTACCTGTGGGCCGAAGGCCACGGACGCACTCATGCATCTAACATTTTGGCAGCAATTCAGGATGCTCAGCCCCAGACAAAGGGGCATTTGCAGGAAAGCTGGCGACTTCTGAAAGCTTGGAGCGTGCACGAAGTGCCAAACAGAGCTCCTCCGTTCCCATATGACGTCGTTCAAGCTCTATGTGGGTACGCAATGTTTAAAGAGCAGCCTCACATGGCGCTCACCCTTTTAGTAGGCTTTTTTGGGCTCCTGCGAACTGGAGAGGTGTTAGCTTTGCAAACCAAACATATTTCTGTGACTTCGCCTAAAGGGCCCGCAGTCATTAGTTTAGGTTTAACGAAGTCTGGCAAACGCCAAGGAGCATCGGAATCAGTCACCATTTATTGTGAAGATGTATGTCGTCGGTTATTTCAATGGGTCAAAACCCAATCTCTGGATACGTTTCTTGCAGGTCCATCCCATAAATGGCGCAAAACTTTTAATGATTACCTGGCCGCTTTGGGTTTTCATAAATGGGATTTTCGACCTTATAGCTTGCGTCGAGGAGGCGCGACAGATCAGTTTAGAAGGCAGCCCCAGTTTGACAAGCTACTGGTGTTGGGTCGATGGCAAAGTTCTCGCACCGCTCGGGTGTACGTGAACGAAGGCCTAGCAGTGTTGGCAGAGTTGAAACTGCCATGGACATCATTTTCCAAAAATATGCTGGCACAGTATCTTCGAAGTTTGAGTAAACCCCTGCCTAAACTTGAGCCCTCACCAAAGGTGAAGGTCAGGGGGAACCGGAAGAAGCAGAAATCCAAGACAAAAAGAGCGTGAAATTTGCACAGGTTGCAAAAAACTTGACAGAACACTACCTGCTTTGGGTTTGGCCGAGCAGTAGTGACGTCAAAAATACCGGTGCTGAAGGTTTCTAGGGATTGGCCGGTGCCTTCAGAGGTATTTAGGGTACGGAAACCCTCGCTCTTTTTTGTCTACCAACAAAATTTTGCCGGAAGGGGGATTGTTTCTGTTTTTCGAATTGTTTTAACTTGACAACTCTGATCCTGCAGAGCAAAAAATGGCGTGAAGCTTGTGAGTCTTTGTAGCTACGCCATCGTGTAAAAAGAAGAACTAGCTGGTAAGCCACTTTTTCAACGCAGTTTCGGCTTAAGGCCCCCCCAAATTGTTTCCACTCAATTTTTTCCCCCCCAGGAAGCAGAAATCCAAGACAAAAAGAGCGTGAAATTTGCACAGGTTGCAAAAAACTTGACAGAACACTACCTGCTTTGGGTTTGGCCGAGCAGTAGTGACGTCAAAAATACCGGTGCTGAAGGTTTCTAGGGATTGGCCGGTGCCTTCAGAGGTATTTAGGGTACGGAAACCCTCGCTCTTTTTTGTCTACCAACAAAATTTTGCCGGAAGGGGGATTGTTTCTGTTTTTCGAATTGTTTTAACTTGACAACTCTGATCCTGCAGAGCAAAAAATGGCGTGAAGCTTCTGAGTCTTTATATATATATATATATTTATTTATTTATATTTATATTTATATATTTATAGAGAGAGAGAGAGATTTATGCTTATATCCAATATCAACCGTTATCATCATTCATCAATCGCTGCTGACCACTACTCATGGTTGGACGTCAGTGCATGGGGTCGCACTCCTGAAGGCCTCAGCGTTGGTGGCAGCCATGCTGTTGAAGATATCAAGACATCATAGACATCTATAACAAATCTCCAATTCACATCACGAGATCTGGGCAAGAACCCTCCTACAACAAGCAACCACCACGTTATCACACCATTGCCCAAGCGTATCGGTTTCTGACGTTTGTTGCGGTGGCTTTTGACCAACAGGACCTGTGGCTCCAAGACGTTCAGAAGCAGCTGACGGCGGCCGGCTCGGTTGCTTCGTCGGGCTGTGGAGCCGTAAGCGCTGGAACCGAGCCTCCAAAGTTGCAGGAGGCCCCAGGACCTGGTGGGGCGGAGATGCACCTAGCGCTGCCAGAACGTGTGCTGCCACAAGGATTTCGCGGCGACAAAGGAGGTGAAGATTGGAGGAGTAGATCACTAGATGAGGCCGTCCACTTTTTGCACAAGGAAGAAAAGTGCCAATTCAGTGCCACAGCTACGAATGACTTGCTTTGTATACCAACCAGAGCCTGGAGCCAGCCATGATTCAGTGATTGTCATTGATTTTGTCATTGATTTTCACTACTGCCATGTATTGAGAAATCTTTGCGCAGCAACCGGGATGAAAGGGTCGTAGGGTAAAGCCAGAATTCTGATTCTGATTGTGATTGTGACATGACGCGTAGAAAGCCTTCTACGAATGTAATCACACAATAGGACACAACTGAGTGCTTCCGAAAGCTTCGCTTCCCGTCCAGCAAGAAATAACAAGAGATGAATTATGCAAGAGGCACATGAGACCTGCTATTCATGATCGGGCAAATTTCTCCACCACTTAGCTGACCTGTTTTCCTTGATTGTCGGGAACAGTAGGCCTCAGGAGGGTCGGATATCCCTTCAATGAAAGCCAGTCGTACCCAATCAGAGACAGCCAAAAAAGCATGAAAAATCCTGCCTAAAATGGCCAGGGCTTTGAGGGCTGGGAGTCTTTGATGGTCATGGACTACAAGCTGGTGCCTCTTGTCTTTGCGCCAGGCTATACAGCAAAGAAAGTGATGGCCTATTAGTGGCTTATGACTGGTGGCTCAGCGTGATGGTTTATGATGGCTTATTGAAGTAAATTTGATCACTCCGAATGCAATAGCAGCCATCAAGGACTACCAATGGAAAATTGCTGAATAGTAGAAACGACTTTGTGCGCCTAGCGAGTGGCTTTCAGACCTTCTATTCCCAACTGACTTCTCTCACTCCGGAAACTTTGTTTTTGTGAGGCAGGGGGGGGTACATTTTGGAGCTGCCATTGTCCATTGTTGCCAAAGACAATGATAGGACATCCCTCGTCAAAAGGTTAGTTGCATTTAGTTCGCCATCGGCATCTGGGGAGCCAAGAAGCCGAAGAGGATCACTACTACGCTCGGCAGATGAAAAACGCCATGCAATTCTGTCTAGTGATGTTGTGAGTTGACTGCTGTACAGCAGTTTCATGGCCTTCGCGGAAGTTTTCCGCACACAACACTTCATGATTGCTTAGAAAGTGACATTTTGTTTTCCGGTATTTTCCGGTGATTTGACTAGCAATTTGTTGTATCAATTGCACGCGCCACAGAACGGTACAGGAATAGCACACATTACCTCAGCAAACGCCAAAAACGAAAACTAGATGGGTTCTTCGTTCACGGTTTGCAGTCTTTGGCATCCAAAAGTCACCAGGTGAACCATCCCCAGGTGAACCATGACCAGGTGAACCATGACCAGGTGAACCATCATGTTGCAACCCTTCAACTCCAGTGTAGCTGGCGCCCCCCAGGAACCGCTCCTTCTACGTCCAAGTGCCTACAGGCCTTGGTGCACGACCGGCGCCGCTGCTGATTGCGCTGCATGCGCAAGGCTTCCAGGCCGATAGTGTCTTGGCAGAGATGGTGGGCTTGCTCCCATTACCATTGACCATTACTATTGGGTTGATAAGGGTTGATCAGTGAGTTATTCATTATTGTTAACCCATTGACATCTTATTGACCATTGTTAAGCTTACCCTTGTTGACTATTTATTAAATGTGAAGGTTTCGAAATGTTTTGGACTTTTCTTGCACTTGTATTATGTTCACGCTTGCAATCACAAACTGGGTAGGAAACTTCCAATCGAATTGATTTGAACGGCCTGTCACAGAGGAGATTATCAGGACTTAGTTCTGGGATTGTTGCAGCGTCAGTGAAGAAGAGGGGATCATGTGAAGGTTTTGCGAAGCAGGGAGCTCGAAGTGTGAATCTTCATTTGGAGGCCGCAAATTCACTCCAAATGACTGCAGATTTAACTTCCCTGCGAAATAGTCAGATTCCCCTGACCCCCTCCGAAAAGCTTACATTCCCTGATGATTCCCTGGTAAACCATAGTTTCTCCTGCTCTTCCCTGACATTCCCTGGTAGTCCCCACGGTTATCGCTTGGGATAGTCAGGGGTTGTTCTCCCTCACCTGGCCCAAGGCTATGCCCAGGCACATGACTTTGGAAGCTTTGGGCAAGCCCTGGGTGCCTCGGCCAGGAACCACGGGATACTTCACGGTTGTGTGCAACTTCAATCATTCGGTGTAATGACAAGCTAGTTAGATGCTAAAATGCATTATGTTGTGTATCAAGCTTGATATAGCTAGCTGGAATCATAACCCTTCATGGTCATGGCTGGCAGCAGCACATGTCATCAGGCCTTCCATATCGCCTAACCAAGTGGAAAACTCCACAACTGCCACTGGTACTTCGGCGGTTCGGTGACATTAGGTAATTAATGTGTTCGCTTGGGGTAAGCCATAAACCGATCCAGGTGTGAATTTAGACGGAAACATTCCAGGAAGGGCCAGCAAATGGCAGGCCACTACTTGAAACAATCAAAAGTCGACCGGCTTGAAATTGAAAAATGATGCCAAGCCATTTGCCACCAACAGCTTGGCAGACACCAATCCACGCCCAAAGCTTTCTGCCTCGGCTTCTGCTGAGGCTTTGTTAGCATTTACCCCCAGGGATTGGACGATGCCCTGCCTGGTGGAGCGGATTTGGGCACCGGCTGGAACGTGGGCACCGCAGGCTGCAGCTCATGCTGGTGTTTTTGCTTTCGTGCAAAGGGTTGGTTATGGCTGGTTGGTAGGTCATTGTGGAGGTGCCTTTTGGTGACCCCCGTGGTTGGTGGATGTGTTGGTTGGTTGGTGGGTTGTGTCACTTCACCACTGCCATGAAATTCCAAATCACATGCGTCAATTCATGAACCACTGCCATGAATCACTGACACATGGACCCGCATCTTGCTTTGTTGCTGGCAGGTGACAACCAGACCTGCATTGGTAGTGAAGTGATGGCAGATTGTGACTCGCCTGTGGTTTCAGTGGCTGCCAATACAGATCACCCCACGGTCAAGTGCTGTGTGTTCGCATGGGTCCCATCCTGGGCACCCTCAGGTTACGAGTCCTGCTGGGAACAACATCAGTGCGGTCGCTGCAATTGGTCGGGCTGTTACGATGAGCGGCTCTTCATTTTCTCCATTATTGAGGCCCAAGAAGGGTGTTCAGAAGTTGGTTGGTTGATGTTGGTTGATATTTGCGTCAGAGTCCTTTTGATCATATACCAAAGATTGTACATGCCTGAACCATATCACATGAAAAGTATCGATGACATACATATGCAGATAGACACATGGTGTTGCTTGATTTACCACATACACATGTATATGATCATCTATGGATGATACACGTTAGGTCCTTGTGCACCCGGGATTTGGCTGCTCCACCGATGCCTGATCGGGTGCAGGTAGTGAACGATGGTGAATAAGGTTGTGCTTTGCTGATTTGCTGTGAGTTGCTCATGGTTTTTTAGGGTTGATCAATGGTCATCAGCCAACTAACCTACCAACGAATGGAAGAAATCACATTATGGAAGTGATGTTGGAAGGCGAAGATATGCCAGTTATTGGATACAGCAGGAAAATTCAATGATTGCATCCGAGAATATCCTCCTTCAAGCCTACCCACAGCTCAACAACGTGTTTACTGTTGGCAACAGTGCTTATTTGTTTCGCTTGTACAGGCATGTACCCCTTTGTTTAGGAGCCCAGTCACGCTTCATGTGTTGGTCCTGCCTGTTGCCGTTGACCCCTGTTTCGGATTTGGAGCTGTCCCGAAAAATGCCACCTCGTCCAAGAAGCTTCGCACAGCACCTGCCTGCTTTGTAGCCTTGAAACCTCCCTGGTAAGGCCGTGAGTGGAGTTCTTTGCATCGATTCGTCGCGGGTCTACGTCACTGGTGAGAGCAATGGTGGAATGCTGGCGCACTTCTTGGTGCAATCTCTTCCAGGTGCCAGTGCTCTTTGGGTCGCTGTTTTCCAGTTCGGTTTCCTGAAACATCCTGAAACAACTTGAACTTGGATCACTTCAGTCACTTGGATCACTTGGATCACTGAGTGGATGGACTTTGGAAAGTGGCAGGCACTTTCGCCGCTGTGGCTCCATGGTTCGGCCTGCCCTTGCTGGGATATGGCCTGGGTGCACAATTTGAACTGGTGCGTGATACCAAGGACACCGGGCGGAGCTTGCCTAGTTGGATTCGACATTCAAAGGTGACTAGACACGTGGACATACACAGAATGACATAGACAACATGTGGAACTACACAACAGTCACATGTGCGTGTACGTTTAGTTACGTTTATACGCCCCTCGGAACACGAGGAGATGGACCTGTCGGTTTGATACTTGGGGTTACCACTTTAGAATGATGAATGCATACCATGACTTGTGAGGTGTAGCGATGCATTTGTTCATTTACTATATCCTTTATGAATCATCCTGGGGATGTACTAGTCATGCTTCGCGGTACTGTGCGCTGTAGCAGTTCATTGTGAAGTGAACACCGTGATGCCTTTGACCTGATCTTTTCGGATTTGTGCCATCCCTTCGCCCCTTTCAGCTGTGAACATCCCACAGGAAAGTCGTCCCTTTCTGAAAAACACTATCCTACAAGAACCAGAGGTGAACTCTACTTAGTCTATTCATGGGGTGATGCTGATTGAACCCTGTTGAAGCCTAACAAGTCACCGGCTGTGGGTATCATGGGAATCCTTGGGTCATGTTCCGGGGAGGTGAACCGATGAACCGGGGTCCAGCGGGTCACCAGCAGTTGCACACGAGGATTCTCGGCAAACCGCCATGCTCCAACTCCACGGGCGCGATGATGACGTGATGCCGGTGGCAGGTGCGCTGGCTGCGACAATGATCCAATCAATGAAGGGTTCCAACATGTTCCAACTGCCAGGGCTGAAAGCATGTGATTCCAAAATGTTTGAAGAACGGGAAAGGCCTATATAGCTACCTTCCCTGTTGATTGGTTGGTCGGATGGCTGCATGTAGCTGCGATGCCAAAAACCTGGTGGGAATGTGGGGCCCCAAGCTCAGAATGGAGGTTTGGTTCATTTTACTGGCACCGTTCCCTGAATGCGATGAAGAAACACACAGAAAAGTAAAGTTTGATCACGCCAAGTAGATATCGAATTTGCAAACATCGCAGTTGCTGATCAGGTTGTTTGGAAGAGAACCACCCATGTGAGATTTGATCTCAGTGGTGTCCCCCATCTCGTATGTTACAGGTAGATGTTGGATACGTTACCGCTTACAACTTTGCATCCCATTTAGTTGGGGGAACCCATTCAGGAGAAGTCGTTACCGTTTTGCGTTCAGTTGCGTTGTAGATGGTCACCAAAACGCACTCATTTTAATGTAATACACTCTTCACATAGGATTTCATGTCAGGAGCAAATACCTCGTTTATGGTTATGACCGCAGTTCCATGGTGTTTCATGTCTCATGTGTAATTATACAGATTGTTATGCCATTTTTGTTTTCCAAACATGGCTCATCACTCTGCCTGGTGCCGATCAGCGGCAAGAGCAGTCAGAGAATACAAGAAGCAAGGAATCGCGACGCAGTAAGACAAACGAAACAACCATCATCCCAAAATCAAGCTTGTAACCGACGGTGGCTAAATAGAGAACACGGTGGCTAAATATGAACAAAACATTTGACTCAATATTTGATCTTCAGAATGCCATGTTTACCTTTGCTTTGCCCCTTTTCTGCTTGCTGCTTTGGTGAGAAACAATCCAGAAGCAGGGTCCAGATTTATTTGTTAATTATGCTCGATGGATGGGCCACGTGCTTTCCATAATATGTTTTGATCTCGCAACCCATCTCGCCCCGGATCTCGCCATGGATGCCCCACTGTCCTCTCCATGATGGATTTTGGTTTCTTACATGTTTCTTACATTTGGAAACGATGATGTGACATACCGCGTTCCATGCGGAAGTACAGTATGCTTTGGAACCTTGGGAAACCATACTTTTGACCTGGTGCGTTCCATGCAGAAGTCTTGTTTTAAACAATCATTTGATCACATTTGGAGGTCTCTGCGTTGAAGCGTTCCCGTTCGGACTCCAGCTTTTGGTTCTGCCTTTTTTGCCTTAGCCATGACGGGTGCGTTCCATGGTGTTTTGATGGTGTTAGGATTGCTGGTTTAGTCTTTAACGTCCACCTGTAGTGGTACGCGGGCCTGAGAGCATGCCCCCACCAAGGAGGCTTGGCTTTGGCCGGTGCCAGTGATTAGTAACTTTATTTTGTGCAAAAATTGGTCCGTCTCATCATCCAATGATGTTTAGAGATGCTTGTTGTAGCAGTTTCCTTGGCATGGCACCTCAGCCGTGGCTGCAGGCGGCGTGGCTGGCAACAAATGGATCTACGAACCGCTGAACAAAGTGCAGCAGGGATGGGCTGCTGTACATGTCACTCTGCGTCAAATTCAGTTGTTTGTAGATTGACTCCTGGGTGGCTTTTCTGGAGATCATTGGGCTTGCTGGCTGTCAGTCTTTTTAAGTCAGATTTTTAGTTTGCGCTGGGAAAATGCCTGCCCTGCTCAGGATTGCGACACAACAGCCAGCACGACCAAGACCTACTGGGATGGGGGTTCGGGAAATTTCAGCTGCCTGGAATACAAGGGCTGCTCCAGCGGCCGACGAATCATGCGCTGCTTCTATGATGGTGGGCACATGGACTTGCCCGAGGATGGCATCGCTGACCAAATCACTTTGTGGTGCGCCAGTGCTGGGAAGGAAGTGGGATCAATGAAGTGGGATGAAGTGGGTCTTGCTTTTTCACTGCTTTCTTTGCAAACGCAGGGCTCTTTGCCAGAATAAAGGGCAGTTCTTACACACATCCCCCTGTTTCATTTACCAGATGACGAACCAGGGATGTCGACATGGCTTGGTACTTTGAGCCAAAGGGTAGACGGTATCCGCACTACATGTCTCCATGCCGTTCCCGTGCACCAATCGGTTTCACACCACTCCTTGTTTGGTGCAGGTGCAATCGGCGTCAAGGGAACAGAACTGGGAAGGACATGATTGATTGGTCATGGCGCACGTTTGTCGTTAATTCATGAATTCATGATGTTAATCATGGTGCACTTGAGATCTATAAGCATCAATCCTCAATCACATTGACATTAATCCTATGAACACCAACAGACTGTGTCTTGAAAGTGATCAGCGTTGTCATTTCAGAGCCCCAGCGCACCGGCTTTCACGCAACAGGTTTTTACTCCAGTACCGCTTGGACGATCCATGGACTCAGGATGTAGGTGCACCATCCGTGATGGTGTGAGAGGTCCATGCTGCTGGTGATTGTGGTCTCAGAGCACCGGGCATCATGACGCGAAGCCATATCGACGCAAGTGCTTCATGATGTAGGAACAAAGGAGTATAATTCGCACCCACAAAATCATCATGAGTGCTTGCCAAACTGTTGCAAGATGGTAGTGCGGCGAATATGCGGTACAAAACGAAATTGCTGTAATATGCTGTAATACTCTGATCATGTAGGACACCATTTGCTGAAACAACTTTTGTTTTACCCTGTGCCTCGGGGCCACTGAGATTGCGCAATTCTCTGCGGCACAGCGAACTACCAGGGTTCGACAAAGGATGCTGCGGAGAGTGCAGTGTTTGAATTTTCGCTATCCCGATGCCTGGATCAGAGGGGGCAGCCCTTCACCTGAAACTCCAGGTTGTTCGGAAGGTGCCAGCCGCAACTTCACACGGGTGCCCGCATCAAATATGCTCGTGGCACCTAGGAATTCATTGGTACAGAATGACGGGCCGGCCACGGATGAAATTGTGCAAAACCGCTTGTGCGTGGAGAGACCATCCCACCATTTCCCCACTTTCTCAGTGAGCATTTGGGTTCCCTCAAACGAAAAATCCTGAACTGTCCGACTTTGCTTCTCAATTACTTTTGAGAATGGTATGACCATCCCAGCAGTGCATTTCAAAAGTTCACGTCTTTGGTTCGTAGTACAATGGGCGCCCCACCAGGGCGTGGTCACTGGGCCGCGGATACCGAGGAGTCCATGCTGGGCCGTGCGTTGGCACAATCCAGTGGTACCAGGTTCCGGATGGGCACTGGATTCGAGGCTGCGGACGGGAACCCATTCAATAATTAGAACCATCCTCGAGGGGTTCAACCTCGGAATGGAAAACAAAATCAAAAAGAGAAAACTCATCTACTAATGTGAAACTACTTCCAATTTGTGCTTTCGCACCTCTTTCACAATTAATTAGCCGGAGAATACATGAGGGATGAACAACAAAACTCCTCAAGTTAGTGTTTTGGTTATAGAGGTTATACCATGAGCTGCGAATCTCGGTTCACCAACAATCAGTAGGTTTGGGATGGAATGTTGCTTCTTTCTTCATCCCTCGTTGGCCAGTTTCTGAACCATAGTTAACCACTTTTAACGACCACTAAGGAGCAATTACTTAATGACCAACCATCAATTAGCAATTCATCAAGCATCATCAATCAATTCATTAACCATTCGTTAACCATCAATGACCAACCATCATCAATCATCATTGCCTTTGAGTCTCGGTCACAGGAGGTAGAACAAAAATAATCACTAACCATTCACTAGCCATCAATGTGCCATTACCTCAGCCCGAATTTCAGCTTTGGGCCGCACAGGCGGGCTGCCAGCATGCCACAGAAGCGCAGCTCCAGCACTGGACGTGTGTCAAAGACGCCGACGAATCAGCTGGAGCCTCTGGTTTGTAGAGCAGACCGAGCAGTAGTGAATGATTGGTTGATGGTTGGTAGCCTATGGTGGCTTAATACTAACCATTATGATTAGTAAACATGTATTGTAATTCTGACCATTAGTATGGTTAATATATTGGTGGCTTAATTATGTATGATGTTTATACCTTTTTCCCCGATGGTGGCTTGATTCATCAAGATTTCCGGAATGTCTGAAGCATCAACCAACCAGCCAATGGTTCATAATGATGGTCAATACTGGTAAAAGATGGCCAAGCATAGCTAACGGTTTGTAATGACGGGCAAAAATTGCATTGCATGGCTGAATAGTTTGTAATGATGGTTGCTACGTAGTTGAATCGTGGTGAATGATTGTGAATGGTAATTAGTGATGGTTGACACTGCTGCATTGTGCGTCATTTACGGTTTCCAACGCTGATATTTGCGGTCAATTCTGGTGTGTAAGTATCAACCCAGGAGGGGAACGGCCAATAGAATTAGCTAACAACGCTTATTGACGCGCTGTGATAGTCAACCGGTCGTATAGATAGTGTTGAGAACGGTAAGTATCAATTGATTAGTTAGTCTTAATTAACACATTTTTGCCATTGTGTATTGGCAATATCGGTCAGAATGGTTGGTGAATGGCGTCAAGAAGTAGCTGTGGTTACCTGTGGCAAACTGGACATTATGGACATTACCACCTAATCTACGGCATATACCGATTGTGATGTCATAAGAATGTCAAGCATGAAATTGGAAGTGAAAGATCCAACTGATTTGTTAAGCTTCTGGCATCTTTGGGCCTTTCACCTTGAGATTGAAAGATCATTTGCACTGGCCGTTTTTTCGCCTGAATTAGTTGGTGGCTGAGATCAGATACCTCAGCCTGTTGCCTCCAGATGATCCGCTCCATCCCTTCTTTGTCTCCGAGGCCAGTTACATTTCACCGCAAGGCGCTACAAGTCCGTTGTGATTTCCTTAAAGGGAACATGTTTTGTTTTTGGATCGTTGGTTGTTCGTGGTTGTGGACACTTCATGCTTTGAAATGGTGGTTTGCTGTATGGCATTGCCAGACCTTGTTCGTGTTGAGTACTTGTCTTGTTGGAACTCTGTACCATGTTTCACCCGTCATGAGTCGCTCACTTACAGCCAGCCTTTGTTGTGAAATCAGTGCCAGCATATCACAAGTTGCTCGCATCGGCATTTGGACACCGCAGCCCATTTGGCCGATGCGTTTCATCGGTCATCTTTTTTTTGGGCCGTCCAAAGTGGGAGGCCGTGGTTGGCTGCGGCAGGGGCTGTGAAGGATGGTGGATTGGTCATCAGGACACCATGGTTCATATACCATGGTGGGTTACGCTCCCCGGCTTGCAGGGACTTACATACTTAGAATGGCACCACAGCACCTTCGAGGTTTTTGTACAGTCACTTGTTTCACGGTTGTGAAGGGCAATCTATCATGGAAGCGCTGACATGTACACCCACATAGGCATTTGATAATACATAATTATAAAACACAGTATAACTTAAATGTATGCGCATATGCGTGTTTATACATAATGTTTATGTGTTTACATGTGAGCGCGTCATCGGTGGAGGCAAACAATTACATAGCTAAACAATATTAGACATACCCAACGAGAATCGTGATGATTGGCAATGCTAGCTGGTTTGCAACTGGAACTTGGGCGCCACACCACCAGCCATCATAGTTGATATGGAGGCTTTGTTCTCATAGAAGCCGATTTCCATAGCTATGATGATTCCAAACACACTGGCTGCTAGAATTGGGATGAACAGCAGCCATATCACAGATTGGTTGGTCTTAGTTTTCGAACCGATTTGTTTAAGATTGGTTGGTTGTTCCCACTTACCCACTATCACAGTTTCAGTTTAGCCATGCTTAGCCCTTGCAAATCAATGACCTGCTTTCAACCGGCTGCACCGCACGACTGAAAAGTGGCAAAGCACCTCTTTGATCCTCAAAAATCAAGTCCAACATCATCCAACAAATCTTAGCACCTTGGCCTTGTCACTCAATTGGTGGTAGTACTGAATAGTAGGGGAAAAACAGATCAATCGGTAACACACTTTGTGGATCAACTGCCAGGTGCCAACCACCAACAAACACGAGAAACTCTGGGGCTGCGCAGGCTGCCCTCACATGCCAACATGAGTACCAGAATGCCGTGGACGCCCAGTGGGGGAGCTGCCATCAGACCATCCATCTGTGGGAATCATATGGAATCATTGGATCATCTTGGCCAAGCCATGTGGCGACACCTCGGGGCTCAAGTGTCTGGACAATTCCGGCTTGTAAGTCCATAGAACGGAAGGACGTTGAAGGACCTTTCTAGGATTTCACCCGTAGATGTCACAAGTTTTGGTCTTTGTCACTGTGCCCTAACCATGTTGCTTTTTCCCTTCAAATAGGCAACGCTTCAATGGAGCTTGGTCGTGACTATCAAGTGCTATTGCAGTACCCAGATTGATTCACTCCCTTTGTGAACGGAGGCCGGCCGAACCAAACAAAAGAGAACCTTGCTCTATTTCCACAAGTCCCCAGCCATCTCTGCCATAGCTGGCTGGAGGGGACGTGCCAACACCAATAGTATAGCCAGATGGCCTCGGTGTTCAACGTTTGACGGATTGAAGATATTGATATTACGATATTCACCTTTTACTCCGGATCATATTTTTTTGGGATCAACAGTATAGCAGTCCATGTTGAACACTGTAGCGTTGACCAAGTGCCAAGCTGATGAGCCTAGTGCCATGTTGAGCACGGCCACGCCTTCCCAGCCTGGTGCTGAGGAGACGGGCCTGTACAGCGGGGGACACCGCCAGCAGACCCCTGTGCCTTGACAGATCATTGTTTTGTTGGTTGGCTGGTTGGTAGGTCGCTTGGTTTCTTTCTTTATGTGTGTGTGTTTTGTTAGTTTGTTTGTTACTTTGTTAGTTGGTTTGTTTGTTTGTTCGTTCGTTTGTTTGTTCGTTCGTTCGTTTGTTTGTTCGTTCGTTCGTTCCTTCGTTCGTTTGTTCGTTCGTTCGTTCGTTTGTTTGTTTTTGGTCATAGAAATATGTTTTGGTTTGTTTAGGTTTGTTTACCTTTGTTTGTTTGCTCGCTTCGGCGCTTCTTTCCTTGTTGGTTGTTTGCCATTGTTGCCTACTTTGCATTCTATGAACCTTGTCTCGCATTCATTGCACTATGGTCTTGGGGACTGCATGATACAGAATATAATTGGATGTATGCATTGCACACTGCACTTTTCGCGTTGCATGTTATGCTGCATGCTGCAGTGCGAGTTCTATATAGATGCATATGCTCCGCGAGGATTTGTAGCCCATGTTTTTGACAAATGTGATTGCAAACACTCCAGCCAGGACTATTGAATCTACTGACCACTTTCTTGAGTTTTTGCGATCTCAGTCGGGCTACCTTCTTATTCCCACAGTCCAAGGTCACTTTGCGTGCTCTGTTTGATGAGTACAGCTACTGGCCATTTCGAAGTATGCTAGTTGGTGGTTTTTCAACATTTTTCCACAAGATTTTGGATAGTTGATTGGTTGACGCCTATTCTTGGGATGACTTACAACCACCAAGCAGTACAAACCATCTCTTCTTGGTGGGGGTGGCTTGGGGCGGCTTACAGGATCCCTGTTGTTGTCACACAGGGCTGCAAGATGAAACTGTTTCATAGGTCTTGAACCCGTCTATCAAGACTTGGGAGTTCATGGGGTCGCTCCTTCTGCACCAAAGTTTAGCTCCTTTTTGCTGCTTCCCTGCTCGAGACCAGATGCGTGACTTCAAGCTGTGGGCAAAGACCAGTAATCGCCTGCCAACATACTTGGCCCTTCGTAGCTTTGGCATTGTGCCCGTTCTAACACAAAGTTATATCCGAAAACCTGGATTGCAACTCGGTTCCGGCATACTTTTGCTTTGTTCGATACGTGAAGATCCCTCTTGATCCTTGCTGCTCAAAGATGCGAAGGGGACAAGGTTGGTTCACCTTGGTTCAACGCATGCACGAACGACATGGATCACAGATGTCAGGTGCAAATTTGGAACCAAATGCTATCGCAGCAGGGAACTCAGAGAACTCAAAGAACTCAGATTTGCCCATCAGCAGCGCTCGGTTGGAATGCTGAGATGTTGAGGTTCGCAGGCTCAGATAGCTTCAGAGATCAGCAGTTTGATCCAGCTGTCAATGAACTCCCAATCCTGCAATAGCAATGATAATTTATGGACGTACTCTGAGAAGGTACATTTTGGTGTGCCCAAAAAAGTGTGAGAGATGACAAAGCCACTAATTGCTTTAGGTGCAACTGAAACATGCATTAATTTCCAAAAGATGAGCATTGCGCGCCCAAGAGTTGTTGGCATTCCTCAAGTAAAAAGATGGGTTTGGGCTGGAAACTGTTCGGGCACGCCCACATGTGCAGTACATGTGCACATGCACACGCACAGTGGGAGAGAGAGAGGGGGAGAGGAAAAGGACTGGGTCGGGTAGAGATGTATTACCATAGGCATACTGGCATGCGCCAAAGTGTGTCATACATTTGCACGTTTCTTTGGATGCATTGTGCCCTTGTACTTTCTATTTGCCAGTACCATTTCCGTACTGCGCTTGGCCACCAGGAAACCCTGAACATTTGAAAGAACAGGCGCACCCCTGGGACCCAGCAAGAGCCTCAGAGGGAACTTGACGGCTTGAAAAAATCAAGCCAGAGGGAACCTGGACTCTTTACTTGGACGTGCATCAGTGGGAAATCGTTGTGGTTAGCACAATGGTTATAGTTACAGGCATCATATCTCACTTAAAACCATGATCACTTCCCAGGCGAAACCCCAGGTGCACGTTCAAGTAGGGAGTGCTCTTCCAAGACTGCAAACTGCGGCGAGTTTGCCGATGTGGCGTGAAGTGGGCTGTTTGTCGCCGTTTGTTGGTTGTTTATGTTGTAGGTTGTTTGATTCAGGTGACTGTGCTAGTTGATCCAATTGCCTGGTGTGGGATTTTGATAGAGTAGTAGGAGCGCGAGATCACAGTAAGTCATGGGGCACGATGGGGTTGAGTTGATTGCTGAACACGCCAAGGATTACTTGACCTGCTGCGCCGCATCCGACCACTCTCCAGAGTCCCTCGGCTAATCACAGCGGATTGGATGGCCATGCGCTCCCTTTTGTGTTGAGGGCTGTGCTGGCTAATGGTTGGTTAATCTTGGCTACTGATGATTAATGATGGCTGATGACAGCAAAGTCAGAATGCAATTATGGAGCCGGGACAACCTTGAGAACCAAGATTCCCGAGTGTTTCTGTTGGTCGCTGCATGCTACCCCCTGCGAAACTCCTCGAAAAGAATCTCTTGGAACCCCTGCGAGACCTACATTGTGACTTTTGAACGTTGATGTCCAACATTCCTCAAGTAACTGTGGGACATTGTGGGGTATCTCCACCCATTGTCCTCCACACTGTTGGTGATATTTTCTATTACCACATTTTGCCACTCTTCATAGGTAAAAAATGGTGAAAGCAAAGCTTGATTGACCCATGGCCCGGTTCTGGTTGATCCACGTTTGGTGCGAGTAAAATGGCCTGTTTATGCGTCACAATATGTCACTATCTACTTGGCACAGTCACCAACGGTGAAGGACAATGATGCCAGGAATGGTGCAGTTCCAATCCTGTTGTCTTTGTCTGGTTCCTTTCCCTACTGTAATCCCTTCGGCACACCTTGGCCCGGGGAAATGTATAGCTTCCCTTCGAGGCTGGGGTTGTCTGGGGATAGCTGATATATGTGAACTATTGGGAACTAAACGTCATTGACCATTAGGTACCATTACTATCGACTATGTCAAGTAAAAAGCATTATCATCATCATCATCACCATCATCATCATCATCACCATCATCATCATCATCATCATCACTGTTCATAACTACTAGGGGTGGTCTGTGTCCCTGAGCCTTGGTCCCTGCTTCAAGCTGCGCTAAGGTTCGTGAGCGTTCGCATGCTGTTCGTGCCGTGCTCAGCTGGAGGGTACGGCGCCGGCGTTGCATGAGATCCAGCTGCTCAGATCTGCAGTTGACGCACCATGAAATATGGCAATGGGTCAATGGCTATGGGGGTTAATAACCCACCAATAGGGAAAACATGGGAAAACAATGGTGAATGATGGCCATCAAAATCCATCAAATCTACAAACAATGGTGAATGATGATGAATGATGGCCATCTACCATGATACAGACATGCTACATGTTTTTCTGGTTTACAAACTAGTAGTTTTCTGATGAAAAAGCAGTTATCGATATGGATCTGATCTACCATGATCCTAGATTCCAGACATGAAGACATGATTGGATCAGCCAACCACCAGCTCATTGTCAAAGGGAAGCTATGAAGCTATGGATGGGTTTGTTTAGCCAGATGGTGCTAACATTTGTATATGGCTGGTGGCTCATTATCCCATGCTAGTTACCCTGTAGCATTCTGTAGCAGCTGATCCCTCTGAGCAACCAATGCTGGGGTGCATGGCCACCAATACCCAATGTTGGGCAGCACATGCTAGTCGAAGTTTTATCCTGTACCATTCTGATCTCTTTTATTCCATTCTGACTTCCTTTAAAAACACTGACGCTTTGATCCCAACTTGTTCAACCACTGATCCACTGCTCGGGCATTTGATGATTACTTTTGTCCCAGCCCTTCTTGTGCACTTTATACAGCTAGCTCTACCCGTAGATTATACCACTAGTTTTGCTTGTTTCTTATATCTTTTTCTTTGATTGGTCCATAGTTTTGTCTAATGGTATGTTCTACGCTAATGGTTGGCCCGGGTCGGTTTGAAAGTTAAATTGTGCTATAACTTCGCTATTTAACATTAGGTAATGCAATTGTTGATCCTGTTC
The DNA here is from genome assembly GCA_009767595.1 of Symbiodinium kawagutii. Classification (NCBI taxonomy): domain Eukaryota; class Dinophyceae; order Suessiales; family Symbiodiniaceae; genus Symbiodinium; species Symbiodinium kawagutii. The sequence continues at coordinate 194,441 of VSDK01004557.1, read as the reverse complement.
GCTAACAGCATTACATGATGATCTATTAGATTGCACTAGAGGTACTTAACTACATCTATGACTTGCAAGCGACAAAGCTACACACATTCACACATATCATATTCTTTGATATTCATTCATTATTGATATAACCCATATAACTCATATAACCCTTAAATTCTATAAAACCTAAACCTATAATATGGCCAGTCTGTTTACAAGTTGAATTACAATAGATATATACACATAGATATATACACACATATATATATATATTTATATATTTATATTTATATATTTATATTTATATACATGTGATACCACTAAACTCGACAATCCAACAAGATGACTGCTGAAGCCCATCGGTGTGGACGCCCAGGAGTGGATCGAGTCGAGGGACGAGACCAGCTCGGAGCGAGGCCGCTGTACACGTCAGCAGCCCCAGGTCGTGCTGCATCCTTTGGACCGTTCCAAGAACCAGTGGATTTACCCGAAAAAAATGCAGGTTTCAGTAGCTTGCAGTAGCTTAGTGTAGGTTGCCTGTAGATTTTTTACATGCGTTCATTTATAGTAGTTTTTTCGATTTGCTCAGGTATATGAAGAAAGGTCAAGAATCTGTAACAAGCCTTATGGCATCACAAGCGTATTGGGGTTGCTGCAGGCATTTTTCCTACAATTTGTTGAAGGAGTGAAGTAACTTTAGTATACGGAAATCACCCTGCACACTTGTCAGTCAGCACTCGCTGCGAAATCACCCATTTTGTGGGTACACAATTCCTGGATGCTGTTGACCTATCTTGATTTTTTGGACACACTGTATCAATTGTCATGGGCCACCAAAAATTAGATGTAGGTTGTATATTGCGAAGCGGTATTGAAGTGACAAGAGCCAATGCCCTAATGATGGTGGCGTGTTTCGGATGTAGAACATCCATGCCCGTCTTGAAACCAACACCTCAAAATCAAAAGCACCATATCAAACAGGAAATCATGCCTACAAATGTGTGGATGCGCAACATCCTGATTGATTTGACACATGGAACGGGCGTTATTGAATAAATTGAAGAGGCTCTTGGCTATTGGCAATCAAAAACCTGGTTCCTGGGCAACAAGATGAAAGGTCAATGGTCTTGAATGGTTTGCTATATGTGGCAGCTTGGGCTGGCATCGAAATGACAGAGAGAAGGAAAAGCTGAGAGGCGTGAACGCACATTCACATGGGATGATGCCTACCGCATCAGAAAATGAAGAGAATACTCTTGGCTACGAGGTTGATCTGTCGACTTTGTGGGCCGCATTTACGCCCACATACACGATTCATATACACGCAGGTGCAGATACTGTGAAAAATTGGAGAGCTGGTTGGTCTTGCAATCGCGTTTGTAGTTCACAGCATTGCCATTGCATGTTTTTTCATATCCATCATCCAAGCACCTATCATCATCATCATCATCATCATCATCATCATCATCATCATCATCGTCATCGTC
>VSDK01004557.1:149339-187679 GCA_009767595.1 Symbiodinium kawagutii | reverse complement strand
TCACATGCAAGGTTAGTACTGGATAGTACTGGAGGATATTTGCTTTGCAAGGTTAGTGCACTGGAGGATATTTGCTGTATTAGTGGCTCCTCTCTCTCGGTACTGCACGCCATGAGTTCTTCATAGATGGATTTTGAGTGGGGAAGTAGGCGGTGATGCAACTGAGCAAAATTGAAGGAAAAAAAAACGTCGCACTTTTGGGAATTGCTTGATGCATTTGCTCAGGATATCCCGGCACCTGCGCCATTTGTTTGTCCGACTTCAGTCAAGCCGATGGTGCGATTGTCCTGGCGCCATGTAGCCAGGGCCACGTTTTTCACAGGCGCGACCCCGAAGACCTTGGTGAAGCTGAATTGGGAGGTACCTATGAGGATAACGCATGGCAACGTGCCATGGTTTTTGATGGTTTTTGTGGATCCATGGTTTGAAGACAGTTCACTACACGTGTTCAGTGCAGAGGTTTAAAGCAGCTATACATATTAGCAGGGTCGAAGGGCAAAAACGGTTGATTGCTTCTTGACCTATCATAAGTGATGGCATTGCATACACATGGGGGGCTAACATGGGCCAACTTCGTACTTTGCAAATCCATTTTGCCAACCAATCAACACACATAGACATTTATGGATACATGATGTCCGGCCGTTTCTTGACACTGCTGTTGCATGAGCAAGTGTACGAATCAGGGACTTGTCTTGCGCGGCACATGATTTTTGGGTCAAGGCCCAGCTGAACCCTCTGAGAGACACAACACTTTCCGGCCACAAAGCCTTGGCTTTTCCTGTGAGCTTCCGGCGTTTCAATTAAGACAGCTACGCCAACGTTTTTTTGTAAGCCATGGAGTGCTTCACCTGGCTTTTAAGGCGGGAAGTTTCTCAAGTAGAAACTGCTATTGAGAGCCCGTTTGAATACAAGAGGTACATTCTGGCTTATGGATTTGAGGAGATTGCTGCTGACACTGAATGGAAAAAGGAAAACGTCCAGGGCGACTTGATGGACTCTGAAGATGAGGTCAGCGAACCGAAGGCCTATCCAGCTGCGCCTACTCAGGCAGCCGAAACATCAGGATTTCCCGCCGGTTCTGAAGCAGCCAGCGAGGAGAGTGATGATGACTTGAACCCATGCTTGCTCTACCGCCAAGAGGAGTGCAGCCCGCCCCGTGTTCGCGAGGCTGCAGCCAACAGTGGCCTCTCTGTGCGAATTGCGAAGAAATGTGGCCGGATACCACGCACTCAGCAGATCCAGGAGTGCGACCAAGAGATCCAGGCTCTTTGCAAGCTGGGCAAGCAGAAAGTGTTTGACGGTTACGCACCACAATGGGAGAGGAACGATGGCGGCCCCCCACCAAAGACAAGCCCTTGTGCACAGTGGTACCCTGAGGAATCGTTCTTCTTGCCTTGGATCGGCCGTGAAGTCAGTGCCACGATGGGTCACGAAGCTGAGGCAAAGACATTCGGCTACTGAAAATGTGTTTCAGACAGCTGTCCGGCATTATGGAGCTGTGTCTTTGAAGAATGATTGCAATGCAGTGAAGAAAATAGATGCAGCAAGATAGTTGTTTGTGCAGGGTGGCATCAACATAGCGATGGATGAAACATCCGATGTCCCAGGGGTGATGATATACACTATGTTTTGAATGCTTGGTCCTTGCTCAAGAGAGGTTGGTGTCTAATGTCCAAGGCTTATGGCGGTGCATGTTTGGGGAATGAGGAGCTACTGCAGAAGGTTTGAGAACCACATGACACTTATGACATGTTGAGGCTTGTACGCTGACACTCCCTCCGAGCTGTTCCTTGGTTTGCCGCCATCCTTAGCACTTAACCCTTGGTCCCTCAACCGGGCCCCCAACCGGGCCCCCAACCTGGTCCCTGAAAGCCGCCCTGCGCAGGTCCTGTTTGGCTGGCTGGTTCGAGCGCTCGCAGACATGTCCGCTTTGCAGGCGGTCGCTGCTCCAGGCTGAAGCCGTGGAATTGGCGCAGGTGAACCAGTCATGAGGCGCTCGCATCCGACCAGTTGGACATTTCGAAGGCAACTGGCTATGGGTCAATATTAACCAACCAATAATGGTGGATAAGTTCACCAACAAACTATAGGAAAAATAATGGTTAATGATGGGGAACGGGGTTTTGACCCATAGCCAACTGTTGAAGTTGGTCAAGGCACTGATGTTTGTTCTAACTGTGCTTACTTTGGTTCTTGTTCGATCGATTTATCAACTTCACAACAGTGCTGGTGAGATGTCAAGCAGTGCAACCTCAAGAAACAAGGCCAGTTGCGCAACGAAGTTAAACGATCATGGGTTGGCATCATAGGAGGCCCCCACACTTGCTGAGAGATGGTCCATCATAGGAGGGGATGAACCATGGGACTAGGCAGCACTTCATGATTGGTCCAATTCAAGCTCCTACTACATAGAGTTCATGCAAAGTGTTGATCATTTTGCCATATTTCACCCTTTTGATAGATTTGGCCACATGGCAAATAAGAATGAACAAGCTTTGAGCGTGTTTTGTTCGTCATGTACCCTCTCAGCACTTCACTTGGGCCACTTAGGGAAATCATTTCACAAAGGGCTCCGCAAATCCAATTACCAAAATGACGACAATGATTCTCACACTTCCACCATTTGGAAAAAAGGTTCGCCTAGGCATCAGGAACAACGATAGCGTCCACGGGATCCAAAGAGATCCCTTGAGCGAAGCTGCTAGCAGGCAAAAAATTGCTGCGGCTGTTTTCGACCAGAATCATCCAAGCTTGAAAATGCTTGAATTCCCGTCCCGCTGATGTTGAAAACACCTTTCTGGCTTGCTAAACATATAGTTTCCCCCCTACACCAAGTGGTTTCGGTGTTCTTGGATCGTTCTTGGTTTCCAGTGTGATGACCCGGATGGATAGGCGGGAAGGGCCACTCTTTGGTTCTGCGATTTTGGTACCCTTGGGACCACCTGCAGCAGGTGTCAGGGTGGTTCTGGTGACAAAGCTTCATTTGTGGTGTTCAGCACCGGCTTGGGCCGAATTGCTGAGGTGTGAGCTTGCAGGAGGTGGCATCCGGGTGCTGCTCATTCTGTTTCACATGTTTGGAGGGTAACACTTCAACCAGCAAATTTTGCAGATTTATGGCACATTACTTCTAACATTTTCTAACATACTTCGCTGACTGGGAACACGAATCACCGATTTTGCACCGCAGATTCGTTTGAATTCGTCTCGTGTCTTGGTGTAGTCGGGGCGCAGATGGTGCTTCCTGTGGGGCTGGGCGCCGCACGGACAGGTCTGGTCGGAAATCCAAAAACTTGGGCAAGACGCCGGGACGCCAGGAGCCAACAGGTGCTGTTTTTGGTGACCGGCTGAACCAATCAACCAATACCTCGAAAAAATCTCAGCATTACCAGTGGAAAATGTATAGAAAGACCATGAAAAAAACACCCTTGTACTTTTTGTTTGCTTTCCAGCTTGAAGAGTGATAAAAGCAAGAGTTTCTTGCAGTCCCGAAGGGTGTTACCCCTTGGCTGGAACCCATCAAGTAGGATGGATTGAGAGTAAAAACCCATGATTTGGGATTATGACGGGCGATGGTTTTTATATGTTTTTATTGCAGTGGAAACGGTCATGATCAGTATCATGATTGAGCCATGATGATGGTTGATAAATCGCTGGTTGGATAAATACCACTTTGCATCATCAGAACACATGATGTATAGGAGGGGCATAACCCCCATGGCATAGCAATGACTATCGTGGGCACACTGGCCATAGTATCAGTAGTTCATGCGATGTTGCTTGGGTCAGGCCGAGAAGCACGGGGATGGCACTGTTTTAGTGGTGACTTGAGCAGATGCGAGCAGCTGAGGTTCCAGAATTGACAGATGAGCTGTGGAACACTTTGGATGATGATGGAAATGGTTCGGTACCTGAGAACTGGGAACGGGCTTGGAAGCAGCTTCCCGGTTGTGAAGCTGCAATGGTCAATAAGCTGCTGATGCTTTTCCACACGTGCTGTGGGCTGAGCTGTCCCCTCCTCTCTTCAACTGTGGTATCCTCTGGTCATCTCCCCCTACTACTCAGCTTCGTGCTGCCTATTTTCTTCCTGGCTCATATCCAAGTTACGGCTGTGGACAAAATCAACAGGACCAGCCATCGTTCAAAGATGTTCAAGACCTGCATTCGGCCGGCTGGGGCTCCAAAACCAATGGATTTGTCGATCCAAACTTGAATCACAAAACGCTAATCTTTCCGGTCCAACAAAAATTGTGCACCCGAACTGGTGGATTTTGACCATGAATAGCCAAGAGTTGGTGATAACCAATTATATGATTAATCCTGGTCATGACTCACCAGGGCTCATCACCGATGCTAAGCCAACCGCTGGGGTCCCACCGAACAACCCAGGTTTCATCAACTTCGGTGAATTCGCTGAGTTCACCACCAAGAACAAAGTAGGTGGGCCTGCTGCGGCAGCGGGTTGTTCCACCGGCTTCCTGCTTCGTCCCCAGGGAAGGCTTCCCATAGGGTTGGTGGGTAGCACAAGGAAAGCTGCAACATGTTTTGTGAACTGCAGATCCCTCCGAATGCTACATGAAGTATTCCACCCCCCCGGCCAAGAAAACAGCGCCCATGAACTGTTGCTCCCCCAAGTGATATCCCCATGACCCCCAATGGGAAATCAATCTGGGCCACAATCCCAGTTTTGGCAAAACAATAATAAATTGATTATAAATGAATACAAAATTGAATTGATTGACAACTAACCGTTCATGGCTCGAAATGAAATGATGATTAATGGATCACTAAAGTGAATTGATTAACCACTAGCACGTAATGAATTGAACAAAATCGTAAGTATTAGATCATAGTTGAACTGATTGATTCTTGGCACTTAATGAAGCACACAGTAGTTGTTGAATCGATCTACTAGTAGCCATATGAGAAATTAAACGGTTGTCATGAATGAATAAAAAATAGTAACGCATGCAGACTTGAACTGATTGAGTGCCAACGCTTCATGAATCAAACAAGTGATTGGATGTGATTGGTTTGACAAAGAATGAGTACAAAAATCAATGGATTGACTTCTACAGAGCAGTCATTCAATCAATCAATCGATCAATCAATCAAAGAAATAATCCCGTATTTGATCAAAACATAACTGACTTGATTGAACACTGATAAATGATGAATACGCAACATATTTGATAGTTCCTGGGTCCAGGTGCTGACCATTATCAACCGTTAATTGCCATCGTCAACATTCGTCAACCACTGTTGCTGGTTTTTGTCCGTATTGTTGACCATTGGTGCAATCATTGGTTTTAGAGAAGTAGGCAAAACCCTCCAAAGGCAAGTAATTAGGTCCGACGGAAAACCGAGCCCCCACAGTCATTCAACATACCCGATGCGATCTTGGACAGGGCTTTGACACATCGCAAGTCCAAAGCGGGTCCAAAGCGAGTCCAGTTTAACCGCATTCACAGCCCAGACAGACAGATCCCCTTCCTTTCTGCAAAGAAGAATTGATTGAGATCCAAAGCATCTCTTGTGCTCAAGCACCAACCACGCAAAAAGCGAGTCGGTGCGACTGAAATTGGATCCTCTCCAAAAGATGGTTAGCCAAGCGGATAATTCCACTCGCCACTCATATAATTCACATTAATAAACCCCTAATGAATCCGTATAAGCCATCATGAAGCTACAGGTTGGTCAGCATTGCTGCACGCTGGTTGCGACTAGGCTTGCCCTTGGGCTTGGATGACTTGCTGGAACACAGCGGGAAAGGCACTCTGAAGTGCGGAGTGGGGAGACTCAGCGCGCGCCTTTCAACCTGTGACGATTCTCGGGGTTTGTCCACCAAAGGCGGTTTCTTGAAATGGTGGGACCCCAAAAATGGTCGGTTTATTGTGATAAATGGTTAATAAACTGGATGATTTGAGGGTGGCCTTGTTTTGAGGAGCCACCAAATGGTGGTACCTACTAATTATAGGTACCTACTGACCCTCCAAGTTCATCGTAGTAACTAAGAATCGTCACTGATTGAGTGCGATTCTGGAATTGTGCCAAGTGTTTTCGTACGCTCAACATGTGTTGTAGTAGGACCTGACTCCAGAACAGATCCCCATCTAGATAGCGATGGTTGCAATGCTGGCAACCGCCACCCGAAAAAGAGCATGCCCATCAATAGGAAAAGCCAGGAGCTCCACCATTCTAAAACAGTACCCAGTGTAGGCTCATGAGGCTCATGTTTCAGCCACAAGTCATGGTTTTGCTTGGCACGCAGATCATGGCTGTGAAGGAGGGTTCTGAATTTGCATTGCGCGGTGGGAAGAACATTTGCACCCATGTCAGTAGATCTATTTATGGATACACCATCACGCGCGCATATCTTCCAGCATCTCCCAGCAGTCACCGGATTGGCTCATGCAAAAAAATTAGCGGAAACTCCTACACTTGGTAAAAGACAAGGATGTTTCCCTCGAGGTATATAATTGGAAACCCACAATTGCCAGTTGAAACAAGGATTTCCTTTTGTTTTGGTTGAAATCCTGTAGATGCAGGTCACACCGAGCGATCTTTGCATCCAAAATGCGGTGCGGCTGCAGCCCAGGTCTTTGACTGCACCTGCAACAACTTCGTTGGACGGCGGCGGCGCTGCAAGTATCTGGTCTGAAGGGTGGGGGTTGTGACAGCTGACAATGGTCGCTTATGATATCCAATAATGGTTGCTGACAACAGCTGATAATGGTTGCTTATAACGAGGATTTAAGAATGGTAGTTGCTAGTAATATCCAAGAATGGTTGGACAAGAACCGTATCTCCTGATAAAATCTAATAAAGGTGTTTCAAGACATGTTGACGATGAATAGTGTTGGTAATTTAATGGTAACACCTGATTACCAATTTTGGGATATTTCATGGTTTGCTCATGAGTCCCCGGCTCTCGTTTCCCAAACGGGAGAGAGACAGAGAGACACACCGAGAGTGATGTAATCATGGCCCTCGAAGTGCAAGTCTTGAGTTGGCAGTGGTTTGCGGCAAGAAATGGATTATTGGTCCACCAGAAGCGGTAATGGCCCATGGTTATTTACGTGACTGGAACAGGCCTTGCTGGGATGACTGGAGAAAACGGAATGATCATTTGGCCACCCCATTTGTTGGTGACTGCGCAGATTTTGGGCGGCTGACACGGAGTCGCTTGAACATAATTGCGAAGTTAGTTGGAGTAGAGGTTCAGTGCTACACACGCCTGGCCCCTTTTCTCGCTCCTCAGCACGGCTGGGGCGGAGTGGATCCGATAGCGATGGAGAGAGAGAGAGAGAGAAACATGATCAAACAGTTTGTGGTGGTTTCAGGTTGCCCTCACTCATGTTTCGCCCCTAGCCTATCCTAGCTGGTGTCGGGGAAGCTAAAGGAACAGTTGAGGACGACCATTTTGATGCATATGGATGAGATTGGCGGAACCAGAGTCCGATCCTCCACAAAAGAATGTTTTCTGACAAATTGATCAAGATGTGCATCCTTCGCAGGCGTTCAATGTATACGGGGGTGATGCCATGGAAGTGGAAGCTTACGTTGAACCCCTTCATCATATTGAGCTTGATATATGTGTGTGTTCTCTGAAGGTAAGAACAGGGAATTGACACGCTTTTTGTTGTTCCACCTTTTCATGCCTAATTACATTGGATTAAGTACATCCTTTGGATTCAGTTGGGCCAAAATTAAGTGAACAAAATTGAGGAAGAGTTTAGCTTCGACGTTGTTTTTCCACAGGGTCTTGTTTGTAGCACCTCAGTTGCACCTTCACCATCTTCAGTTTGTTGTGCGTTTTTGTTTTGACTGATGTTGGTGTTGTTTGATTTGGTTCTTCTCACGGTAGACCTGGGAAGTTGGGAAGGAACTGCAGCTGATAGGTATGCTGAGAAAGCTTCGAAGGGAGAAGGTTTGGAGCTCAGCTTCTCGTTGTCGTTCGACGAGGTTCTGGTTACAAATGGGGGCTTCTTCAAACAGGGAAATTTCCTAAGTGATCAAGTGGCTGGTTGATCAATAAAAGACTTCATTGACCAATATTGGATGATTTGGGGGTACCCCTCTTTTGAGAAACCTAAATAACATCAAACCACACTGAGAACGTGAGACGTGCAAATACCCCACACTGTGGTGCTGCACGGGCACAGCTTAGCGGCTTGTATGGTCGTTCTGCGTGCGCATGTTAACATGCAATGATTAAACTAACATCTTTAATATTCATGTTTGCCCGCAATTGTTTTTGCAGATGATAGGTGGGCCATCCAAATGCCTTGGACCACGGTAAGCCAAATCTCATGGGGCAGAGCCGTACTCAGGTGATGGATGTTACAACAAGAAGGAAGATCACCGGACAGGTGCGCACGACGCGTTTCCAACGGAGGACAGCGCTTGGACGAAGAGACCAATGAGACGAGTTGGAATTGAAGCTGGCACGCTACTCCCCGAAGCACCGCACCTTCGCACATATGTCAGTGGTTCGTGGGTCCTTTAGGATGGTTGATAGTGTCGTGGGTTCCTTTGATTGGTCGTTCTCATCGGTCGAGTGTTTCGGTGTCATTCACTTCCCGGCGTCTTTCGAGTGGAGCTGTGCACCAATGATTGCCGGTGCATACCTCCAACTCCCAAGCACCGGGATTTTTGGGGTCGTTGTCAAGCAGTCGGTCAGTCACTTCGTGATTTAGCTACTTATTTGTGTTGTTGTCAACGCTCAGTCGGTTCCCACGGACATACATACCCATTGATGTGGAACTAATTCAGCTTCTGATTGAGTCCCCAAAACTCGCGCGCTGCCAGCTTACTCTCATCCTGAAGATGAAGATTGGGACATCCACGGCGACAAAGAGTTACTTGACTTCTGATGACACTTGGGGGAACTGGGTGAGGCTGGTTGAATCTTGACTTGGTGGCTCAAGTAATTCTCCTCCAGGGCTCGAACCAGAGTGACTGCGCGTGGCAGGAGTTCAATTCAAGATGACTGATGACATAAACAAAGATCACTGAACTTTATCAAGAACTATTGATGACATTTCGTGTCAAACTTAAACGAGAACGGGCACAGCATGTGGACCCACAGGGTCAGGGATGGGTTGCGACGACGTGTGCACATTACGTAGACTTGTCACGGGTGTTCACTATTGTGTGTTTTGGGGGCCGTTTAGGTGTGTTCACGAAGGACGGACGTCTGAAGTACTCTATAATCAAAGAATTGTGTTTGTCCACGATATTTGAGCATAAAGAACTCTTGTGTGCTCACAATATGTCCTCATCAGTGAAGCATGTCAGGAGAAGTATACCTACAGGTAGATGTAAAAGCCCGGTATGATTGGAATGATTGGAAATGGTTTGCATTTGTGTTTGGAATTTGCACGTGCGATTCTTGTACCAAATGGGAGTTGACACTTAATGTTGTTTGACTAAATTGGTATGTTTGATGCCTGGTTGCAGGTCAATTTGTCGTTTGGTGGGAGGCTTTGTCCAAATAATATCAGATACCGTAACTGATTCATCATGCTGCCATGTGTGTACTGTGCCATGTTGTTTTCGAGGAACGGGTTTGAATCATTCATGGACACATCCAGCCATTGATGATTCCCTGGTGGGGATGGCTGCCGTTGCTGAATCGCAGGCACTTCTCGATTTGCAGTACTTCCGTGAACTAAGTTGACCAGTAGGACATGGCTGTCATGTTTGCCATGTGCATCAGGTTTGAGTTCCTCCCATTAGCATCAAAGGCCTACTATAGGTGGTTCATTTCAAACACACTCACCTACACAGCTTAATCACAGCTTACCAAGGGATACTGTCTTGAGAAAATTCAGTTATTCAGGTATTCAGATGTATTCAGTATTAGCTTCAAAATCTCTATCTCCCCAAGTGGCTATGGGTCAAAACCCTGTGCCCCTGGTTCCCCTATCATTAACCATTGTTTTTCTTGTCATTGTTGGTTCATATCCCTAATTATGGTTGGTTAATATTGACCCATAGCCATATATAGCTGGTATATCCCTTATATCCACTACTATTGTTAGTTATTATATCCAATTATTAACCATTACCCATTGGTTGGTTGCTTAACTGCTTGACCCATAGCCATGTATAGCTGGTATATGCCTACTATTGTTGCTTATTATACCATATTATACCCTATTATCAACCACTAACCAGCTAGTTAACCATTGGTTGGTTCATATTGACCCAGCTCGCCAGTAATTCATCCAGCGTTCAGCGCACATCTCCGACAGTGGGACTCTTGGCCCAGGATGTGTCGCTGCGGCCACAAGCGGAGACTTCACGCCTCAGCAGCTTCGGGTGCTGCGGCGGTGGCAGCCCAAGCCCAGCAGCTGGAAGATCGAAATGCCTGAGCCATCTACCCCCAATGGTGCCATGAAGTGATATGGCGAGCTGGGTCAATATTGGCCAGCCAATGACTCATGGGGGATAAGAACCAACCATTTCCTAGGGAAAATGAGCTGGTTAATGATGGGGAACCAGGGGGACTAAGGCTTTTGACCCACAGCCATATCAAGTGATGCTATGGATCTTCCATCGAACTTGTGACATGACTACGGTAGGGGATTCCAAAAATGATACAGCCACCGCCACCTACAGCCAACAGCTGTTGACGCAGCACAAGAAATCAGTTAGGTGTACCCAAGGCTTAGTGGTACCCAGTAACCGATGGTTGGAAATAGATACAGTTGGTTGGACAAGACTGATCAACCAAATGTCGAGAAGCACCCAACTTAGTTTCGGTATGGCCACCTGGCCGAAAGTTATTCTAGCCAGCTAGCTTTTGTTGACTTAGTGTGCATTAGGGTGGATTGATGTGCCAATTTGGAGTACTGAAAAACCCTGAATTAAACAGAAACAATGCTTGAGCATAGGGATCGAGGGTTCGGTTAACAGCGGGGAGAGCTTAAAAAGGAGCACCACCGCAGCCAATCACAATGATGGTTCTATGGCATAACGATACGATGTTCATAAGAGCCGGCGATGGCCTGTTTGGAGATAAATGATGCTGTTTGACTTCCTCGCAGAGCGACCATAGTTGCGCTTGCCACACATGCTGACTGCTCCTTTCAACTAGGTAAAGATGATCATCCGAACTTTCTTTTACCTTACGAAATGCCCGAAACCAAGTCTAGAGTAAGGGATAACGAAAGGTTGCCCACTGGAATCCCGTGGCTCCAGGGCTCTCAAGGCCTCGGTGATTGATGAAGCATACTTGGCCCCATTCCAGGTTACCATGGACCGCTTTACCCATTCTTCTCGGGAAACATTTGCATTTGTCGCCATAGTCACCATTCATATATAATCAGTAATGTTCATCATATTCATTCACAATAGTACCTATCATTAAGATTTGTCAACCATAGTGACCCATAGTGAACCATCAACTGGTCGTGTTTTTGCATCGTTTGGAGCTTGGCCAAGTTCCCTACCTCTGCCGTTGCCGCGGTGTGGCGGCCAAGGTTCCATATCCTGCGTATTGGAGTGCGCACCTCAGGGGAGCTACAAGGAGGGAGATCCGGGGGCGGATTTTCGCGTGGATGGAACTCTTGAAACCATAGGGAAACTATGATTGAGGAAGACCCGAATCTATTCACAATCAATAGTTAATTCATCATGATTCTCATCAATTGTCATCCAATTAATTATTGATTGTTATCATTAATAGTTAATCATGATTCGAACCTAACCGTCATTACTCATCAGCAACCGTGAATATCATTGAACCATCAATAGCCATTCCGTATGGTTGACCATTAAGAAGCATCATTAGTCACTGTTAAACATGATAGTTCAACTACTGACAACCAAGATCAACTACTGTTTTGTGATGATTTTGCTACTGACAAGCGTATAAGCATGAATAGATTACGTCCAAATGACCATTGACAGTGAACCAAGCCTTCGACTGGTCACAGCTACTATAGGTAGCTATTGTTGATGGTGATCCCTTGTGCCAAACGTTAGTAAACAGTTCACTGATTTTTACTGGATGACTTACTGCATTAACTAGCTAGCATTCAGCATCACGATTAACCGTCATTCAGCACTATTCATCGCTGTTGATGGTGTTCAGCATTACCATTGACCATCGACCATTAATATCTAATAACCATTGGTGTTATTATGGCCACTAGCCTTGGGATAAGATTAGGGCAAACCATTTGGACGCCCGGGCAAGCAAAATGGCCACTGGCCTCTCCTAGATAGATACTATGGCTACTACTAACATCACCGCTGCCACTAGCCATTATGCCGATGGACACGGAGAGAGACTACTACCCATTCTGGTTAGAGAGCGGCCCCTCATGGAGGAGTGTAGTTTGACCAAAAATGATCATAAAACACTGGTTACTAGCCCCGGCGTTTCATGGCTCAGCACAGGCCAAAGCGCCGGCAGCACGTCTCTGCCCGGGGCTGTGCCCGCAGAAGGCCATGGGGCCGCTGTGCTGTGGTAGGAACAAGGCAAGGTGATCATCGCATAGCGAAGTTTGGGGAGTTGTTTTGACATGGTTGGTTTATTTGTTTTTGTGCATGGCTGATTTATTGTTCTTGCTGGTTTGCTTCCTTCTCGTGTACACTGGTTGATTTTTACTTTGTTCTTTTTTGTGCATTTAGTTTTATTCATGTGCTTACTTGTTCGAACTTGTCTATGTGTATTTGTGAGTTAGTGCTGATGGATGAATCTGCCAGTCGCTGTGTTTGCCAGCATCAGTTCTGAACCCCTGATGGATGACCAATGAACTAAGGTTTGGTCACGGGATGTCTCAGGTCAGGGTACAGAAAAAAGCAGCCAACTGGTACACCATTTTCAACTCCTCGACTTGTCAACTCGAACTGCGGTGCACGGCTATCTCTGAACTGGGTTTCCAGTGGTTTATCCAATGGTTTTTTCCAATGCTAAACTGGTTTTCCTATAGTTTCCAAGCCACAAGGAGGGAATGTTAAAAGCAGGCGACCCATGGTGACCCTGGATTTGGGCTGTGGAACCCCATGGTTTGGATGCCCTCTACTCATAGCTTGCCCACTGGAACCAAGCGCAGGTGAAGGGGCTGAACCGGCAGAGCCGACGCCTCAGTTTGCCCTTGCAGTTTGGTGCCCTGTGAAAAATCATGAGGAGAGCCCTCAACTCCTAGGTGATGCGTATGATCATCCACAGGGATTTTGTATAAACCTATCATGGAACCCTGAATCTATAACCTCGACCATAAATCTATACAAGCTATACAAGATTTTGGCTTACATGCATACATGCATACATGCATGCATACATACATACATGCATGCATGCATCCATCCATACATACTTACATACATACATAGATACATACATGCATCCACATGCAACAATACACACGGTAAGTATGGTAAACGATGGAAGAAACATCACTCAGCCCACTGGCGAAGGACTTGTTCACAACACTGCAGGCGTTTTGCTGGTCTGACCCGCGCGCAAGAAGTCAGCATTCACCACCAAACTGCGTGGTGGTATGACGGATCCCGATTTGTCCGTGACTCTAATAGTTGCTGAGGCAGGTGATACTAATTCCTTCCTTTGGCACCAGGATTAGAGTATCTGGTTTTGCCGGAATCCATGCGATTTTTGCAGGGGTCAAGGGGGGGTAGTAGGGGGCAGGCATGACACTCGCGATCAGATGTGGCAGCTCAGCCACCACTGACATCAAACACTTGTTGTGTTGTGTGCTTTCCACATACACGCGTTTTGTAAGTACAGGTCCTGCATGTAGGATTTGATATGCACAGTGTTTCATGTGTGTGTGTGTGCGTGCAGGTACTTCACCATGTTTCATTTGTGTGCATCATGGTTTAACTTGGTTGCACGCCCACTCTTGTAAACGATCCTGTGGCTGGCACAGCTCGGCTGCCCTCAGGTTCTCCGAACGCCCAGAGATGGGTGAAGACATGCTGAAGCGGCCCAGTGACCCAGAGTGCTAATTCACCTCAGTTGGCTGGTATGTGTTGGTATCATTGGTCATCCTTGGGGTTATTCACTCAATTTGCTGAGTTGATGGGCTTCTGATTAGTTTCAGTTTGAAGAAATCAGCTTCTGCCGCAAGAATTGCGAACCTGCCATTGAGGTTGCAAAGCCTCATCACCGAGACTTATTCGGTCCGCCCCTCAACTCTGGAAAATCTGGGTTGCCAACGAAAAAGACGCATGAAGCATCATTTACTACCAGAGAAAAATGTGTAATCCAAGCAATGCAGCCGCCTGAAGAGGTTCGATCAGGATATGGATGGCAACTGCCAACTGCATGATGCTACATGGGCGATCTTTCATAAGTTTGCGGATGTCTTTTTTTGAAGGTGTCCATGGGCTTACATGTGCATTCACACGCATATAATTATAGAGCATCATGATGCGGCATGTCGTTATTTAGGTGAAATCTGCAGAAAGAGATGTCAGATAAGTCCCGCATCTCATTATCCCCTGCACCATTTGCCTGGAAGCCCTGGCAAAAAAACTACTAGATAGTCCCTATATGCATGCGAAATATCGCTGCTGGCCGAGTCTTGTTGGCTCCTGGGTTGCTGCTGTTGGGTACCACCACTTGGCCATGGCGCTCCTGGGGCGCCGCTGACCCAAGGATGTCACCACGCGAGATCGGCAACGCCACTCTGGCAGCTGGATGGTGTTGGGTTGCCCAGCTGTGATGCTGGGGTGTGGGAAAGCTGGGGGAAGTTTCAAGCGCCACCCCTGTAAGCTTCGCAATTCAGAGGGCTTCCTGTCTTTGATTCGGAATTGTGAATTCTATTTTGATTCTGTTTTCGAAATTCTTTGAGGATTCGGAATGGCGGAATAGTTTGATAGAATTCAATATGCTTCAATGATCTCATGGATATTGTGATAGATTGATACCATTTGTTCTTCAAGTCAATTGATGCGATAGCCCTGGAAAACGTGTGGACTATGGGACTCAGACAAATTCGGGCTTGGGATATGGTGATATATGGTGTGTGGTTCCAGGCCTCGGGGAGTTGATCACTTCAGCCATGTCCAATGGCCTGTGTCTACTAGCTATTCCTAGGATGGGAACATGCTGAACCGAGCAGGTGATTGATGCATCCCAGGGATCATGTCTAATACCTTGGTGGGGTGGAAAGACTGATGGTTTGATGATGGAAGTAAGAAGAAAGCGCAATTATTGTAGAATAATGTAGTAGTCAAAAATAATTGGCAACGATGCTGATTGGCACGGGAAATCAAGGTTATGTATATACTGCAAAGTGACTTTGGTAGTCTTTCGAGTTTGTGACTTTGCCTGTTCGCAGATACTTGGGTCTTGCTGGGGCAGTTTGGAGCAAAGCATGTTTAGCCTTGTGACATTTTTGATCCTGCCGAAGGCAGTTGTAGCAAAAGGCGTGGACATAGCGCCTTATCGCAACCTACCAGTGAAACCTGGCCCTTACCAATGGCATCAACCAATCAGTGGCGATGACACCAGACTTCTGATCACGGGCAATATGAGTTTGGCATTGCAAAAAGTAAGTTGCAATTTGAGGATGGGGATATTATGGATTCTGATTCAGCACTGCAAAATGCCCTGATAAATGTGTGGTATAGTTGGCAAACTATGCCGTAATAATCAAGGAGCCCAAACCCAATGAAATGCCAGGGTCAGCCCGCCCTAGGTTTCCAGGAGTTCTGAACCTCAGTTTTTGAATTTTGAATGGAACTACTTGCCTTACCTGTATTCAGAATCTCCCGCCTTCCATGGCAGGTTGACAGCTGGCTTTCCTAGAGTTCATAACCGCTCTTTCACAAGAGATGTATCCCACGTGGGCCAGGAATGGAAGTTTGACATCCACAGTTCATACACTGCCAGCTAGGACCAGCTAGGATCAGCTAGGATCAGCTAGGAATATCCAATGCCCCTGGGGCTACATCTCACCCATCCAAATGCTGCCAGCACGCTTCGAAGGCCCAAAGACTTCACTCTGGCCCAGGTTCGCTGTACCACCTATCGGGAGATGATGACCACTAGGGGTTTTACCATACATAGCTGGTCATTGAGGGGGGTCATACGGGCTCATGATTATGGATTTGCTAAGAGGGATTGTGTTGGTGGAATAGTGGCACTCATGGTATGCCGTCAGAGCGAGCACAAAAAACAAGGCTGAGTGGTTGGTGGTTGCACTGACCTGATTCTTAGCCACAATAAAGAAATTGCATAAATTGCCCATTAATGCCCAAGAAGAGAAGGTCAAAGCCACGATAAGAACACATAGAAAAACTCGACAGTTTAGGATAGAAACTAGCAGCATTCGCTGCTGGACTCTATGTGCAAACTACAAGCCCAAAGCCTTGTTGTAGCTACATGTGTTTTTCACTCGTGGCTTGGGACCGTCTTCCAGGTTCTACTACGTTTTTCACTGTGTGGAAAAACTATGAAAACTGCGAAAAGCCGATCTCTTTCCAGAAAACGGTAACTTCGACGAACTTTGCTCAACCGAATGGCAGGAAAGATGCCCTGTACAGTGATATGTGTTGTGTATGAATTATTAGTTACGATTACAATAATTGTACGGCAGCTGTGTGGTTATGTGGGTTTGTCCGAAAAATCGTGTACCCCCAAAAGTGGTGGTTTCCCCATTGTTAGCAGCTATTATTGGATGGCTAATCAACAAGGTCCAACAGCACCAAGATTCCTGCAGCACAGCAGGCCTGGCGCAACGAGAACAGCAAGCTTTGGCGCAAGTTGGGACCTTGGAAGCTCTGGCCTTTGGGATGGACCAGCCTTGGGAGATCACTAAGGGAAGTGAGGTGCGCTAACGCTCATGTGGCTATGGGTCAAGCAGTTAACCAAGCAATTTTATGAGGGATAATAACCAACTCAAACTATGGGGAAAACAATGGTTAAGGGTTGGGGAACCAGGGGAACCAGGGTTTTGACCCACTGCCATGTTAGCTAGCTGTTGGCAAAGAATTGTTGATACATCTTGTGAGTTGTTCAATCCTATGTATCATTCTGTTGAAGTACCTGCGGTTCAGGGCATGCATCACTCGCAATTACTGGCTCAATGGAAATAGAAAGTCGACGCCACAGAAATCATGGATGGAAAGATGAAAGAATGAATCAAGCTGCACGAAGTTATAAGGACCGGAACTGTTCGAAGCCAAACCAATGTGAAGTGCAGAAAACGTACTGCACAGCTGAACTTGGCTTCAACCAATCCATCAGCAGCGTCGCAGAAAGGTCCAGACCTGAGCATGACCAAATTCACAATGGTTGCCAGTGGTTTCAACATAACATGCCTTTATGAGTGTAGAAAGCAATTTAACGATCGATTTTGAAGCTCAATCATTTCGAGGTACTCCATCGTTCCAAGATGTCGCACTTAGTACACACAGCACCGCAGAGAATTCGCCAATGAGTTGATGTAGAAGCTGATACCTCATGATGATTCACGATAATAAATCACAAGGTAAAGCTGCAGCGTAACGGTAATCGACTACCTTTGAGGTGCTGCTACCACCGCATCCACCGCGGGGATCGAACCAGCCGACGCCATGCCGATGAAGTCAGTGGTGCCGAAGAAGAAGTCGCGGGGTGCGGCGACGGCGGCCGCGTTCAAGGAGCGGGACCCGTCAGCGTCCACTGGGCTCAATGTACCTGGTGATTTTGTCAATGGCCTGCGTGCCTGTCATGATATGTCATTTCAATCAATATGCATAGATATATGTATATATATATATACATATATATCATTGTTAAATATGCGTTATCAGAAATTTAGGCTGATGGTTGCCCCCATGCCCTTGCTAGCATTTGCTGCTTCGGAGAGACTGTTCTTGGGCAGGTGCTGGCCTATCCACACCTCAGCATGGCGCTGGAACTCGGTGCCGTATACACGCGTGCAGAATTGGAGACGCGTTGCAGCGGAACACCGCAGAGACTGCGGCAGCTGGTGGGGCATCCTAGGGGCTGCGTCATGCTGGCAGCTGGTGCGATGGGAGATCCAGCTTCGTGATGGTAAAGCAATTTTTATATCAACTTTTATATCCAACTATTATAGTATATAGATGAAGTATGGTATATAATATAATCAACTGTATATCCTAAGATGGTAACACGTAATAGTAAGATGCAATAACTATTGGTGGTGAAACTCAACTATTCATAGATTGGGGATGGTTTATCAATGTAAATCTGCAATTACCGACGATCATCATGGAGCATGGTAGCTCCATATATGTGGCTGTAATAAGGTTGTGGTTGAGAAAGTAATGGATATAATGATGTACCCCGCCAAAATGCAACAACCGGCTCTTGCGCGGCAACACGATCACAGGCTGACCAGCTGGGGTAGCGGCGTGGTTGTCCAGGCGTCCTGGCTGTTTGGCTTATCCCAATGTCTCTGGATTTGTGGCCACCATCACTGACCATTTGCATTGGTTCTGGTAGCTTCTGGGTGGAGCCACCAAAAACTCTATAGACCTTCCGGGCACTGCCCGGGACAAACAAGGTTTTGACGAAACATGTGAAACAACTTTGCGTGGTTGTAGCCGTGCATCAATGCTCAACATCATCGACTACAATCATTTCGGTATACCATGAGTATGATAGAACACTTAAGCACGAGCTCCACCTGCAGGTTTGAATCCGCAGCGGTTGGCACATGTTGGACCATGAAACCTGCCACTGCCAGGAGAAGAAGCTGGAGGATCGCCAGCTGTTCAAACCAGTGCCGCTGGAGAAGAGCTTCTCCAAGAAACGAAAGGGCAGGACCAGCCAGCCCTTGTTTCTTGGCAGCGACCAGCAGCCAGATTGGCAGTGTGTCAGGTTGGGACAGATATTTCAAACAACCAGCCGGGATGGATAGCAGGCAAATTGCACAGAGACTGGGAACGAAGCAAGGAAGAGAAGGGTGATGGTAGAACGAAATGAACTATAGCAAATGATTAGACAGGCAGGTCGATGCGAATTCCAAAGCATGAATCAAAATATGGGCCAGTGCATTGATCCAAAAGTCTGGAACGGAAAGCCTTATTCCATCACTAGGAGTGTCAGCGCAGGGTTTGAAACGTTGAGGGTGGATCCAAACGCAAAAGGCAGCAACTGGAAAAGCTGAGACTTTTCTCCATGATGGTCTGTTGTTTGTTCTGATCCTTTCCACCTGATATCATCTTCCCAAACCCTCAATTCGAATATTCTCCGACATGCTTTGGGGACCCTTGGAGTTTTCACACTACGGTGGAACAATGATCAGCCAAATGATAGATAATTCATGCTGCGACCAACAAACCAACCGCTGGAACACAGAGCAATCTGCGAGGCATCGACTAGATCACGAACCAAGTCGCTGTCCCGAACGTTGTGCCCTTTGTCAATCTGGCATAATCCTGTTATCATTGGCTATTTGCAGTTGGATGTCCGTTCCATTGGAAGATATTTCAACACAACAAATTGCCGACATGAGCGTCTCCTCCCTGAGTATCTCGTTGTTGCGTCCCCCTTAAGAGCGAGTATGACTGGCTATTTGAGAAGCGCGCGCATTCAGCACTTAGAAACCACACTTGGGCTGTGGGGATGGCGGCTCAACGGCTGAGAGTGGCAAATGAACATACATGGTTCATACAGTCATTTCCCGGAGTTTTAAGAAATTGATAAAGATGGTAAAATTCCAGGAAAACCTAGAATTCCTACAGAGGATGAGATTTGAGGAAGATATTATGGGTGATGAGCCCCATTGATGACATTTGATGACTGATAATCCTCGTTGCTGCCCACTCTTGACCTGGCGGTTTTAAGCCATCTTCAAGTACCCACACGGCTATGAGTTGTGCTTGGCAACTCATAGCAGGTCATGGTACTGGGTTCCGACGTCCTCTGAGGTGGGTGAGAGGCCCAAAGACGCAGGGAAAGGTCGATGAGTCGGCTGGCCCCCGGCGACGCATCGCGGAGAAGATGGCAGCGCGACTCCTGCAGAACTTGCAGCCACGCGGAAAGGTTACGGTAAGGAAGCTCAGATCCGGGTTGGTCAGGATTCCCGTGAAGCCTCCACCAGGGCAGTGCCAATGCAGCAGCCCCCAGCGTTGGGTTGATGGATGGTTTGGGGCTGGTGTGCTACCTGGCTGGTAAGGGTGTAATTGCCGGCACAACAAAATGGTTGCAAGGGCGGCTTCACTCCATACAGCAGGGGCTGGTGAAGGATGACCTGGACTTTATTGGATTGGAACTCTCGAACTAAGCAGAACTCGCAAGCTTCAATTCCCGTGGCGAGTTGGCGATGAACAAAAAAATAAATGTTTGGTCATGGATGGTATGATATTCTCGCACCGCCACTGGGTGAGCAGTCGCCAGTTTGATCCAGTTTGCAAGGTCGATCATTGCCAATGAGGGATTGTGGAGGGTGGTTAGTACTCACCATGGAGGTTGCAAGAAAAATCCCAGGTTCCTCATGAGCCGACCAATGCCATATTCAGTTTACATTGGGATAGCTCCATGTGCTGCGATAAGCAAACTAGAAGACAGCCAAATAGCAAGCCAAGGGCAACCATGAACCAGGTTTGTCTCGGACAACGCTGCTGAGGATGCCATAATGGCCACTTGTTTACTTACCGCGTTTTTTTCCGACTTTTGACAAGCACACTGCGGTTCGTCTTTCTCGGTCAGGGGGATTCGTTTGTGTAAACCACCGGTTCGGAAAGTGATGCTGCAACTGAGAGCAACAAAGGCACGCATCCATATTCATATTCAGGTTACATGCATGCTCAGGCATGCTAATGCATGATTGATGTGATGTGTTGTTTAAGCTCTATTACATCCACCAATATTAATGGAACGATTGGTCGTTTCTGAAGTATCATCAACCCTTTAGCACAGAGCACCCACAGTTGCAACGTTTTTGGCGCTTGGTATGGGCGCTGTAGCCACCGAAACCATACGGTTTGGATACCATGTCTCATCCTCTGCAGTATTATGCAGTTGGTCGTAATAATATGTGATGATTAATGGCTACCCAGGATTAATAAACCCCTGGTTGATTAATAGGGGGTATCCCCTAAAAGCCTTGGTTTTCCATTAAAGTGGGAACCCCTCTAGTTAATCAACCAGGGGTTTATTAATCCTGGGTAGCCATTACCCTTCCTAGCGGCCATTTTAAGCAAGCAACTGGCCGCTGGGCCTGCCGGAAGCTGCAGGACACGGACCTGCTTGCGGTGTTGAAACTTGGGTGAAAGCGGACGGGTTGCAGGGCTGCACGAAGTATGTTTATGGGCGAAGTGGCACTACCAGTTTCGATTGTGACCTTGAGAATTTGGGCAGCTTATTGGAGAATGCGGCGACTGACCCACTGTGTAGCCATAGCAGCTAGCAAGTCTCGGGCACTAGAGAAGGGTGATCAATCGGGCGAAACCATAGCATCCCATCAGCGATCCCATAATAAGCGTCCAACGAGCCAGTTCTTTGAAACAGCACAACTCGAGTCAATTGTCATGACTTTTTCTCGATTGTTCAATTTGCGCAGCTATGGTTTGCGTACGGGTGAAGCCCCTTACACCCTGCTGAATCAATGCCTAGTGACTTTGAAATTCTGAGACTTGGCCGGAAGGTTGATCCATGTTTTTCCCCTTGGAATCCCATCTCCATGGTGATCAGAACCCTTTGGTGGTGAAGCAATCGTTTTGGTTTGTGTCAAAGCCCAGCAACAAATCGTGCATGCTGAACTGCCTGACACCCAATGACTCTTGTTCCCCTGGGGTCATTCTCTTCTGTGGTCAAACCACTGGAGATCTCAGAGTTGGATCCTACCAGTTTCCCGTTCTCAGGAGGTGTTGGGGAAGCACCGACAACAAGCGCCGGGTCAACGTGTCTTGTCTGCTCAGCGCCGCACCGATCCCAGAACTTGGCGTGGTGTTTAAGTTGGCAGTGGGAGAAATCCACTTGGATGGAACCGAAGTCAAAACTACATGTGTGAACCAACATGAACCAACTCGCTAATACCATCGGAAAGTATTTAAATGTTAAATCGAATTTAAACCATTGTTGTTTTCCCTTGAAGCCAACAGGTACTTGTTCCCAGCCATCCTCATGGCCAAATAAGATTTCAGGTGTCCCCAGCTGGTTTGCATTTCGCACTCAAACCTCTCAGGTGAAGTGAAAAATCTCAACCGTTTGCATCCAAAAAGGGGAGAGACCGTCCATCAACCAGCTAAGAACCAGTGATACTAAAAACAGGTGCACGTACCGGTGCGCAAAAACCATGGCATGAGAAGGAATCATTTTGATGATCACGTTTGTCATCGTTTGCCACCCTTGCCCCAGAAAAAAGCATCATCCGATAATTAATCACCTTTCCTGCCTCTCCTAGGTTATTACTATCTTGCAGCTTAAAGCTTAGGCGTTAGCCACTTATGGTGAGTGCCCCGAACAAGTCGTTGGCAGAGGAAGTTTATGGCCAAGAATTCCCAGTGATTTTTAAGCCATCCAATTCATCCCTTGGTCCGAGGACAGCCAGGCTGAGAATTTCAGGGGCTCTCCATTGAGCATTCGCTATTTTGTGAGCAAACGGCAACCGCATTTTCGGGTTGGAAGTTGGAAGTGGTTGGATAGAGGAGACCATCAACTTGATCAACTTGGGAACACTTGGGATGGTTGGAAGTAGTTGGAAGTAGTTGGATCAGCACATCCTCTTGGGCACAACTTGGGAATCCCTGGGTTGCTTCAGCTGCATCTGAGGTGCGCCGACGTGACAGGAAGGTCTTCAGCGACACGTTGGGACTTGTTGCCTCGCGCGGCAGCAGGCAACCAGTGATGACCAGGCTGTCTAAGAAACTTGGAACCAACGAGTTGCCATGTGGATGGGAGGGTCCTGGGAACGTTGATCATACTGAAGTTGGTGTTTGATCGTGGTCGTTGGCTATTGATGATCATTCAT
The DNA here is from genome assembly GCA_009767595.1 of Symbiodinium kawagutii. NCBI lineage: Eukaryota > Dinophyceae > Suessiales > Symbiodiniaceae > Symbiodinium > Symbiodinium kawagutii. The sequence continues at coordinate 164,751 of VSDK01004557.1, read as the reverse complement.
CGACTGAAAATCACGGCATAAAGCAACTACTTATAACAATTTACTGTTGCTTCACTGTCACTTACTCTTTATCTTGAAGGTTTTTCAACCACGTAGTCCGAGAAGTAAGCCCTTCCCCCTAACTTGATTGACTTCGCATTTTTGGACAGCTCAACAGAGCTCCAGGTGTTCCACTGCTATTGAGCACTGCTTGTACCCATTCCGGTGTCATTCATGAAAACCGGCTGCTGAAGTTTGGGATTGCCTTGTGATGATTGTCTATGGGCTACGACTGGTACTGACCACCCATATCATACGTAGGTAGGCCAGGTGCAGACCCAAGTTGTGAATAAGCAGGCCCACCATGACCCACCATCATCTTGCCGTGCTCGGGATTTGTCATGGGTTCCCCAGTGCCTTGGTATTGGGTGCTTTCAACCTTCGATCAGGAAGTTCCCAAATGTGACGAAGGTCGTCAACAGATGGTTCGAAGGCACCTTGGAGAAATGTTCGGACTGCATTGTGTTTGTGATTTGTGTGTGCTTGTTTGCCCGTATTTTCTCTGTTGGCGGCTCTGCATGCTTTGATTACATGGCCATGTTGTTCTAAATGTTGTTGAGCACGCCTCGTGACGGGGTGGCAGCACGGAATAAGAGGTGAGAGATTTGAAGGGATTGTAAGAACCAAAAAATTGATGCGGACGAACAAAATGAAAAACCAATGGGACAGTGAACATTGTACCGTTTAGGTCTTGCGAATTCCTGTAGCTGTTCATGGGTGCTTCTCGAGGAATGTTTTTTCCGGGATCACTATGACAATCATGTAAGCGACCGCTGCTTACGTGGATTTGGCCTTCATACTGTGTTTGTGACAGCTGTTGTCGCTGTCGATGAATGTCGATGGCGTTTTGCATTTATAGCGTCTTGAACTTGAGTCAGTTGTCAGTAGCCAAGGAAACTATCAGTCAGGTGCTTCATCTTGCATCCGGGACCCAACATCAGAATCCCCATCTACTCAACCAAGTTGCTCCTGCAGGTCGCGCCCCCACATGTCCATGGGTTTGTGGGGGTTTCCATGGTTGGAACACATGGTTGGTACTGGATCAAGCCAGTGGCCTCAGGGCAGACCAAGCGCTACAAGTTCTTTCCATGGACGAGTATCTCGGTGAACTGCTTCTATAGGGCCGCACGCCACAGAGACAAGATCCTTGGACGGAAGATGGAGATCATTCCGGGGGACCGGTCAGTTGACCCAATGCTGTTGAGGTTGTTCCTGAACAACCATGTAATGAAAATCATTTGCCCACAGACTGCTGGGATACGTGTAAGTAAAGTAGACTGGCAGGGGTGCGATAGTTCACCTATGAAATTTCATAAATTTCCAATGACCGCCACTTTCTTTGTTTGTGTAGTCACAGGGCTCATCATTTGTGTGCCATTTTCAAGTAGGGCTTTATAGGACATATTTTCAGGCGGTGCGGTGCAAGCCCATGGGCCATGTGACACGTGCCGCAAGAAGACCAGTTATCCATCAAGTGAGCGCTTTGAAATATTGAGTGCGCAGGCCACTACGTCACTATGATGAATTCATTGCTGCATGTCCAATCAACCACTGAGTTTCAGGCTTCTTCAATTTTATTGGCTGAATTGTGGATATTCTTGCTGCAAGGGTGGACACCCAAGACTTCTCTAGCAACTAGACGGGTGATACCTATGGACGATGGTGATCCGTAAACTAGATTAAGCCTTCATTGCTGGAAGCATTCATCTATTGGAGGCATTCATTACCGGTTGGCGAAAAGCATTTGGAACGCGTGTAGTAAAACCAGTTGGGGCCGGGGCATCGTGTAAAGTATCACTTGGGAGGAGTCAGTGTGCCAGTTTGGGATGTGGATAAGAACTTGGCTTCGCCATGTGATTTAGAATTTCAAGCTGTTCGGCCACACCATTCACAGTAAATTGAGTTTCCAGCCTATTTCCGGCTCATACGGCCTTGGATCACCGATAATTTGAGGATGTGGCTACACCACGGTCACCCTCTCCCCTCTTTCCACCTGTGCAATTATGCCTGGCGAAATAAAGGTGTAAGGTGTATTCAATTCCTTAATTGGCTAGCCAAGTCATACCTTATACCTTGTTACTATTGGGCCGAGATCATGACACCACAGGGTGCAACTCAAGCCCTCCTTCCTTGACAGTCGTCTCTATCATTAGAAGCTCGGATCGCATACCATTCTTTCCTAGGACCAGGAGCAGGAAACTCTAAAGCAAAGCAAAAGCAGCATTTTCAAGCAGCACCGCAGGTTCAGGCGGCTATGGTTGGCTACATAATCGTCCAAATCTCGTTGGAGTAACTCTTAGGAAATCCCAGCGTTCATTGCATCAATGACTGTTGCATAGTGGGTGGTTCCAACTGGCTTGGCCCATCATTTGTCACTTGTGTTGACTGTTGGGGCACCACTCTTGGAGCAGCGTCGTTGCAGATTACGATGATTACTGATGCACGAATTGGAGGGCTACTTTCACAGCTTCCAGGGACCAGGACATGATGCTAGGATCCCATAGTTCTGGGTGTCCAGATGCTACATTCTGCAGCAGACTGTAAGTTCTGGGCTTCAACCAATGTTCATTGTCTAATAAGGGCGCTTGACCTTACACTACCGCCGGGTTGCTCGTTGATACCCAGCTGCTCAGGAACAACGCAGGCCCTTCGGCCATCCGCGGCCCGGGCAAGTACCGGGGAGGTGAGCTCCTGTATTGGCCAAGCGCCTTGGCAGAGCAAGGGACGGGGTCCGCCGGCAGCCTCTGGGTCCCAACAAGTCATAGGTGTTCCGTGGGGTTTCTGTTGTGGTTCACAGTGCCTGCAGACTCAACAAGTCACAACACTTGCAACGCTTCTGCGAACCCAGATCGGTTTTTGATCTGCATCATTGCTCTAATGATAAGGGTTCCCACGCTTGCTTCTGGTACCCTATAGACACTGAAATGGGAAGGACAACGATCAAATGAGAACTGTCCAGCATGCAATTTCCCTAGGTTTGACCATGTTTGACCGACGCTTGTAAGACAGAACTCTAAACAGCGAGCAGCCGGAAAGTGGAGAGAGGAATGGCTACCCAGATGTTCGACTGAATACCACAGTTCTTGTTGATCAATGTGCCAAGGGTTTGGAGTGATTGGATCCTGCCAAGAGGCTCTTTGTTGGCCCACAGTGCCAAACAGATAGAAAACCACACACCCTTTAGCTTGCCTTGCGTTTGTAGCCGTAGCTGTTGGATGTTGTAGCAATTAAACATAAGCACCCCAACAACTTACCATCCGATTCATGGGACCAGCTCACGGAACTCCCCTTTGCTTTCTGGTGGAATGAATCAACCAATTCATGAGAACCCCTTACCCCCTTTTTGCTTCATGGAATCCAGGTTTCCTGCGGATCTTTCCATCAACCAATTCATGCAGCACCTTCCCAACGCCAAACCATTCCAAATCCTACACCAAACTTGTCGCTAGCTCAGGAGACTCGCGCACAAGCAACGTGAAGATGCTGCGGAAGCAGGCACAAGTCGCGGCCCAGGGATGGGAGCAACATTTACAGGAGGGTGCTCCAAAAACAGAAGATGCACTGGAGGGAATCGGGTAGATTGGTTCTCTGAAAATCTGACACACGCACACTGTGATGCAGTGTGTTGTATCCCAAATCCACTTACCACCAACCACTGCAAGTGGGTTACCAAGCACCCAGTTCCGTTGTGTTTTGCCTTTTGCGTTGGCCCTAACAATGGTGCCAATTGGCGCAAAGATCCTGGGGTATTTGTGCGCTGGCGTAAGCATTTTTGCAAGCTGTAGCATATCCCCATGACCAGGTCCACCGTTCATGGTCAGATTGTCGGGGTCAAGTTTGGAAGATCGGGCTGTGTTTACAGTGGTGGCAAACCTTGAAGTGATGGTGAATAAGCTAGTTCAAAAGCACACAATTGTTCATGATACAGTAGATATTCACAGTGGACAAACTTTTTGGCGTAGGGACATGCTCTCAGCGGTCCCATCGGGACAGCAGCCGTAGTCAACAGCCAGTTATACCGTTATACCCAGTCGATCCCAAACCGGCTTTGCTTATCCGAGCTGGGATGGCATCGCACATGGCACCACGGCAGCCAGGATGCCCAAACGCTGGACATCAAAGAGTTGCGCTTTTTCAATGGCCAAAACGGCCATGAGGCGCGGGGGTGGCTAACATTGTTGAGGTCTAGGCTGGCCACGGATGATGCAGCTTTGATTTGGGCGGCGATTGACGTTTCATGATGCGATATAGAGTGCCACTATGTTTTGCCAAAGGCGATAGTTTCGATTTCTCGTTTCGTGCTTCTTAGGCTGGACATGACTGGAAACTAATACATCAGGGTGCCGAGCAAAAGCGTGACAGTCTTGAATTGGCTGGTTTCCCTGCCCTCCCAAGCTGATCATGGGTCTTTGTCCTGTTGATGAGATCCCCGTTGATCACGCACAATGTTGTTTGGCTACCATCGCAGCTTGGAGTTCGATCAGGTCACCCGTTTCCACGGGGAACGGTTCAGCCTCGTGTTTTTCTGCGTGCCTGGGCTGGTGGAAGAAACCAACGTGAGATGGTCACTATACCGACAATTTGACCCCCCCTGTGCTTTGTTGGTTGTGGCTCAAAATAAAGTGCCAAAGGGATCACACAAATGACCAGGTAACAAGTTTGGCAGTTGATGATCTTGAGCCACGCGCATTTTGGAGATGCGATTTGCAGTGACTCAACTTCCAAAACTCTGTAGGTAAGCATTCCACAAGCACCAAAGGGAAGGGGCGAAGCCTGATGTCAGGACAAACCTGGCCAACAAATACACATCACGAAGTGTACAAGAGATAGAGAGAGAGAGGGGTTCTGTGCTGCTTGTGTTACCTTTGGTTCCCCCATCATCATCGGGCTGGAATAGCTGGAATTTGGTTTTCAATGGTTTTCACGGAAATTCGGAATTTAGCTGCTCAAGAAGTGTTTGGGCCTTCGATCATCCATGACCTGGGGATGGGTTGGCACGGTTCATGCTACATCCTTTCTTCTTTCTTGGAATAATCCAAATTAATCCAACTTGACTACTTGTTCGGAAGTAGTAGGTGAAACATCCTGCTTGCTTTTTTTCAACAATCAGACAACACGAGTGTTCGAAACACGGTCCATGCCTTGATGAATTATGCTGGCTATGGGGTTTGTTTTTGAATTGCGTTCGTTCGTTCTGGCACGCAATTGCATCATGGGTCACAAGTGCGTGATAAATAATGAAAATCATACATACCTAATGAATGAATATTTATGAAACATGATAAACATAATCATTTATAGTCTACTGAAAAAATGATCATATTAAGTTTAAACTATTGTAAGCTCTGTTTCTTTAAGCTACCATTTTTGACTGGCCACATGGAGTTCTGATTTTGTAACGTGGACTAGCAGTTGAAGCCTTGGGTTCCCAGAGAATTGGAACGGCCAGGTTGGTCTCTGGAGTCCCAGGAGGTTGTTGAAACTACGGAATAGATGGACATCATCAGCTTGGTAGTTGCAATATATCAGCTGTACATCTGATGATCATCAGCTTTTTCAGCTGAAATATATAGATGGACATCACATCAGCTTGGTCTTGGTGTCTGAGGTGGGCAACTGGCAGAACATCAGCAAGGCAGTGGCCAAGAGCGCAGGGAGCCTGCACTTCACCCGCCTGCCCACGGTTTCTGCCCTCAGGGCGGCGGCCCGAGTCGCCTGAGGACCTGCAGAAGTCGAGTTATGTGCATGGAAGATGTGGCATGATGTGCATTGCGCCATTGGGAAAGATGAGGTGTGCAACTTGGTCGTCCACATGGACAGCATATCAACCACTGAACCAACATCAATGACTCTTCCGCACTGTTCATCCTGCAATCTTCATTATTCAAGACTATAAACTAGCACTACTATAAACTATGAATCAGTGCTAGTTTATAGATAGACTAAAACTACTATATTATACCTATGTCATGATAGGTGATATAAACTATTCAATATATGAAACGCCCTATTGCCCGTTACTATCACCTATCATGCCATTCCCCACCGTTCCCCCAGGTTTGGGACCCCGGTGATGCCAGGATGTCAGAGCCAACGGGCGGCAGCGGGGCGAAGGTTGCTTGGTGCAGAGCGGTGATCCTACTTGGAACCTGATCGGGGTTGGTGGCTTGACTGGTCAATAGTGGTTGAACCACTACTGGAACAATAGTTGTCCTATATGAATAGGAAAATTGTTTACCCTGATGCTGTGTTTAGTGTTGGTCAATCCGGGTGGCTTGGCTGGTGGCTAGGTTGGAACCATCCCAATCCACGCCCTGATGCTTTCATGTTGGTTGAATAAGGTTGGTCAAGGTTGGTCCAGGTTGCTCCAGGTTGGCTCAGGTTGGTTGACATTGGTAAAGGTTGGCCAAGGTGGGCTCAGGTTGGTTAAGGTTCGCTGTGGTTGGTTGAACATCACCAGTTTCGCTGCCCAGGCTTCTCAGCCCACCGGCTGTCGCGGGGAGAGGGGGCAACACCAGGAGGTAAGTTGGATGTTTCTCAAGTCAGCTTGGGAACCCCCAAAGTTAGGGATGCTTTATTATCTTTATTAATGGATTGCAACGGCCAAGAACGGTAATGAACAAGGGAACAAGTGAGCAAATAGTGAATATACCAACTGAAATGGTTGGTTTATTCCTATCAATGATTAATAACGGATGATTCGGGGGTACCCTACTTTGAGAAACTACCAGTTGGTGACCTGTTGATATTTCAAGTTCTGGATCTATTGGTTTCCTGTTGATCAACCTGAGCAGGTCGAAATGTGGTTGGCTCGTTGGTTGGTTACGGTTGGTTGGCTCGATAGCATTTTCGGTGCTTCCGCCACGGGCTTCTCAGTCCCCAGCGACAGATTTGAGTGGCAAGTTCTGCAAGCTGGGCCGGTGAAGTAAAATGCTCATGGGTCCATGAATGATGGTACTAAAATGATCCTTATTGATATCCATTGAGTTGGGATTTTCTCTAGTGAATTCTATGGTTAGTGATGGTCAATACACGGGAATAATCAGCAACCAGAGTGGCTAAACAACTACTAGCTGGTGGTTTCTCAAGCCATCGGGAACCCAAAAGCTATGGATAGTTTGTTACTGTAAATGGTTGATATTAGATGATTTGGGGGTGCCCTATTTTGAGAACCCCCTACATCCATTGAACCATGTCTAATTGGCGAGTAGTTTTTGGACTGGTAACCACCAGCGTCATTGATAGTGAAACAAACCAGCTATGACATCAACAACAATGACAGTACTATTGTTGAATGCCAACTATCATGATTGATGGTATCATCTCCAAAATGATCCTTATTGATCTCTGAGCGCTTTCCTTATCAATATTGATAGCAATTCAGGCATGCTTGGGGGAGTATATATTTGTTGGTTTCCCTATTTTGGTAAAATGATGGTACCCTCCCAACCATCCTTAAATGCTCATCAACGATTGATGACATTGATGACACTCTACAATGATTAGATTTTACGGCATAGTGGAAAAGATATGATGGTGTACGAATATACTTACATGCTACAAATATGTACATGTCAAAGGATGATGGATGATTCATTGGATCTTAGGTGGTCTAGCAGATTCTCCATTCTAATTCACAACTAGGCTGTCATGTTTGGAGCATTGGACCCAGCTGTTACTCCTCCAGGATGATGAACCAGCTGGGTCGACTGAGGTGTTCCTGCGGGAGTATTCCTCCAACATGTGCCTCGAGGGGGTTCAGTGGTGGGACCCATGCTGGATGTTGCCATGTCGCACAAGCCCTGGCGTAGTATCTCATCATGGGAAGACTCACAATGAACGGTGTCACCAGCTACTAGAACAAACATCATGGGCATCAACCAACCATGTGCTTTCAGCCGTAGGAGCTACCAACCAATCAGCTCATTCCATTCTACTCAGTTTCATGCCACAGGTTTCACCGATGCAAATTCACGTTTTCCGAAGATGACACCGTCAGTCTGGGTGACATCCCAAACCTGGTCAGACATATGCGGTGCATGATGGTGCATAGTACATACATGCCTTCATACCTATATATGTAATGCCATGCAGTTTAGCAGAGTGACATGGTCAGTATGCATCAACTCAAACACCGTCTCACTGGTATGTGTTGTATGTAGACTAAAGCGATCGGGCATTGAAGATGTTGCGTCCACATTCGTGTTTTACATGCATCTCCTTTTCCATGCATAGTTTTCACACTATCAGCTGTTTATGTTCACGCGATAGTGAAACCGCAATACTATCATTTAATTTCGATGATGTTTGACGATTAATGTTTGATTAATCATGATTAATCCACATTCATTGTTATTAGCATTCATGAACCATTATTAACACTGTCAACTATCAACTAGTGTGAGCAACGATTGGCCATTCTCTGACTTCCTTGTTTTAACGCCATTGGCTGGGGTGCCCTATTGGCTGGGGTGCCCTGGCTCGCTTCGTGCCTGGGGAGGCATGGTACCGTGGCATATTTCTTGTCCAAGATGTTGGTGGAGGTGACCTGCGGTTTCGCGGGTCAGAGCTGGCCGCCGCTGAGATGTTCACTTCTTTTGAAGATGGTTACTAGGGGTTATTTGGCTGGTGCTTCGTAGGCTACAGGGGAATGAACCGATGCCATTGGTAATCATTGGTATGTGGATCCTTCCCTCATTCTTTGCATAAGTTTTTAGCCTAACTGGTAGTGAGACTTTTCGGAGAACCGTTGATTTCGCCAATTTTACATGGCTGGCTGGAAAGACACAACTCTTCATAGAAATCCGCTTGTTCCTGTGGCTGATTTTCCATTACCAGGTTAGTTGACCAGAGGGTAATCATGGCTAAAGCAGTCTATAGCGACTAGTGGTTAACTATCGATGGCCGACTGTACCGGGTGGGTGGTTTTAGCCATTTTTTGTTGCAACGAGTCTTAACAAATGGTTCGTTGGTGGCTCCCGTCGGCTGTATGTCGGAATGCGCGCGTTTCTGCCTGGCAAGGCCGTTTTATGTCCATTTCGTACAGCCCGTGCGGGGTTTTGTAGACAGGGGTTTTTGGGGCATGTTCACGTTCATCTGCGTTTGCGTCATGAAGTGGATGCTACGGGGGATGGGGTGGGGTGGGGCGGGGCATCCAAACGTTCGCTTGCATTTGCGTCATGGAGTGGATGCTACATTAGGGACGGGGTGGCAGGGCATGTTAACGTTTGTTTGCATTTGCATCACTACGTTGCGGATGGGTGGGGTGGGGTACGTGAACGTTCACTTGCACTTGCATCATGCACGCGTTACGTTTGACACCTGATGGCGTTGGATCCAACTTTCTGGTTGAACATCGCCAGAGAAATGTCAATGGATCCATGAGATAGAATCTGTTCATATTTGATGGAAAAACAATGCTATTTAAGATAAAACTAGGGGTAGTTGATTAATATGGGGTAGTATTGATCTACCATTGCTTTTGATTGTTATTATTAGCAGATGATTGATTCATTAAAAGCTGCCAATTTTCCATTTCGATTTCCGAATAGTAGGTAACTTTTCCGAGAACCTAAAGATTCAGTCAGTTGTCAAGGGTTTCCTCGGTTTTCTCCCATCTCATCTGAAGAAGCTGTTGATCATTTGAGGCTTTGGAACTTAGAGGATGTGATTGGTTGGAGTCTCATCGATTGATATGAATGGTTTTGGAATGATTTATGTTGGTTGAATCTGCTCATATATTTTTATTCATTTGAATACATATGCACAGCACCCAGCACCAGGCGTTTTCGTGACTTGTTGGTCAGGCAGCTTAAGACTATGGGAAATAGCCAGCCATCAAAAACATGTGAAGCAGTTCACATCCCAACAGCTCGACGAGTTTGGTCATGTTTGGGATGTGAACAGCTGGGGGTACTGGGCCCTTCACCCACAACCTGAAGGCGCATATTCATAAGTGGTTGAACCTCAACATGATAGTGTTCCCAAAGATCATCCAGATCCTGAGATTGAAAGTTTGAGCATCAACCATGTTTAATGATTAGTTAGTAAGTGCCAGAGAATCAACCGGTGCCAGTCTAGCAATCAGCAAGTACCAGGGAATCAGCCTCAGTTCACCATCATAATCGTTGATGATGATTGATCAAACCAATAATCGCCAATCACCCGCAAATCTGTAGAAAATATGGTTACATATCACTTTTATGGATATTGATCACCCATAAAGATGGTTAAATTTGTGTTTTCGAATGTCTATAATTTGGAAAGATCGATATATAAACAAAACAGGAATGGGACCATTCATGGGTCAGAGTTCTGCACCGGGCATCACCAGTGGCATGGCAGGGTCCAACTTTGCTGAGTTGTGCAAAGGCTACTCGGTCGGACTGGGGAAATGATCCGCTGGTGTAGGCTGTTGCCACCTGGATTGTTTGGAAAGCAAACAATAGTTTTCTCAGACAGAGTGTGAGTTTGGGCCCCGCCAGTTGTAAATTGGCCAAGATTCACCACCTCAAAAGCTGATGGTTGTGTCTATAGAGAATGGGAGGTTACCCTATCACTAGCTGTGTTCGCCAATGTATATAGATATTTGGGGGGCTCCCCATTGTTGAGAGAATGGTTCAATGATATCGGTGGATAAGGCCAAATCGGTCAAGAGTGCCTCGTGATAACACCAGCTGTTGGATATCTGAATAATGTTGCTTCGTAGCTAATTCTAGGGTTAATCAAAACAATGGCTTTTGATTTGCAGCATAGCGAAGTCTTACATGACTGTTAGATGAGCTACAATCATGGTTCATGGAGGTCATAACCAGCAATTCCATGGGTATAACGACCCTTTAGACATGAAGACTAATTTAAAACCTTCAACTGGGTGTTCCCAGCAGTTTAGGGGCTTACATCGTGGAGGAATCTGTACGATTGATGGAACATTGGTCGGTGATTGGTGGTTATTGGTTTGATGAACCATTATGGATCATTTTTGCGGTACTATGTAACAATGGTCGATTCCCCATTACTTTTTACTTCCTTAGCATGGTTTATGATCAAATTCTCTCACCATCAAGCATGGATCTACCATTGAATTTGCTATTAACCTTTCTTAATCCATGGTTTCCAGCAATCAGATCAATTTCTGATAGTTGCAGTCAATTTCTGATGAATTTCCATTCCTTCTCTCCCAACTGGAAAGTACAAGTTCCCAGCAATTCCAAAGGCCCAGGCATCCCGTGCCTCCGAGGCATCCAATTCCCCGATGTCTTCGATGTGGTCAGCGATCCTCACCGGTGAACCCGTATTGACGTTGTGGCCTACGGAGAAAAAATGCGTGAAAGCGGGCGGTCACATGCGGTCACTGGGTCCGGAGTTGCTCGAAACAAATGATCCACCGAAAATGTCCAGCTGTTTGCGGACTCGCCGTGTTGGGAGCTCCTGGGCCTGTGCGATAATCCCTTATATTTGACGGGGCTTGGTTTCCGTGATGAAGGAATGTTGAATGCAGCATCTGTGCCACAATACTTCGGATGGACTGTTTCATGGCTTGAGCGTCACCGAGTTTGCCACTGGCTCAGGTACTGTGTCAAGAAGGCCGAATTGCAACAGGCGTTGCTTGACACGTTTGGTAATGAACTGGAAGGTCACCAAGAGATGAAGACAGCAGGTATCAAGCAAACGACTGGCAGAAAGATTTCTAAGCGGCAAAACCTAGTGTACAACTAGCCAGTGCTGCATGGGAATGCCCATGAACTTGGTAAGTCGTCATAGGAGTGCGAAATGTCAGCCGCTGCCAGGAAGCAAAAACAGCTTCTGATGGCAAACCTTTTGAGGCACAGGGGGATGCAAGATGATGCAAGTCAAGAAATGGTGATAAGCCTGGGTAAACATTACTGTACATGTGATTATTGCTAGTAAATCATTCATGATTGCTACTGTAGTTTTCAATGGCCCCTTAGTGATTCACAATGGCCTTGTAAGGACTGGCAGCGGTCAACAGTGAAAGGCAAAAGTTGAGTGATTCAGAGTGACTAGGACTTTGGGAAAGCAACTAGACATAGCCCATGGCAGGGTTAGTTCATTTCAAATTGTTTTAATGGGTTCAAAAATTCATGCCTCAATCCCTGCAGCTCGAAAAATTAGTGCAACCCCTGCTGCCCCAATACAGTATAATGAAATGACGTCCACTCCGGCTTATGTTCCACTCAAGACTTCGAGCAGAACAGTGATGTATACTGCATTTCACTTTTTTTTGGTTTTATGGATCCCATGTCAGCCACTGTTGGAGACCACATCATTTTGACCCCGCACCTATTTGTGTTTGTCTGAGAACAGGCCTATGACGACGTGCTGACCACGAAGGTGTGGTCGGCCTACGGCGATCAATTGGATTCCTCCATCAATGAGCCCAGGGACTCAGTTGCCAGGACATTTGGTGACTGTGGTGATGGCGGGGAAGGAAGAGGAGATGCAGTTAATGCAGGATCAAGTATGTACTAGGCCACCTAAGGACCTGGTATGATTTGATGGTGAAGCACCCTCTATGGATAAGATAGTGGTGTTTTGCAACACTAGTGCGAATCTACCAGTACAAAAGCAAGCAGGGCATTGATGCAAAGTTGCAGCTATATTGGGCATGGTGCGAGCTCTCCTGTCGCAACAAGTTTTTCTTTGACAAAGGGCGGTATAGGCAACTATTTTCAACCTGTCGCCAACCTATGACTACTTACAACAAAATGATGTTGACATGTCCCCCGCGGCTGTCGGTTTAAGGTGGTACCTTTGGCACGGCACCAGTTCGTCAGCAGCGCACAACATTTGCATGCAGGGATTCCGAGTGGCGCAGCCAGGACTTGGGTGGCAGACTCAATGCTATGGTTAGCACGTTGTGGGCATCCACGGTTGTTGGTTGGCTCACGGTTCTTGATCATAGCGGCTATTCATAGCCGCTATTTTTTGAAATTTGGTTGCCTGGCATTTTCGCATGTATTTCCTCTGAGTTGATCACTGCGGGGGTTCGAGCCCTGTCTATTTGGACTCCTGATTCATGGTGATTGGGATCCGTCGTGACATCACCCATTCTGTGACTTCTCATGAGTCAGCCACAAGCAGAACTTCGATCTTTGGCACCTGCACGGGGTACTCCATTCTGATGTTTGGGATTTGTGGAGCGCTCATCGCAAGTGTTCCAACACTCAATCAGTAAGTAATCCTGGTCGTGTACAACTAGTGGTGAATTCATGCAGATCTTTTTTTCTGTTTGTTTTGGCTGTACCCATAGCCATTGGTATTTTTTTTCGTGGGCAACGTGCCGTTTAAACATGCCAAAGTCGATGGCCAGTGCCATCACCAGTGGTGACCCGGCGGCACGCCCAGGTCCGACTTCAAGATGAGACTTGCAGGCAGCGCTACTGGAACACTCTATGGCTGGTTGGTTGCGAAGCCATGGTAGCCATGTGAGGGCATCGGTGGAGCGGTGGCACAGCACAACTCGGAAGACTCCAAAGTGCCGGTGCTTGCCCTGTTTGCCGTTCGGAAAACATTCGACGACCATTGATTAAGAATGGATTCAGAATGGATTACCCGGGAATTGATAATCACTCAGCCAGATGTTCACCAAAAACATGAATGGTTATTGAATGCTATTGAATGTCATTATATAGCTATCACGGCTGTTGATTCTGCATTAAGGAGGTCCCCAGTAGTTACATTTAGCGATCAAAGTTACTACTATGTAGCCATATAATTTTGATCGCTATATAGCTACATATAGTTACATATACCCAGTGGTTACATATAGCCATCATTTAGCTATCATAGTCATGAAATAGCCATCATAGCTGTCCATTAAGCCATCATTGCCACAGTGGGGGTGCGACCAGTGTCGTTCCAGGTCGCGGATCCTACTTCGCGGAGTCCATCACCAAGGCGGGGCTGTGTAGAGCTCACAAGCAGTGGTGGACATCAACCAACCGCTGGTGATCACGAATTGTAAGGGTGAACCACCATCAATATCATCAAGGGGTTCATTAATGTATATATTCTTAACCTATTTTAAATGATATCACTATACTATTCATGATGGTTGGTTAGTTTTATAGTTGGTAAGAATAAGTACGATCGAATCACTGCTAGTTACTCATATACTACGAAAAGTATCGCGCAAGTCAGTTGCTCACTAGTGATTCAAAATCAAGAATGAGTAAATCGCTGTTGATGGGTAAACTGATGGTGGCTTGTGGCTTTATGGATCTACAAACAACAAATTACATGAATCAAGAAACAATCAATCAATCAATCAATCAAACAGACAAACAAACAAACGGCACCCCTGCAAAGTGGTGGATTTCACTTGCACGGCCAGTTGCGGGAGAATCTGGAAATATACATCATTGGTTGGGTGTCATAAGAAGTGTTGTTCACTTGAATGTCGTTTGTGAAGGCTGAAAGTCTGGATAAAAGCCATCCTCAACATCAGTGTAACATCAGTAGCCTTTGTCAAGCATCATGAGCCGTTGCTTGCATTCATACCAACCATCAGTGACCTTTAAGCCATCAAAGAAAATAGCCTCAAGACGCGACTGACCATTGGTGGGAATCTCGGCCCGGTTACGCAATTTCTGCTGGGAAATGGATAGAAAAACCTAGCAATTTGCCGAAGAAATCGCACTAGCCAGACCGGATTCCAGGAAGATTCGGATGCTCAGGCGCTTGAAATCTCACATGCGTTCAGGTTTTCAAATGATGGTTTGATTCAATGCTTACATGGAAAATCTCAAACCCCAGCAGGTGATGAGAATAGTTGGCTAAGCATTTCGACCCTAAGAAGCTCGCAGGCGGATGAGTATTCCAAAGAAGAAGATGGCCTTTACACTGTCCTTTTGTGTCCCAACCTCGGCTGGCAACTTGTTGAGAGATTCAAGGGAAGCGACCAGGAAACAACTGGCACATGGTGATTTACGATATGGATCTCGCATTAGGGTTGTTGATGCTTCCTTTGAACCACACTTGCAGCCATGGCAGCCCAAAACAGATGCACGGTCGACTTCATGTGGGCTGCGTCGACATTTTTAGACAGTTGAACTTTGAACTCCTTTTTTTACAGGATTCGTAGCAACCCATGCAAATCACAACAGTAGAAAGTTGAAACATGTGGAAATTGTGTGAGAGAGTTGTAGGCTTGGAATAGCATGCAGGCATTCATGGATGTCGAGAATTTTGGCTCAAGCCGTTGCGTTGGCTCTAGCCACCTCGTGCACTAACTAGGTTGCTTACTTGTTTGTGCCTGTGGAAACAATGTCGACCGGCCTGCTTCCCAGCTGCTTTAGCCCAGCAGCAACACCCCCAACTGCAGCGACAGCTGCAACAGTCGCGACACCCC
>VSDK01004557.1:96912-134491 GCA_009767595.1 Symbiodinium kawagutii | reverse complement strand
ACGACAGCTCCACAGGACTGTGCAGCTCTCCTTCTCTTGCTCCTCGCAGTGGGATGCCCTCTTAGCTGGCACAAGACAGTACTTTCCGAGGTCAACACTTGGCTGGGGTTTCAGGTCAACCCGAGAGGCCCTACTGTGGATTTCCCTCAAGAAAAACGGGAGGTCCTGGTTGCCCTCCTTCAACGGCTCATTGATGGGTCAACCTTCTCTGCCAAGGACATTGAGAGGGCTCTTGGACGGCTCAATTGGGCAACCTCCGCCTGGCCACTGAGTCGTCCATTTCTCCAACCTTTCTGGGCTTGGAAATCTGCGACGTTGACCTCTGGTCGCCCGGGCCAAATCATCCGTTCCTTTGCCACTCTTCTCCTCTACCTGCTCAACCACCCTCAGGTCCAACCTTGCCCTTATGATCCCTTGTCTCCATGGTGGGGGGCAAGTGATGCGAGTGCCGACCCCAATGGCACGGCTTTTGTGGGCGGATGGTTAGCAAACGTGGAAAACCCATCCAAATCCCAAACATGGTGGTTCCACTTCGAAATCAACTTGGAGGAACACCATTGGGCACACAAGAATGGTGATCCGACCAAGAGGATTGCTGCCCTCGAGATGTTCGGCACGCTGATCCTCACCTACTTCTTACTGCTCAAAGGTGGCAACTCCCTTCTGCGAACCCGAATGGCGTTGATCTCAGACAATCAAGGGAACATCTTCGCCATGCTCAACCAAAAGACTAAGAAGATGCCTACTTCGGCATTCTTGATGCAGCTCATCGTCCTTCTTCACCGAGCAGGGGTACAACTGGCGCCTTCGCACATGAAGAGGGATTACAACCAGTGGGCCGATGAGCTGACACACAAAGGGTACAAAGGTTTTCCTTCGGACAGACGTCTACCTGTCCATGAAGCTTTTTCCAAATTTGATCTTTTGTGGTCCATGCTTGGGTTGCCCCAAGCTCGACCTCCTCTGAAACGGAGGAAACGCTCAAACTAAGCCACCTACGGTCCTGATTGGAGCCTGGTGGCTGCGGCTGGTTTTCCGGACAAGTGGTGAGTTTATCAACTTCCTTACCCGGTAGCCTTGGGCACCGATGGGTGGAATCTCAGGGTGACACCACTTGTCAATTTTTGGATTCTGTGAAACAGGTGTGTTTGACATCTGATCAAAACCAGCCGCACAGGCCAACTGCATAGCAAAAGGTGTTGCTGCTGCAGTTGCCTGCACTTAACGTTTTAGCCGTTTTCAATTCTATTCGGGAACACTTTATGATATCACGTCAAGCATCATATCAAAAATGACTGATGATAAACTTGTGTGTGTGTTGTGGTTCCTGCTGCCTTGCAGTAATGTTGGTGGCGAGCTGGTGGTCTGGAATTCTAGGATCTCCCTATAACACTTTTTTAACTAACAGCATCTCCTTGATATCCTGAAGCATTACACTGCCGTGAGTGACCCTTTGTGATTTGCAAACCCATTTGCTGGATCAAGCTATGCGAATTCATCAACCCATGTGTTTGGATGTCCTCCTGGCGCTGGAGTGACCCATGCATAGTTTATATGTGAGTTGCAGCTTAGCTTCGCAGCGTTGTCACCTGTGCAGCTATTGATGTGACCGAGGTACATCGTGAAGTACAAGCGCGGAGAGCTGTTCAAGTCCAAGTCTCACCCATAGTGACGACATCCATTCGTTACTAACAGTGGATGCCCTGCCAGCGCTCCTGATGACACATCGCCTGTAGAAGTGATGGAGGACCAAAACATTTTGGAGAGTTTGATGCACCGGACCCCCTTAGATTTTTTTGATGGTTTTAAGGTACTGATACAAGTTCCCATGGTCTAGCATTGCTTTCCTACTGAGGCAGACCCTCGGAAACTGGAGAGTTTTGGTGTTCACAGCGATTCATTTAGCTTAGCTCCATTTTGAGATGAGGGATGGTGGATCAAAGCCCCCAGTTTCAAAGTCCATGAGAGGCTACAACAGGAAGAACGAATCAACAAGTAACTCAGGCGATCAGCTGCCAAAAATTCACCACTGCTGGCATGAAGCAAGTCCCATCCATCAGAGAGTTATGGATGATTATCATTCATATGTGTTGGCCATTCTTAGTTTGGGTTACGATGAACTGATCCCAGCCACTTGTGAGTTTCAGCTCAGAGACAAGTGCGAAGGTGCGACAGGCTACTGTTGGTTGCTATCCCCTATGTCTCACCGCTAGCACGCACCAACCAGCCTTGCAACCCGTTGCAGACGCCATGGTGAGTCCATTCAGCTGGGGGACACTGTGACAGAGCAGCCACTGCTTTCGCAGCTGGGGGTCAAAGCTGTCCCCAGAGCGACGATAACGGCAGTTCTGAGCTACAAAAAGTGTCAGTTGCTGGGTAGGCACAGGATGCATAGGGTATCAAAGGTGAGAATGCCTCACCTCACAGATTCATTTGACTTCAGTAGGTGAAGATCCCAATCACTTTGGTGTATCAACCTTTCGGGCCGTCCATGAAACCAACCACGGCAGTCCAACTGCGGAAGAAGGGTTCCAGTGACCTTGTTTGCCACACTTTGGGACCGGCCCGAACACACATCACACAATGGCGGCGGGAAATTGTTTTGTCTCCGCTGACCGATCATTGTGTTTATTTTTATTGGCAAAACTCTTCCGAGATGCATTGTCAAGTATGTTTGCCGGAAGAATGTTGGTTTTGACATGCTCTCGTGATGTTTGCTGCTTGCCTGTGTATATGTATGTTTGTATTTTATTTTGGCCATTTTCAAGTTTGATGATATATCATGGTAGAGCTGGTATTTCCGCAGAGATAGAATGATATAGATTATGTTGATATTTGTGTGTGGTGGTGCATTTGCATTGATTCATAGGCACATGTATCTACCTTGATTCATTGCAAGCTAGCCCGCTTGCCAAGCCATGACACCTGCGGTGCGCCAGGTGAAGTCGGCTGGCTATGGACCACCCACGGAGCCTCCCAGGGTTTGGGCCTCGATGTTTGCTTCGGCAGCTGGAGGTGTGGTGCTGGGCTGCTTGGATATGCCATGATATGCCTGGTGTCTTGAGAAATTGTTTCGTTTCACCACCATACTGGAGTCATCTCAAGTCCAGGGTCCAGGGCTGTTGGACCACCAAAAAGGTTCTGACGTTGGGAAAAGATGTTGGGGTAGGTGTCCTACAAACAACCAGTGAGTAAGGCAGGAATCATCTAGGCCCATGTGGAGGTAGGTGTTCAGGTTCCAGCCTAAAACGGCCGGTCACATGAAATACGGTGACTGTCCAAGCCATATCGTCCCAGTGGAGTATTCACAGGCTTTGGATGGGCTAACATGAGTTAACTGGAGTCCATCATGTGTCAGTCGTGGGGATGATATAGGGCACAGTTCATTGAAGGACTTGAGTTGAAACCGGGCCACAGCCTCAGGAACACATGAAGCGCCATTGCAGCGATTCAGAAGTACCACCGCGTGTTGCATTCCGGGTGGACTAGGAGCTGTGGTTGCGTGTGAAACGTTGATGATCATCATCATTTTCTTTTTCATCATCATCATCATCATCATCATTATCATCATTGTCATCATTGTCATCGTTTTCATCATCATCTTCTTCTTCATCATCATCATCATCATCATTGTCATCGTTTTCATCATCATCTTCTTCTTCTTCATCTTCATCATCATCATCATCATCTTCATCATCAGGGAATATCATATATGTATAACTTGATGTGTTTGTGTAGTTCCTCCTTCAGACAGTATAGCTACATACACATTTTATCCATATTTGATCTCGCCAGCTTTGATCAGTGGAATCCTAGCTGCCTCTACCTCAAAGATGAAACACTTCACCACAGCTGTTCTTAACAGTTGATGTGTTTCTCTTGTGGGCCATGCATTGCCCCCCACTTGGAAAAAACATTACGCAGGAGAACTGCACAATCCCACATTATCCTCTGACATGAAATCATGACATCCCTATCGCGACTTGACTAAAACCCACAAAGAGGTACTTAAGGAAATCTGTTGCCCCATGGGGACTTGAAAACAAATATGTGTAACCTTTGTTTCAGATAGCAGGGTGCAGATTCACACCCTAACAAGCCTTAATAAGCCATGAAAAACTTTGACCGTTCCTTTGGGCACCACAGCCACAGGTCCTTGGAAGACCGCGCATCAATAGCCGACCAGCACCAGCGCACCTTGGCATGTTTTCGCTTCAGGTGGCTATGATGGGCAATAGAAACGTCATAATGGCAGATCCGTAGGTCCATAGACCAGCCCCAGTTTACTTGCTCAATAGCTGGTGGCTTATCCTCCACTAAGAGGGGTATTTTAATACGGATCTAATATTATACTAGACCTTGTCTCACCAAGGAAAGACTCGGGTCTTTAAGGACGGGAATAAAACTACCCCCACAAGAATTCGAGTGTTTCCCTTAGTAGAGGTTGCCTTGCGCACTTATGCTACTCTGCATGTTACATGCCCACTGTTTTTGACTAATGACCTGAGTCTTCTGATGGCTTCTGAGTTCACAACCCGACATCCTGATTCAGAATGATTCAGAGCATGGCTTCATCCATTTTAAGATATGAAGATGCATGCTAGTTGATTTCGATCGCCGCAGCTTTGGATAGGCTGGTGGTGGAATCCGATCTTTAGATCCATCAACCACCTGTATTTAATACTATCATGAGCTATTTACGATTAACCTGTTGGGGGTGTTTAGATCTGACCCTTCCATGAGTCGCAGGTGCGATTACTTGGGCATGAAGACCCTCAGTCTATTATCATTTTCCTGATTGAAAACCAACAATTACCCTTGGGGGTACATCACGGCTGTAAACACAGCCATTGAAGGTTCTGCGTTGGTATACTCCCCCGTATTCTTCTATACTCCTTCTATTGCTGAACTTTGTTGGTCATTATCTCCAGCTGTGGTCATCATTGCTCATCCCACAATTCACCAGCAAACTGTTTGCGGCGCAACCTACGATTGGTTTGTATTGTTGGGTGATTGTCAAGCAATTGTTTGTTGCCAACCTTTTCAAAAAACTCTCTCCTGTTGGTTTTTTGCACATTGTGGGTGAATTCCAGGGGTTGTCAACCATTTTGTCGGGTATGGTGTTGGTTATTTCGACTGCTGATTACCAACCATTCTTGTTGATGTTATAGTTGTTCAAAGCACATGCCTACTGTTGGTTACAGTTGCCTCCATGCATGCATACAAATATGTGGAAACTACCATTAGGTAATATAGCCATGGTTGATTGGCCAACTAACCTCACCCAAAGTGGCTTTATGTCAACTAATCTCCAATTATAATGATGGGTTCGCTAAAGTCATGACTTCAGCATGTTCCAACCAGTGTCATATATATATATATATACATATTTTTTAGAGAGAGAGAGAGAGAGAGCTATATAGGTTGTTAGCTAACAAAACCAGTCATGTCATTCCTATTGCTTCTGGTTGAGTCAGTTACGCAACCATCAATACCGTTCACCTTGAGGGCCGTGATTCCACCCCTGGCACCTGAGGCCCAAACCGGACTTCGGACCGAGGTTGGCGCGAAAGTAGGGAGGAAAGGATCCATTTCTGTCATTTGGAGGTTTCTCAAAATGACCAGTAACCAAATAATAGTAAACCAGATAATAGGGGATAATGACCAACAATAATGGTTGATAACAACCATGTATGGGTATTTCTCAAGCCAAAGGGATCCCCCTCAAATGGTTGGTTTACTATTGTTAATGGCTGATAATGGATGATTTGGGGGTACCTCTATTTTGAGAAACCACTATTTGAGCGATCCTTTTTCGAGATGAGAAATGTCTCGAGAGAGATTAACATGTAAAAACAGGGGAGGTCCAAACGTTTCCGACCCCAGGCCACATGGACTCCTGCTATTTGTTTGTGAAATTTAGAGGCCACACCGAGTGATTGGTCAATTTTTGAGCCAACTGGAAGGGCATACTTTGGGAAACAAAGATGTGACGGACTGAGTCGAACTTGGAACCTGAATCTGCGCGCCTTGAAGAAGGACGAGATGAGTCTTGCTGGTAGAATCATAACCTGCATGATGGAGGTTTTTGTTGGGGGCGCATTCGGTATGGTTTTGGTACACAGATTGCATTTGTGAGAGATCGCACGTTCAGCCGAGCACAACTGACATCAGATCATCAGACTGTACAGTGGGTCAGTGCCAGGTTTTGTTGGAGGCAACTAAGTTGCTATCTCTGAAGATGTGGTGTTTTTGTTGAAAAGGTTTGCATGCCCTTTGGATTTCCTTTGCACCAAAGGGATCAGATTCTTGTTCGAATCAGATTATTTGTGCGAAAAAAAGCGAAAGTCTACAAGTCTACCCCCCATATCCCCCTATGCTGGTTCGTTCTACCCCTGTCTTTTGACGTGTTTTCCATTGATTTCTTGTGCCTTGAACTGGCTTCCACCCCTGGTAGGCAACGGCCGCCTTCCGCAGGGCGAGTGCCGGAGAGAGCGGGACTGAGCCGCATGTCCTTGTGGTCAATTTGGGGATGGTTTGGGGAGCCCCAGCTGAAACACCCATATGGACATCGTCACTTTTTTATAGTCTCAGACTGAACATCAATGAACTATTGTTAGATAGCCGAGGTCTATATTATTTAGACATGTCATATCCATATTTGATAGACCCACTTATTCTATGGATATAACCTCCAGTATGATCCGTACCCATCCTGTGTTGCTCATTCATTGGACTTGCCAAGCGAAGCTGAGGTGTACCTCGAGGAGGCCCACCCTTGGAGCACAGCAGGGCAGCCCAGCAGGCCCTTGGCGGGTGACCTTTGGCAGTATGGGATCTCTGGCAGCCCATGGTGGTGAACCCTTGCGTGATCACCCGGTGATGGGATGTTGCTCCTTTTTGGTGCTGGAAACGGGTGTGCTTTTGATGGGAACCTGCTTCGTTTCTTCTTACCGCTGGTGCCAGATGAAAAACATGGCAGATGCCAGTGACTGCCAGTGTGACAAGATGAGGGACTCTTTCTCGAAGCCCAAACTTGAGCCAGGAGGTGAACAATACACGAAGTGATCATTGCTGTTGCTTGTTGGCCTTTGTCGATGGTGCAACTTTTTGTATGGAGATGGCAGTGATGGACAAGTCAGAAATTCCATCGCTTGCACCCTCTGGCAATTCAGGACAGGCATCACACTCCACCAATGATTTCCTAAATGACTAACGTACATAGAGAATGTCAACAAATGACAGGCGGTCGGTCATTACCAGACTTCAAAGAGAACTGGTTTATAAAACCTGATCAAATCTGCTCTGATCATTTTGGGATCTTCACTCACGGGTTCATGGTCTAGACCCACAGCCATGCGTTCACCATCTTGGGGGCCCAGCCATGTTTGGACCAAGCATTTCCGCAGTACCACGGCTCAAGTTCCCCGCTTAAACCTGACTGAACATGGCTTGGGAACCTTGGAGCAGAGAGAGTTGATACTTCCAAGTGACTGAAGCAGTTGAAAGTCCTGCTAAGGGTAGCCATGATACACTGCCTTGGTAGATGTACTTTGGCGGTTTGCGATCTGCTGCCGCAACCCCAATGCACCTCCGATCAATTCTCTACCACTGGCAGCTGGACGTGTGTGTGTGTACTGTGCATGAAAATGCTGGGGACATGATTTAGACACCACTGAAGCCAGCTGTGGTCGGGATTTTTTTCACTATCACTCTATGAGCAGCCACGATTAGCCACCACGAACGTTAGTTATGATGTCTTGAAACCATGACTCACGGTTATTCACCATCACTGTTGATAAATACCTCAAAAGTATCTTGGCCATGCTCAAAGGCCGCACCCTCCAAGAAAATCTGTGGCCACTGAATCGGTGGGATCTTTGACAGGGGATTGAATCTGGTAGTTGGCTCCGTTCGGATGAGGTCGGTTGAATCGGTGTGGTCTCTGAGTCGTTGGCAGACTGATGGTTCCCGGGATTGTAATGTGACCTAGGGAGAGATAGAGAGGAAGTAAAAAAAACGAAAGAACGAAAACAAAGAAAGAGAATCCTGTGACATCCTGTGACCATCAATTTGATCATTGAAACATGTCAACTTCTCTCAACTCAGCACTGACAAGGAACCTGTGCCGGTCTCCGCCGCCGCAGAAGCAGCGCTGCGCGCCAAGTTTCCAGATGCTCGGGCTTTACTGGCAGCCTTGCAGACATGGGGCGGCAGGTTGCAATCACGAAGGGAGGCCCCAGCCATTCAACCCCAGCAGGTTTGATGGGAAATCACTAGCTATGTATGGCAAAACAATGGTAGAACTGGTGGCGGTTCATCAATCTAGACCTAACATTGCAGTACTCACTCGGTACTCTCAAATTGCTCATTATGGCGTGTTGCAATGGATGTGGGTACGTATGGTCGTTTATATTTCGGGTTTCGTGAAACCACAACATATGAGCATGTGCTGACTCATGCACATGTGCAAGTCCACATAACTATGCATGTTCATGTACATACGTACACATAGGTTTCTAATGACCGATGTACAGCAAAAATGTGCGAGATTGCAATTGAATGCAATTGAAGCATAGATAGCATTTGTGCAGATGTGTCCAATGGCCTGGGGTAAGATGGGCAAGGGTGGTGTCCGAGTGGTCCCACCAATGTTGAATGCTTCGTTTGTTCATGCTGTCCATCACTCGGGCAGTAGGTGGTAGCCCCATTCGCGGCACAAGGTGCCAAAGGCTATGGCAGAACACAGAGCATGCACACCTGGCGACTGTTTCGTTGTGGTAGGATGCTCATTCGCAATCTGAATCATCTAGCAAACTGAATTTAATCCCTAGGGGACCCATCATTTTTTGAGAGGTCCCCATGGGGTCCAAAATAGTTGAATCCATAGCCCATGGCTGATGACTCACCACACCGGTCGCTCAGGATGGCGTTTGTGGCCTGCGTGCTGTTTCCCAGTCTGCGCCAGCCACTGGTGCAGGGGCGCCTTGGAATGATGCACCATTTGACGAATTCTTTGGGGCGGCCGCCCCCAGCCACTGGTGCAGTGGCGCCTTGGAATGATGCACCATTTGACGAATTCTTTGGGGCGGGTTGGAACTAACCACAAACCACCAGCCACCTTCAGTTGATGATGGTTGGTTCTTATGAGTCCGTATCATTTCTTGTTCCACATGATCAATCACGCTAGTTCCTAGTTCCTAGACATAGGTAGCCATTTGATGCCATTTGTTTGTTTATTCGGCTATTTGATTGATTATTTGCATTGCATGATGTGCCAATAGGTCCCATGGAATTGTCAGTACAATTCCACTGCTGGACGAATGAGTTGAGAATTCAGGTTGTTTTTGCATGCTCTTTTGGACAAGTCGAAAGCTGTTATTTTCCAGTTGTTGTCAGGCCTCACACATGCTGTCCCAGGATCAGCGCGAAGATGGCAACAAGACATGTTTTGGGGTACCACTAAGGGAAGCTAGAGACAAGTGCCTTCAGCATTCCCAGGAGTACTGCGCGGTGTGTTGCTTGCAGTCTGGGACGGTCACCGTACACTACTGCGAGGCACAGCTTGATGAAAGCTTCGGGAGCTGGCTTCAAGGTGAGAGAGAGAGAGAGAACGAACCGATAGAAAACCAATGGAAATAGATCTTGTGGAGAGGTTCTCTCGATACTTGGGGGATTGCAACTGTGGGGGGGGGGAAACATGAAAAAGCCTTGCATTCTCTTGGCACAATCGGCAATCACCCAAAAGAACTGCAGTGTCGGATACATGTGAAATTCTGATGGGGAAACAATGGCTTAAACTGTTGGGTGCCCCAAATAACCATGTCACTGCAGGGTCCTTGTACGGCCGGGAAATTGGTCCTGGTGTGCATTGAGGTTACACCAGATTGTCGATGTTGCAACTCTTGGCAGGCCATGGCTTTTCAACACATCCACGCATTTTAGAGATGCAGGTGTGCACACACTACTTTTTACTCGCACAATTTCACACATGATCACCCTTGCATACACCAACGGAGATACATGTGGCAGTTACACAGGTTCAGATTTGCTCATAAAGTGTAATGCGGGTTTGTATGCTATATGCTTACAGCCTGTGGGCTCTTTCTGGGTAGCGTCGTGTTCCAAACCTGGCACGTTAGATGATGCCTTCTAGAAGGCAAGACACACGCAGCCTGTAATTGACACCTGAACGATGACAAGTCTTGCAAGTCCACGAAGAGTTTGCTGCCAGCAGATCCACCACAGTACTGTATGTGATGATTTCATTTATGATTCACTTTGCAAATTCCATCATCATAGGTCTGACAAACTTCCAGATCATCCAGCCGGTTCATCTCGAAAAGAAAGGTCGATGAAGAACAACGAACCTGTCAGCCTTCAGCCTTTTGACAAGGCAGCCAGGTCAGAAGGTCTGCGGTACCTTTTCAGGACATCCCCCACAGCCGGTAGAAGCCATGTAGCCTGTAGCATGCATTCTTTTCTCGAATACTGTTGGAATGACCCAAGATTAAGCAAAATGTTCAAATGCTGCTGGAAGTTACCAAAGGGCACTTCTACAAAAATGATCAAATTCGCAAATGATCCAAAATTAAGCAAAATTCTCACAAAACTTTTACATCTTAGGCACTTCTTCTGGGTTTGTTCACCCGATGCGCCTGCAGGTGCAGGGAGGCGCAGTGAAGGAAGTGACCTGTGGATCTGCCAAGAAGGCGGACTTGAAGGTGAAGGAGCCGGTGGGTACGTGGCCTTTGTTGGGAGATGCCGTCTCTTGCCTATGGATGCTGAAAGTTGCATGTGGTTGGTTTCTCACAGGTGACACGGTTACATCAAAAATGCATGGTTCAGTGCTATGAATGCTTAAGTGCTGGAGGATTTCGGGGTGGTTTATCACCAACAATGGTTAAACACTGGACGATTTGGGGGTGTTGAGAAACACCCAGGTGGTTGGAAAAGTTATGAAAAGTCCATAGCTACACACTTGTCATAGACATATCTTCTCATGGGCTTTTCACACCGTTAAAAATTGTTGCTTTGTTTGGACGACTTATGGCTAGGTTTGAGTGGCATGCGACGGTTTCCGCGTACGTACCTGGATCAGTGTGCAAATGGTTTTGCATACTAGCAAAGAGCAACAACCCATATATCTACTCGTCTTGCATGGTTGCTTTCTGATGAAATTCCTGGCCCGTGGTCATGGGTCATGACTTATAACCAAACAAATGACCTAGCACATGTGTCTAAGTATTGGATGCGCCCACAAAAGCAAACGTTAGACATTCTTTTTTCCGCTTGTTTGCCATTGTATCGTTTTCAAGGGTCTTGTCCATCACTCCTTAAGACCGAAAGTCTAATTTGGTCGGAACTCCTTGGTATTCCAAATCCTCCCTGGCTGTGATCTTGGGAGCCCCTTGCTGTGCTGAGATCTTCATTCCCTGGGTGGACCAGATCGTTGCGAATTGGACGGTGGACTTTGGTGACTCTGGCAGCTGAAGGCGCCCAGAGATCGGTTCTGTGCCAACCTGCGCAATGTACAGCGTTGCAGGTTCGAGAAAAAAACTGCTGCGTGGTGATGGGAGCACGTTGTGGAGCGGCTCAGCACAGGTGAACATGATATATTTGCTTGCTAACGATTACACATCATAACACATAATCATACATCCTCGGCGTATCACAGCGTAATCTCCTCATTGATTGTTGGCTAAGGGCGTTTGTAACTCCATTTAAACCCACTTGCTGCATGGAATTACACTGTGCATGGACGTTTGGCATTACAGTGTTTGTTTACTTGCCGCACTGGTATTGTTGCTGTGGCTTTAAAAAAGTGCGCTTGCAATCAGTATATAATCCAGTGCTGAATAAGCCCCCTGAATGTCAGTGGAATAAATCACCAGCCTTTTAAGATAGACTGGGGTGGTTAGTATCAGTTGGTGGTTTGAGACAAGTTTATTTCACCAATATTTGGAATGGTTGGTCAACCAATAGTTTTCACAGGGGTTACCACCAAGCAGGTATTGGTTCCAGGTTTTTTCTCAGCATTTTCGCTGTAGGAGCACCACTAGCACTTTCAAGGCAGCATCTTCGTGAGAATCTGCGAGTCTTCACTCAAGCAGTGACATGCGGCGACTTCCAATAAAACCAGAAGAGACAGGCAAATCCAAAGCACGAAGATGGTTGAGTCACCGTTTGTTGGCTCAGGAATCGATTCATGTATTTATGCAAGTGAGTTTAATTTGAGTGAACTAAGTTGTTGGATGCGGTTGGTTATAACAAGGATAGCATTGAGAATAGCTATGAATTTTTATTTATATATATATATATATGTTTGCATTTATATTTATACTTCGATATTTAGATATATATATATATATTTATTTATTTATTTATATACATTATTGCGATTTGTTTCAACTATTATCTCGCATTCAGAGCGCGTGACTCTTCCATGACCTTTCGGGGTGCCGTGATGAGGCCCTGACATGGCCATCAAGGCCTGCGAGGGCTATGCAGTCGGCCAGCCCAGTCGTGGCGACTGCCAGGGTCTCCACGGTCCAGGATGGTGAAATTCATCGCGCTGTCAATTGCTGGCTTCTCAAAAATAGGGAACCCCCAAAGGCGGCTGGTTTATTACTATAGGCTACTTATACATGCTTAATTGATCTTGATTAAGGATATGTCTATTTTGAGAAACCTCCGGCTGCTGATCAACCACTCCCAATTTCACCAACAGATGGCGATTGATCCGAAACGGGTGTTTTCAACAGCTCAATCTCCCAACGCCAGTATACAATGTTTATAGATTTTTATTTCCTATGACCAACACGCATTTGCTGCAGCATTCTTATTTAGATATGTTGCCTATAGATATGCAAGAGCTGCACGGGCATTGGCTAGCTTAAGGACCACTCCAAACCAAAATAGAACCTCAACAATCACAGCGGCACAGTTGCACAAAGTTAAATCCGATCGAGCCGGACTTTGTCCACACTTTGGAGAAAGACTGTTTGTGCAGGTTTATGCCAGAGGACGTGCACGAGGTTCAAATCACCGCCTGATATTGGCTCAGGGCACAATCACCCAGGAGCATAGTGGTTGGATGTGGTGTTGATGGGCACCTTTACCAATCCAAGATGACCAGTGTATCAGGTCACCTGACTGAACCAGTGTCAATTACTAGTTTGGTGAGTTGGTGACCAGTGGATTGTCTCAATCGCTTAGTGGGTGCCTTGATGCCATGCATCGATCTTCACACGCACCGAGGCCACTGACGTGTGCTTCTCCCCACAGGCAGGGACGCGCTTCTGCCACTGTGGCAGACATAGCTTGACCCAGCCGGTTCTGGTGCCTAAGTAAGCAACAACAAAGCCACCGGACAGAAAAATTGCATCAGAAAAATCTGCATGATCTAGCAAGCAAGCCTGTTCGCTGCGTGAGCTTTTTTGGTGCGGAGCAACTGCAATTGATTGGGTTGTAGATAAGTTGGTTATCGTTTTGGTGGTAGTTTTGGTGTCCGACAGCTTGGAGAGAACCAGATTCAAGTGATAGCAGTGACACCTATGAATGCACGCAGTTTGTTGATCTTGGCAGAAGATGTGGGCATCTTGGGACGACACGCGCTACGAAAGAAGAGCAGGATCGCAGCTTCGTCCTGTAACTTTCATGCACAACGTCCAGACGCTGTTTTCTTGGTTTTGTAAAATGGCTATGGGTCAATATTGGCCAACCACCAATGGTGGATAATAACCAACAAACTATAGGGAAAACATGGGAAAACAATTGTTAATGATGGGGAAGCAGGGGTTTTGACCCACAGCTAAATCAGTGGGAACCCCAAAGGCACTTGAATTGCAGTGAAGGTATAGGGCATCAGCATGCATCAGCTACTATCGAGCTGTGGAAACCTAGGGTTTTCCTGTCAAATCTGATGGGTTCCCCTCATAAAATTTATGGTGGTGATACGGTGAGGCCCATCCTTCGCTTCAGGCAACCCACTTGCTGGTGGCCGGCAGTGATCGGACAGCACCACGGGCACAGCTTGTGAACCGGGCCACCGGGGTCCAGATGCTTCCTGTGATTTAGGGTGATTTAGGCTTGGAACTCATTGGTGGATTTCGCAATTGTAGCCCTCAATGGTGTAGTCTAAACATCTCTAACCTTATTCCAGTGGATTTCAATGCGACATCTTCCAAAAATAGAATACCTTCAAAGCCAATTAATCAATTGATAATCACGTGGCTTTCTACACTGAGAAAGGTATATCACTGGCAACCTTTTCGAATTTGGTCGCCGTCATTTTGCCTGGATCTGTTTGCGACGCCCATGCTGATGAATCTATCAGAATCAGGCCAAGTTCAGCTGTGCTGTACTCATTCTACACCTCAGTGTGGTTTGACTTCTAGCCCGAGTAGTTCCGACCCCTGATCACTTCCTGCAGCTCGCTTTATTAAATCCTTTTGATCCATGGGTACTTCAACAGGATGGTGACTAGGATTGAACTCACAAGATGTAGCAACAGTTCCTTACCAACAGTTGCCCTAGCAAACATCAGTGGCGGCCCATCGACCCAGCGGACGCCATGCCGATGAAGTCGACCGCAACGGCTTCGAAGAAGAAGTCGAAGTTGGCTGCCACGAATGCGGCCGCGTTCAAGGTGCGGGACCCAGATGGACCCAGCGGCGAAGCTGGACCTGGAGGGTTGTGACTATCAATTTGAAGCGTAATTCCAAGGGGGATATCACTGTGGTTGAATAAATAAAGCCCATTTTAAGCCACTTGGAAACGAGGACTGCTGTCAAAAATGCCATTTCATATTTATGTACTTATACGGGCTGTCGAGCCCACAGGTGTCATGTGAGAACCCTTGCCATTGTTCCTTTTTTCCATCATTGCGCATGATGTGGTTATGCCATCATTTTTCACACTTGTGCTACGCATCAAACTTGCGCACCAATGCGCTTACACATCGAGCATCGGATCTTGCGTCAAGATGAGCCGAGCATGGCCGCGCAGCACCAAGCAGTGGAATCCTTGGCAGGTCCTGGGCTATCCACATCTGTCCATGGCCTTGGAGCTGGGTGCCACATACAGCCGGGCTGAGCTCGGGACACGTTGCAGCGGCACCCCGCAGAGACTGCAGCAGCTGGTGGGGGAATTTGGGGGGAGGCTGCTGGATGCCGGGTGTCCAGCGATTGAAAATGACCAACTTAGTTCTTTGATTCAATGTTCAATGGATCCAATGAATAGAGAACCACTGAATATCCTATATTTGTTATTTGGTCCAGCTGTTGGTGTTGATATTGAATATTGACATGGATCGAATAACCATGGATGGTCAATGACTTGACGGTGCTCAATGGAAACACAAGTGGTGGATCATGGGTATGGAATAAACATGAATAGACTACCAGTCAAAGTCATTCATGGTGCACAGTCATCCCCATCACATTCTGGAATTTAGGAGCCTGTGACGGTTCCCATATGGACAAGTCTCACAGGTCAATTTTTTTTCGTTTGAACTGTTAAGGGCCGGTTGGCGAATGCGGTGCTCGTATATCGTATCCAGTTATTCAATCAACTATGCACTTAAGTGGTACAAATGATAGTGATTATCAAATAATTGTGTGGAACTGGTATTCTATCATACTCACGGTATACCAAAGTAATTGTGGTCGATGATAGTGATCATTGACGCACGGTGACAAGCATACAAGTTGTTACGCATGTTTCGTCAAGAGCTTTTCTGTCCCGGGCAAGGCCTCATGAGCGTATATAGTTTTTGGTGGCTATACCCAGTCGCTGCGAAAACCAATGCAGATGGGTAGCCTGCAATCACCGGAGAGAGAGTGGTAATGAAGCATTGTTTTTTGGATGTTGATGGTGGCTAAAAATCGAAAGAATTGGGACAAGCGCAACCAGGACAGCCAGGTCAACCACGCCACCCCGCGTGAGCTCATCCTGCGATTAATCATGTTGCCACGCAAGGGCCATTCGTTTCATGGTGGCGGGGCTAGCTCGTTTGAATCCACATAGATTGGACCATGTTGGACCCTGAAACCTGCTGCCAGGAGAAGAAGCTCCAGGATCGCAAGCTGTTCCAACCTGTGGCCCTGGAGAAGTCTTTCAAGAAGCGAAAGGCGACACCTGCTCGCCAGCCCTTGTGCCTTGTCAACCCAGCAGCCAGGTTGGCAGCGCCCACAGCATTCCATTGGCGCCTATCAGCCATTTGCCAATGTTATCACAACAGTGCTTTATAGCAGATGATTGCCCTTACCTGTTGAATATTGCTCAATATTGCTCATAACAATTAACATTCATAACTAATGGCCCCTGAATGTCCAGACGCCGTGTTTTCTCGGGATGTTTTTGCGGAAAGGGAAACCCAGCGATTGTCCAATGCCGTCCACCCTTTTGATGATGTAGTGTAGAAATCAAGTGCGGCAGAAATGAATAAATGAGTGGTTGTTTGTCTTTGACGTTGATGGTTGATCATTCTTCACTGGGTACAATGACACGCTGGAAAATGGTGGTTTAATGATGGCATGATGGCTGATGATGGTCAAGAATGGTGTTTGATACTTAAATGTCCCATGATTTCCCTGCAAAGGCAAGTCGTTGCATGGAGAATTACAGCAGTCGTTGTCTATTTCTAACGCGTTCGAGTCCATAGCGCATACTCGCCCGGGGGTGCGCAACAAGGAGCTCAGGGAAGAGGCGGTCGTGCCCGCAATTGGATGTGTTGAAATATGGCTATGGGTCAAGGCTTTAACCAACAATAATCTTTCTGTGGTAGATTGTATCTCGTCCCCCAGCCTAGCTGGGACAGACCTTGGCCTGATGACGATGGAGAGAGAGAAATGGTGGATAGTAACCAATAAAACTATAACAATGGTTAATGATGGGGAACCAGGAGTACAGGGTTTTGACCCAAACCCATATCTTAGAATGGGAATCCAACTAAAGTTAGTCAGATTGAGAGAGCGATTTGCGAGACGATATAGTCGATGCTCTGCCGACTGATTGCTTTGTGTTTCGGCGGCTGGGTTGTTGTAGGACGAGTTATTTGTTTGATCATGACTCCCCATTGGGAGTTAAGGAGATGATATCATTTGGACCGGATTAGCCGCGATCCCCCTGACACCATGAGTCCAGGGTGTCATGCTAGGCGTCATTTGCTGAGTTCATGGGGAAAACAGTTGCGGTGACCTTTTGTGGTTGGATCCACCCTCAATGTTTGCCCCCGCCCTCCTGTGATGGAATAAGTCTTGCCAGTCCGGACTTTTGGATGGATGAACTGGCCGATGTTTCGGTTCATGCATCGTGGAATTGCATCGTGGAATCTAGAAGCCCAGGTGTGCAATCATTTGCTATAGTCCGTTTGTTTGGATTTTCCTTGGTTTACTTTGTCTCTGCCATCATTTTTTCTTCCCAGCCATCCATCACCTTGCCATCCATCACAGCTGGGCACAGCTGGGCCCAACCAGTTCCAGGTGGGTTCGAGGACCCAAGACGCAGGGCAAGCTGGACGAAGCTGCTGGGACGCGGCAAAGGATCGCGGAACGGCAGGCGATGCTCGTCTTGCAGCAGGGGAAGCAACGAGTGACCGTGGGGAGGCTCAGATCTGGGCAGGTGAACCGCAAGGGAGGACTCGGTTGGGATTTCCAACTCAGTGGTAGGGAATCTGGGCAGGTGAATCCAATCAGATCTGGGGAATTTCATTGGATTTCCACTTCCGGTGGTAAGTTTGAGCAACAGGAGGAAAGTTCCAAATTTGACGGTGCAAGCAATTTCAGTGCTCAATCGTTGGTCATGGAGGGCCATGGATGGTCATGGATGGTATGACATGAAATAATAATAGCTAATTATTTTCATGTTGCCAATCGGTGAGCAGTCACCAGATGGCAAGGCTGTTCATTGCCAATAACGGGCTGATGATGTTGTTGATACTCGTTACTGAAACGCCATGGATCCATGGGTTGTTGATGACCATTTCTGTGCCCGCATGTTTCTGCACCAGTCGCAAGGGGACTGCCCACAGTGGTGATTTGGGAAACCTCTCAGCCGTCCATATGGATTCGATGGTTTTCCCTTGAAGAAGATCGGTTTTGCAGACTTGATGGTGCCCCATATCCAATTCTGTATGAATATATGTGCGCTTCCGACTGCTGCGCCCAAATGCAGGGAAAGAATTTGTTCACTAGCTAACCATGGCTAGTTCGTTTTTTCTCGGTCATCCACCCCTGGGGATTCCAATGAAACATTTTTGGAATCCACAGATTTGGAAAGTGATACCACTGAGAGGGGCAAACATATACATCCATAAGTAGGTTACACGCAATGTTCAGGCATTTTATCCATCAGAATTGGTGGAACAGCTGGCCTTTTGCAGAGCGATCATACACCTTGAAACCAGTTTGCCCACGGTTAAAGCCCACGTTTTTGGCACCTGGCATGGGCACGCCGCAGCAACCAACAGATTCCCATCATCCTAGTGACCATGAACCAAGCATCACCTGGCCACTGGGCTCGCTGCGTTCAGGATCAGGACCTGCTCACGGTGCTGCAACTTGGCGAAACCGCATGGGGTGGGCTGTTGCAACGTTGTTTGGAGCAGTAGATAAGTGGGTGATATTTGGACCTGGTGCCACTGACCGTCGCTGATAAGGCATTGACAAAGATGGTGTGGGGATGAGTGAACTTTCGCAAAGTCATGATTCAACCGGAGTTTTGATTGTGTAGCCGGCACAATTTTCAAGTCTCCAAATTCCAGAAGTCAGTCAATGACAATGACCCCTTCACACCTGTTTGACCTGCGCTGCTATGGTATCCATACAGGTCAACTTACATTCTCCGGAATACGATGTCTTGTGGTGTTGAGATACTGAGATTTGATTTTGGGATGGCTTTGACACATTTTCGTCGGGGGTGCAGTTGGAGATTCCGCCTGAGCATGATGCACTTGGTGGTAAGGCTGATCCCTGGCGGCATATCCCCTTGGAAACCATTTCGATGGTGATGAGAACCCTGGGTGGTGAAGCAATCTTGTCCTCGGCAGCCCCATATCAAATCGTGAATGGCCGGACACCCAATGACTTGAGTTGTTCCCTTGGCGTCTTTCTCTTCTTTATTCCTATGGCCAAACCAGTGGTGGTTTCACAATTGGCGCTAGCAGTTTCCCCTTCTTAGGCGGTGTTGGGGAAGCTATGACAACACGCGCCGGGGCAACGTGTCTTGTCTGATCAGCGCCGCATTGATCCCAGAATTTAGTTGCGAGTTGTTTTCAAGAGGGTGTGTTGAATGCTTGCGACAATCTTTCTACAAGATCCAACCACTGTCAACCCCCCACTTTAGACTTGCGGTGGCAGTTTGCTCACATTGGCCAGTGCTCAATGCGGAGCCCTGGGGGTTCTA
This sequence comes from Symbiodinium kawagutii, assembly GCA_009767595.1. NCBI lineage: Eukaryota > Dinophyceae > Suessiales > Symbiodiniaceae > Symbiodinium > Symbiodinium kawagutii. The sequence continues at coordinate 115,084 of VSDK01004557.1, read as the reverse complement.
GCCTAGCCTCCGGCCACAGGATGGTTTGGATGGTTTAGAACCCGTGGGAATTCTTGATCAGAACATTCCTTCCAATGGCTTGGCGGGGGAACTCACCATTTGACTTTGTTTGTGTCCAGCGTCACTCTGTCAACTTGACACGGGTCTTCAAGAGCCAATTGCTAAGCTTGAAGCTGCAGTAGAGCAACAAGGAGGACCGTTGACAACTGACTTTTGGGATTCAGCGATCAGCGCTGCTTTTGAAGCATTCTCCAAAACAGCCATGAGGAATCAGGTTTGGGTCATTCTTACCTGTGCTTCAAATTTCTGATAGGAAAGGTCGGAAGGAAAGATGATTTAAGTTGATTGGATGGTGAAATGTTCCAGGGTAAGAGTGGCAACCCATGACAAACATGATTCTGAAAGCTGCTCCTTCTCGAGCGATGATTTCCGTGCACCAGTATATGCATGTGTTCTCAGTACCACTTGTTCCATGCCCACCCAGCTGGTTGGTGGACGGTCTCTCCCCAGGTAGATGCACCCGGTTCATATTTCACTTTGGAGGTTTGAGGACGAAAACTTAGAAAGGATAATTGAAATCGTTTATATGGCAGTTTGGGTGGCTGGGAACCTTTATTTCAAGGACAGAGAACAACGGCAAAAGAACGAGTCAACACATGTTAACATCTACTTTCCGACACCCATTACTTGGAGAACTCATGCCCAGAAATCAAGTGTTAGCATCTACTTTCCGACCGTATTAGTGAGCTTGTTCAAAAGTCTAATTTTGACTGCGGTTCCATCCAGGTGCAAGCTAGCGGAGTTACTCCCCTGATAGCAGCCAAAGTCAAAAAAAGTCCATCCAGGTGGATGACTTCAATCAAATCCCTGGGTTGGTTCAAGAACCATTTCAGTGTGCTGCCCCGCTACTCGTGGCGGGTGGCTCTACCTCCCGTGAGGTCCGTCGCGGCACCAAAAAGGTGTTCAGCGACACCTTGGGGCTGGTGGCCTCAAGGGGAAGCAACCGGCCAGTTATGACAAGGATGAGCAAGAAACTTGGAACCAACTAGTTGCGATGCGGATGATGGGAAAGTCTTGGAAGGGTTGATCATCGTGAAGTTGGTGTCACGATGGTTGATGATCATTGATGATCATTGATGACCATTGATCAGTTGAAGTACTGGCATCAACCGGCTATCATTGCTGTTGCTGCCCTTACTCTTGATCATGAGGATTTTCCAAGCGCTTGAACCGACAATACTGAGAAATAACCCAAGAAGAAGAACCCTCAACCTTGTCTCCAATATTGGTCGCCTCTTGTCCAGCCTCGCTGGTATGTTTAGAACCCTTACTTACTAGACCAGGCTTTGTCAGAGCATGTAAATGTAACAAGCCGTCACTGCCGATAAGGGAAGTTGCCATTGGTCAGAAGGGCCTCCGACCAAGTTACACTCGGATGGATGATCTTTTATGGCGTGGGTACGTCGATGTATCTCAAAGATGTCGGCATGCTCAATCATCATAAACCTGCAGAATTTCAGTGGGAAAAGCAACCATTTACTTGGATTGAGCTGGTTGAGTTGGCATGAGTTGACAGCTCAAGATAGCTCCAGATATTTGACTGCTATCCAGCACTGCTCGCACCCACTACATCATCCAGTAAACCATCCCAACAGCTTGTGATTCACTATCAACTATAGAGGTTCATGAATATGGATCTGCCATCACCACTCAGCATGACAAGCCATGTCCTAAGTGGGTAAGTCAGCTCTCAGTTCCCACTTGTGAGCATACAGCCAGACTAGGCAAGTCCGCCATGACTTGCTAGCCATGCTAGGGAGCTGCCATGAGTCCAGAGTTTCCCCAGCGCCTTGCTATTGTCCTGGCGTTTTCAACCTTGAACTCACTGGTAACAATAATGCTTTAAACTTGACTACTTTTCCACTATATTTGGAACGGTTGGTTGGTTGACCTTCATTGTTCAGAGGGGTCCCACCAACCCAACCAACCCACTGAAGAGTGGTGCAAATGAAGATCAGGAAGTACCCGGCCGTCACGAGACTCATCAACAGATGGTTCAAAGGCGCCTTGGAGCACGGCAGAGCCGATGGCATGGGAGTCGGTTGCACGCGGTGTATATCACGGTGGCGGAAGTAACTCTGAACTCCGACATTTTGGAGGTGTTTCACCAGTTTCTGGGAAGAACGTATACATCTCTACATTTTTCATGTTTATCTTATCGAATTATTCTCACTATTCTTTAAGCCCGGAAGCCCTGTCTATGAATTAGCTTCAGCCGAGACCCCAGAGCATCAGAATCCTTATCAAATCAGCCAAGCTGGCTTTGCAAGGCGCGCGCCCAAGTGATCATGGTTCCCCCAGAAGGTTTGTTGGGGCTACCACTGTTGGATGATCGTTGGTACCTTCACCGGGTGTTGGGTCAAGCCCGCGGCGAGTGAGGGCAGACCATCAAGCACAAGTCATTCCCTTGGACATCGATCTCGGTGAACTGCTTCTACAGGGCAGCACGGCACCGCGACAGGATCCTGGGACGGAAGATGGAAATCATTTCAAAGGATTGGTCAGTTGACAATGCTGCGGTTGTTCTGGACGATAATGTAGCCAATCATGCGCAACTGGAATGTCCGTTGTTCGCGACAGAATCTGAGATGATGCACCAAAACAGGCTATCGAGCACTGCTCGCTGAGAAATGCTGATGCTGTTACTTTGATTCAGTTTCCTGGTCCCGGTCGTAGGAAAGAGTCGTAGATGATCAGAGACTGTCAGAATTGAGGACTGAAGCTGCACCCTGTGATGTCACGAACCTAGCCAAATAATAAGAAGGTCTAATTTGGCTAGCCAAAAACAAAGAAAATGGCGGTCATTGGAAATTTCATAGGTGAACTATCGCACCCCTGCCAGTCTATATACTGCACTTACGCCTATCCTAGCGGGCAAATGGTTTTCATTACAAGGTTCTTGTTGAGACTGTGAAAGTGGCCTTCGAATTGACCAAACAGTAAACAGTTGTAAACATCATAATCTGGAACACCCAACACAAGTGCCAAATGGCGGGCAAAGCCAGTTGGACCCTCAAGACGTACTGGGCAATCCCAAGGGATCAAAAAACCAACAGTCATCACGAAACAGTCATTGACACAAACAATTAACGTTGGGCTGTCCGAGACATGATGCTGGGATCCCATAGTTCTGGGCTGTCCATATGGTACATTCAATAACCTGGAACGCTTGACCTTAGACTACAGCAGGGTTGCTCCTTCATTATCCAGCTGTTCAGGAACAACGCTGGCCCTTCGGCCATCCGCGGCCTCGGCAAGTACCGGGGAGGTGAGCTGCTGTACTGGCCAAGAGCCTTGGCAGAGCAGGGGATGGGGTCCGCCGGCAGCCACCGGTCCCAACAATTCTTACAGTTTTCCATTTCCGCGTGGCTCACTCTGGTTTATGGCATGGCGTTGGGAAGGTGCTGCATGAATTGGTTGATGGAAAGATCCACCGGAAACCGGGATTCTTACCAGACAGCAATTTGGTGTTCCGTGAAATGGTCCCATGAATCGGAAGAAGGTTTAAATGGTCATGTTTCATTATCATAACATCCCACAGTTATAGAATGTATTTTTTAAACTTGTGTGGCATTATGGGCTAGCAAAAACAAAGAGCCTGTTGTCAGGATCCGATCATTTCAAACCCCTGGCGCATTGATTAACAAGACCTTTGGTATTCAGTCGAGCTTGCGGGTAGCAATTCTTTTGTCCACTTTAAAGTTGCTTGCTGTTTAGAGATATGTCCTACAAGCATAGGTTGAAACCTAGGCAGATTCCATGCTGGGCGTTTCTAATTTGATCGTTGTCCTTCCCGTTTCAGTGTAGGGTATCAGAAGCAAGCGTGGGAACCCCTATCATTAGACAAAAACCCAGTCGGGCTCCCATCATTTGTCAAAGCTAAGCGCTTCCAAAATCCCCCCACTAGCAAGCTCAGGAGACCCACGCACCAGCAACGTGAAGACGCTGCGGAAGCAGGCACAAGCTGCGGCCCAGGGATGAGAGCAACATTCACAGAAGAGGCCTCCAAAACACAAGATGCACCGGGGGCAACCGCATAGATTATCTGGGATGGCACCACACAGGGCCTGTTTTCAAAGTGCTGGTGGCATTGCTTGAGAGCATGAGACCACAGCAGCCAGGATGCCCAAACGCTGGACATCAAGACTCTGCGTTTCTTTAATGGGCAGAACGCACATGAGGCGCTAGGGTGGCTAACATTGTTGAGGTCGATGATGCGGCTTTGATTTGGGTGCCGATTAACGTCTCATGATTGGATAGAGGGCACCATCATGAGTACCACTATGAGTACCGCCAAGTCATCTCCACATGGTCACTTTTGCCACAGGGGATAGCTTCGACTTGTCGTTTCGTGCTGCAGGTTGCACATGACTGGAAACCCAGACAGGGTGCCCAGCAAAAGTGTGATGATCTTGAATTCGCTGGTTTCCCTGCCCTCCCAAGCTGTAGATGATGAAACCCAGAATATTGCGGGCTTTCTTGCCTTGTTGATGAGATCCCCGTTGTTCACGCACACCCCCTCGTTGGCTGCCTGCAGCTTGTAGTTTGATCAGGTCACCCCCTTCGCAGGGGAGCGGTTCAGCCTCGTGTTTTTCTGCGTGCCTGGGCTGGTGGAACGGGTCAACGTGAGTTGGTGGCTATACGGACAATTTGACCCACCGTGTCTTTTGTTCGTTGTGGATCAAAACGAGGTGCGAAAGGGACAATAAGCATCACGAAGTGCACAACAGATGGAGGGAGAGATGGATTCTTTGCTGCTTGCAATGACTCAACCTCCAAAACTGAGTAGGTAGACCAGTCCACAAGCACCAAAGGGAAGGGACGAAGCCTGGCGACAGGACGAGCTTAAGCTGATGTCACACATTGATGTCGATCTATTTCGTAGTACTTTTCGTAGTTTTAATTACTATTTTCAAACAAGTAGTGAAGTTGGATGGACTTAGATTATTCATGATTATTCCAAGAAAAGATAAGAAAGGATGTAACATCAACCTTGCCAATTCATCCCCAGGCCATGGCAGCTATTCCAGCCCGACCAACTACAGTCTTGTGAGGGAGCAGTAGTTTCAACCCATGATGGGAACCAAAGGTGGCACAAACAGCTAAGAACCCATCTCCTTCTCTCCCTCTCCCTCTCTCTCTCTCTCTCAATTTGTTGTACACTTCGTGTCTTGATGTCTGAGGTGGGCAACTGGCAGAACATCAGCAAGTCCGTTGCAAAGGGCGCGGCGAAGCTTCAATTCAGCCGCCTGCCCACTGCTTCAGCCCTGGCGGCGTCCCGAGTCGCCTGAGGACCTGCAGAAGTCGAGTGATGTGCAGGGAAGATGTGGCGCGATGTTCACCAATTTGTTGGGACTTGTGGTGTGCAACTTGGGTCATCCTCTTGGACAACAAATGATTCCAGTAATTGTTTACTACCGTCTACCGTTGTTATCGCGATATATCAGCCACTCTTACTTACTATCAACCATTGAACCAACACCAATCATACTCATGCATGGTTCATTATTCGATCTTCATTCATCAGGACGATGAAGTAGCACTATTATAAACTATGAAACACCTTATCACTCGTTACTAACCAGCACTACATTACCCATCACTCGCCACGGGTTTGGGACACCGGTGGTCAGTGCCAGGATGCCTTGGCCGAAGGGACGAAAGCAGCGACGAAGGTTGCCTGGCGCAGAGCAATGATTCTAACTGGAACCTGACCAGGTTGGTGGTTTGAATGGTCAATAATTGTTATAGAATAATGCTCAATATTGTTTACTTTGAGGTCCTTTTGTTTACTTTTCTTGCAATTGTCCTGTATTTCTTCTGTTGTTTTTATCTACGATCTATTTTACTCCGCCACGCATTTCACGCAGGAATGTTTGCACAAAATGGAGGTGCCCAGGTGTCTTCCCACGCTCAGGGACTCGGATTACATCCTAGTGGATCAAGATCTCAGGCACCGCGAGTTCCTTGGGTAGCTTGGCCCTCCGATCGGATCCTGTGGGGTCCTGTGGTTGTTGCTGTTGATGAAGTTACCGCTGCTCTTTGCTGTTCTTCTTGCGCTTGTGGTTTCTGATTTTGCTGAGCTTGGATGTCCAGGCACTTTTGCTTAGCAGACACTGTATGACATAAATCAGATGTCTCAAAGACTGTGGAGTTGGTGTTTGGACACGGTGCCTACACATAAGATCAATTGTCAAGGTTGGAATGGATGAGTGCTTGCTATAGGCTAGTTTGTACCTTATTCACCCAGCAACCAAAGGACCATCCAGCGAACCAACCAACCAGCCAGCCAGCTTTCCTTTTGTTTGGTTTAGCATGATATGGGTACGGGTCAATTACATCCTTTTCATTGTACCCTATCACGCCCCTCAAATCCGCAGAAACTTGCCACTTTGGGCATATCAGCAACCTCCAGACCGTGAAGGGGGCGATTGTCGCCATGAGCATGATCAACAGCTGATGGAGAACAGAGTTTTACAACATTTTACAACAATGTATAGCAACATCACGTTAAGCAACATAAATGACTGATGACAAGTAGTCAGGACTAGTTGCTCGTTAGATCATGGTTCATGGTGTCCTCCTGGCACTGGACCCGTGACACATGCATAGTTTCAACGTGCATTGCTGCCACTGGTGCAGCAACTGATGTGACCTGAGGTACATCGTGAAGTACAAGCGAGGAGAGCTTTTCAAGTCCAAGTCTCACCCATAGTGGCCACATGCAGCGGATGCCGGATGCCCTGCCAGCGCTCCGGATGACACATCGCCTGTAGAAGTGATGGGGGCCAAAACATTTTGGAGAGTTCAATGCAAGAGTCCCATGATAGTCGTACTAAGGCAGACCCTCTGAAATTGGAGAGTCTTTTTGCAGGGGAAATCACTTAGAAAGCATGAGTAACATAATTAAGTGGCAAAACATAATATACTGCAAACGAAATGCGTTTGAAGCATATTTGACATGTTTGCAAATGTTTGTGAAACCCAACACAGGACTTCTGTGAGAGGAAAACTTATGAATCACATGAATCATATGTTCGAAAGGGGAAATGGATGTGATGCACGAGAAAAAATTGGTGATCATGAAAACATTCTCATGACTGTACGCAAGGAAATCTGCAACGGCTTAGTGTGACATGTAGATATTAGTGTAATATGTAGATATTGGTGTGATTGGGTTGGAAACGCAAGATACACAAAAGAAACACCTATAAGATTGTCATGCAGTTTCATGTTTTTTCAATGCATCATTAAAGCAGTCACACCGCTGACCATACGCAAGCGGCCTTGCAGGTATCCAGATGGTAATGGCATTCCATAAATGCAAGCATACATATACTTGGCACTCAGAATTGTGCAGGAATCCGCGGACATCAATTTGTCAAAGGTGATTTGGAACACAAGCACATGGATGCTTTGCGTCGTATAATGACAGTGTTCAACTCGCATTTCCTGAGCTCCATGGACCATTTTGTTTGGATGCCCCTGCTTTGTCATGCTTTTAAACTTTAAACATTGAATTTCATTATTTCTCCATGACCTTTGCTGCACTTCCTGCATCGCTCCTATCTTCCAGAATGATCACCTGCATTCCATTTTAGGTAGACATTCGGAATCCACCCTGATATTCCCAAGCATTACAGTTCAACCATTAATCTTTAATCTCCAACAGCATGGTATTTTGACGATCAACGGCCCCAGTGTGCCAAAATTGTGGTTCCGATTCACCTCGCGAGCTCTCACGCAGCCATTTCTTCAGGATGGATTCTGTTCAGTGTTCCCTGGGCCGCTGTGGCATGTGTCGCTGGATCATGGCGTGGTTCACCACAGCTGGCGCCATCGCCGGTGGTGGATTGTAGCATTCGCCGTCGCTGCAGCTGCCGCTGCAGCGGGTTGCTGGCCACAAGAACATGGCCATGCTTTGATGTTGATGGAGATTGACCAACTAGGGGTGTTCGTCAAAGTTGTTTTAATGGAAGGTTTTTATGCACACAGCCAAGTATGCATCTGCATCAATATATATGTATATAGTTTTATATATGTGTGTGTGTGTGTGTTTTATATATACGCTGAATCCCTATAGAATCCCATGGCTCACGCCGCATGGAGGAAGCACAAAAAGTATGGTGCAAAGATGGATTCATGGCATTCCATGGGACTGCTGGCAGTAGAGCATGGGCCCAGAGATGGGGCGGGAAGTTTCAATGGCCACACCATCAATTTGCAGCGAAAGGCTGCTGCTGGGTCAGCCTGTGAGCTTGGAATAGAAACGTTAGTCAACAGATTGTGGATTTCAAGCATCAAACAGGAGCATCCGAGCTAGAAAGTATCGGGTTTCGAGCCACAAAGAATGAGTGAGTACATGATACTTTTCAAATTTATGTGCGCGTATTGGCTATGATTATCTTTCAGTTCGTTCACTCATTTACCAAATGGTTGCATCGACGGGTCCTTCCGTCGGCTGGTTGAACCACAAGCCTGCCTCGTGACCTGCAGCTGTTACTCGGTACATGCTTCCAGGTGGTGACATGTGACAGCCGCAAGCTCAGGTTTGACTAGATGACCACCATTGAAGTTCACAAACTCAGTGGACCTCTTTGTATCTTGCCATAAGATGCTGGTGTTGTCGTTATTGCTGTTGCTCCTGTGCTGTTGTTGTCAATTATCGATGTTGTCATTGTCTTCATTGTGGCCATGCTTGTCGTTTTGTTACTGGCCGTGGTTCGACTCCAGCAGTTTCATAGTGACACAACATACATCAACATACGACGGTTCCTTCCTCTGCCATCTAACGGTATGTGCCGCAGCCCTTGTACACACTAAAATCTTATCATGGCCAGAGGCGCCCGGAGCCTGGGCAGTCACCCTTACCATGCGCAGACAGATGCAGTTGTGGACGGAGGTTTTTTCCATCAGCAGGGCTACCATTCCATTCGCAGTAGTTGGGTCCAGAGTTGGTCACACATTCCGAATCGGGCTGGCAGTTTCAATCGCCCCCTTTCCGGTGCAAACATGTTGGAACATGGTTTCTCCCCCAACTTCATTTCAAAATGGGCGAAGAAGTGGAAGTGCCCTAGTCAAAGAAATTGTTTCCGACCCTCCATTTTGGTGACCAAAGCAAGCTCATCGTTGGTCGAAAAAGGCGAGGCACGCATTGCTTTTGTACAGATGGAATGCCAGAGCTCGAAGGATATGCCAAGACTGCTTCAACTCCTCTTCAGATTTTAAAGTGATTTGCTCTCGAAAGTGTGTGACGGAAGCCGAGAATGAAGTGATATACGTCCGATGTGTTTGCGCGAGCAACATCTGGAACCCAAACATGTGTATCAAAAAAAGCATCTGTCCCCTTAGCATACATAGGATGAGAAGCTGCAAGTTGCGAACAATTCGATTTGGCATAGGCCGCGCAGAATCCCACTCGGGATGATTCCGGAAAGCCTCAGCCGCCCCTTGAGTCAAGCTGAGGCTGTACTACTAGCAATGTTCTTGAAGGTGCTGCTCCTGCATCAACTGGTCACATAAAGTCAAATGAGTCCACTGCTCGGTTTGTCATCCACGGTACTGTACCCCATGGCTTTGCCGAACCCCAAGGGTCGCCATGACCCCCCCCCGCCCAGGCAATATCACCGTGGAAGCCAACAGCACGGCATCCGACCTCAAAGTGGCCTTAGCCAAGGCACAGATCCAACCGGTCCATAGGTTGATGATGGTTGGTGCTTCAGCAGGGAGGAATCGACTACAAGTTATGGCATCAACTGGTTGATCTCGGTTGCCAAGTGGTATTTGCTGATGTTTGTGCAGAAGGGAAGAATCCAATACGAGTTATGGTATCAACTGGTGAATCTCAGTGGCCCAGTATTGGTAGTTTATGATTATTTGGCTGGAGGTTTTTTTTGTTTGAAGGCCCATCAAGATGGTTGTCCAACCGGTTACTTTGGATTCTTGACCATGCTGATAACCCATGGCTTGTAGAACATCTCTCGGCAACGAAACCACAATTCGGAGTACTCGTGTAGCATGGGCAATGCAGTGGAATCAAGAGTTCAGTCTGTCCGTAGATGCACTTGCGCAAGGTCAGCCATGTATCTTGTATGTGCGCGTCATTGCACGTCTAACTTGCCAGAAGAATCATGAGGGCCGCAATGTGGAAGGAAGTTTTGCAGTTTGCATACAGGTACATTTGCACATGCATGCATTTTAGATGTACATGTCCTTTATCAGGATATCAATTTCCATGTGTATTCCATATGGACGTTTTATGACGTTTTTCCCTTCAAGGTCATGCACAAATTTTGCAAGGCCAATTCCATGTGAACAAGCCTTACTATTTGAGTTGCAGTTGAAGAGGTGTTTCTCACCTCACTTCACGAGGTATTGATGGTAAATCCTGGTAAGCAGATGACATCTGCTTTGTGAATTTGTAGAAATGTTAGGGAGTCCTGGGTACTGGGCCCAGGCATTTTGGACCTGTCCAATCCTGTCCAGGTGTTGCGAGTGCCACGTCGTCAGCAACGCCTGCTTTCTGGCATGATGCCTTTGGAGGATTCCCAATGTCACTTGGAATCACTGGGGCACTGTCTTTAATCAATCCCAGGGTGAAGATGGATCGGCAACTCATATGGTAGATTTGAAACACGGGTATCGTTGCACTGCGCGTGTGCGAGATCATGTAAATACAGTGTCACATGGGGTAACGTATTGTCGTGAAATCTGATCTCATACGATCGGTTTCTTCCCATGTATTTTGCCGTGGTTTCATTTGACGTAATGTGCTGAGATGAACTGTAGTGTCATGTAATGGAATGTAACCTGTGCGTATGCACGAGCTCCTTGGTTTGCCAACATTACTGAGACCAGCAAGCCTTTGCTCAGTCCGACTTGCCGGTCACCAGAGGTTTGGACATTTTGGACCCTCCTGTGGTCACCTTCGTTCGCATCGCTTACTCCGAGTCGACCCTGGAGTGGCCGCGTGGATTGCACAGTTGTTTGGTCCTTGGTGCAGGTGTCCAGTCAGCCCATGAGAGCACTTCCCAGCTCAACTTCTGAGGTGCTTCTTTGCCTAAGTTCTTTCGTTGGGCTGAAACAAAGCGACTGCAATTCACGTCACTTCGGAACAAGCCCCCTCGATCACCAAGACATACAAAAAGCATCCGAAAATCATCAAAGATCCAAACCTATCCCTGGTGGCTTTGGCTCGTGCATCCTTCTTGCGGCTTCTAGGCATCGTGCGTCTCAGCTCATGGGCTGCCCAAGCAGTGACTGGTGGGAAACTACTGGTAGTTTGTATGATCCCTTCCTGATTCCAGGTGCTGGCATCAATTAGACCAAGGTTTCTGATGGGAGTTTCAATCTCGTGGTGAGGGCATTGAAGCTTACATTCTACGCGGGGATTGTGTACTTGCCCTGCATAATAGGGAACTTGGGCAGGCCCACCTCAGACAAGATCCCAAGAATCACTCAACTTGAGGTGCCGTTGGGATGGGAACCGAGACTCATCAATTTTTCCAATCACCCCTTGAGAAACGGATAGTTGACAGTTTAATTCCCAACAGACATCATCATTGTAAACCGTGACATGCTGTTGGAATCTGTTGGATATGATTCCCATTGATTCCCTACATATTGTTGACATTGACCATTCGCTGCCAGAGTTTCAGCCTCCCAGGATGCAGAAGGTGCGCCGGAGAAGCGCCTTGTTATCCAAAGCGCCACTGGAGATGCGCAATGATCACGAGGTGGTACTCACAGCCATGCAACATGCACCTTGCACTGCTGGCGTTCTGGGCTGGTTGCTGGGTTGGTTGGTTGGTTGCTGGGCGTTACTGCGGTTGATGCCATCCCTCAGATTCCCTTATGAACAGCTCGTGGAAACGTGGGTGGGCTTACGGTTTGCCATGGAAAATGTGGGGTTAAGCATTGAACGGGCGACGGATCACCTGAGACCTGTTGGTAGCTTCAGGGGAATGGTCAGTGGACAAAGCCCCTCCTCGCTTCCATACAGACTCGTTTGTTGGAGGTTGGTCACAACCAGTGATGGCATGAGATGAACATCCGCTGCCACTATCATGGATATGCGCATGTAGGGTATGCATGCTGCATTCATTCATTGCATCACTATATGTATGATGTCGTGTGACTTTCAGTTTTCCTCTATATAGGCTTCGCACCTTGACGATTACATGTTTTTTCTGCTTAGACACTGTGATAAGGTGGTGAGCCGTATGTCACGGATAGCCTTCCATGGTTTTAGCCAACAGCTTGAAAGGCTTGAGAAGCCAGGTGTGGTAAGATTGGTGGTGGTGGTTTGTTGCATCTCAGGATTGTTGATTATGAGTCCTTATCAGACTTCGCTATTAACCAATATTGTCACTTTTGTCCGTTATCATTCACAATCAGCCATGATATGCCATGATTGCTGCTTCTTTACCACAATCATTAACCATGGTTATTGTGGGTGATTCTCTATTCTTATAGGCACCATTGACTATTCTGCCTGCTACGGACCTCCCAAGGATCGTGATGCCATCCGCTACGCCGCGGAGCAAATCATGAACGACCGCGACTTCGCAGCAGCAGTGGCACAGTGGCATGGACAGGCTGGGCAGTTTGTTGTGGTGGGTGCTGGATGCCTTGGGAAGGAGGAAGCCCTGAGAATATCAAGCAAAACTCGAAGCTTGTCATTGTTCAGCAGCAACGGGAACATGCGGGAACAGCGAATCATAGTCAATCAATATTGTGCAGACCAGTGGCTAATACGCATCATTCGCGGAATGGGACAGACGGTGGTGAAAACGAATCATTAGTTGATATGCCGACCCTTTTCTATGAATTTTTAACCCCTCCCGCCACCCCTATGGGATGATTGGGGGTACTTATTTCAAATCTCGACTCTGAGCAGTGTCATAAAAGTTCATGTGCCAGTGAGTAGGGTTCAGCCCTGTCGTGAAATAAATCCCAGCCGTTTCCAATCACAAGGGATTTTTGACATGTTCTGGACATCCCAAATCCCACGAGCTGTTGAAGGGTAGATTTCAGTTTAGAGTGGTTTCTCTTGAGTTTTCATTTTTGACATCAGATATCACCATTGGTAGGCATCCTTAACCACTATCAATCAGCCAATTTCAGATTTGAGTGTTAGCTGTGTCAGCCATGGCTCCGTGGTCTGGTGACAAGGGCTGTTCTGAAAAAGGAAGAGGGAAAGGTTATGGGAAGAGAGGAGATAGAGGAGGACCTGTGACACCGGTGCACTATGGCAATCAAGATCTGCCTGGATGAAAGAAAGAAATCTATTCAGAACATCCGACTGTTGCGATGATTGGGCGCCGTGGTGCACCTTCGGTTTGCACAAGCCACATCGAGGTGAGCGCACTTGCGCCTGTGGCAACCCTCGATGTCTCGTCGCTTCCGGATGAGACCCTTGAGGCGCTGAAAGGTCAGAACATCCGCAGCCCAACGCCCATTCAGATGCAGGTGTGGCCAGCTGCCATGAGTGGCCATGATATCATTGGAGTGGCTCCCACTGGTAGTGGCAAGACATTGGCATATCTTGTGCCTATGATCGAACACTGCAAGGCGCAGAGTCGTTTTGCCCAAGGGGCTGAAGCTTGCAGTGCGGGTGGGGGCCCGCTGCCATGAGTGGCCATGATATCATTGGAGTGGCTCCCACTGGTAGTGGCAAGACATTGGCATATCTTGTGCCTATGATCGAACACTGCAAGGCGCAGAGTCGTTTTGCCCAAGGGGCTGAAGCGAGAAACGACTCAACTGGGCCCATGGGACGGGTTTTGGCCCCCACTCTTGAGCTGGCAAAACAGATCTACTGCACCTGTGGGAAGATCAGGCGAGCAGCCCTTCACCTGCAGTGCATGGTCCCTGGAGAGAGGTATCCCAAAACCGGAAAATACGACATCCTGGTTGCATTTTGTGGGAAACTGTTTGGATTTCTCAGCGACTATCCGAACACTTTTCGATTCAGCTTTTTCAAGCGCACAACCTTTGTGGTTGACGAAGAAGCTGATATGCTTATCCTCAAAAATGAGAAAGCCGGCGAGCAACACGCGACTCAGATTCTGAGTCAACTTAGACCAGACATACAATTTTTGTTTTTCACTGCAACCTGGGACGACCGCTTGCCGGACGCGATCGGAAACATTTGGCAGCGTTCCGGCGACTGCCTACACATTGTTGTCGACGAGAAGGAGCTGTCTGCCTACAAAAACGTGCAGCAATTCTTCCTTCGTAGAAATGATGGACACGCAGATCCAATTGAACCATTGAGTCGCCACCTCAGTTGCTTTTGGCCGCATGATGTTCCCAAGAAGACGGCCCTCTTCAGATTCCTTGCGACTGCCGTCGAGAGTGCTCAGAAGGTGACCCCGGCAATGCGAAGGTTTTGGTATTCACAAACTCTAAGGAGAAGGTGGAAGAACTCCACGATATGCTGAAGCAAAATGAGCTCCCAGTGGAAAAACTGACGAGTGAGGAAGTGTTCAGGAAAGGACCCTCATCGTCGAAAACTTTGCCAATCCGCTCAAGAAAGACCCGCTCATTTTGGTGACCACCGATATGCTCGGACGTGGAATCGATTTCACTACGTGCATGTATGTGGTCCTTTATGAATTTCGGCACCACAAGCCCGGTGTCAGCTGTCAGCGAATATGTCCATCGAATTGGGCGAACTGCCCGCGCTGGCCGCACGGGTTTTAGCGTCACATTCTTGGATGAAGCGATTGGAGATCTCAGACATTGCAGGGACATCAAAGAGGTGTTGGAGGCCTCAAAGCAGCCTGTTCCCCAATGGATCTCGGCCGAAACTTCAAAATTTCACCACCATCTCGCAAAGTACCGGAGTTGGAGGGAGATGGAACAAAGGAACCGACAAGATGAGCACATGGCTGAAGAGGCAGAGGTGCAGGATGCACACGGTGCGCATGGTGTGGACGCGACACCAAAAACAGCTGCATACGGTAAGTACCTCAAGGACGCGGGGATGTTCAAATCGGGAAAAGGTTGGCATGGAACCCCCGCGTCCTTGAGGTACTATTTTGCGCCAAGAGACTGGTGCCCCGTTGATGGACGGTGTGGAAACTGTGAGGCAAATGACTTTCGTTTTCTAGTCGGTCATCGCAGATTGTCACAAAGGACATCTTTCAAAGTAGATCCAACACAATTGATTGTGCGAGGGATATGTCATATGTCTTTGAGTACTCAGGAATCCGTTCCTTCTCGGAGGTAGAAATGCTAGTCTTGAGCGATCGACCTGGC
This sequence comes from Symbiodinium kawagutii, assembly GCA_009767595.1. Lineage (NCBI taxonomy): Eukaryota > Dinophyceae > Suessiales > Symbiodiniaceae > Symbiodinium > Symbiodinium kawagutii. Next base: position 99,760 of record VSDK01004557.1, on the reverse strand, counting down.
TATGGTTTGAAACCACACAACCTGTGGACATTTAGATTCTAAATGTCCACAGGTTGTGTGGTTTCAAACCATAGCCAGGTCGATCGCTCAAGACTAGCATTTCTACCTCCGAGAAGGAACGGAGATCAGCTGGTTGCGTGCCATGCCAAAAAGTGGGCACTTGCCCTGTGGACATTGAGATCAGCTGGCTGCGTGTCATGTCAAAAAAAAACAGCCAATTTCGGATATCACATGATATCATTTCCAAAGTTGTCATATGGCTGTGGGTCAAAACCCCGTACCCCTGGTTCCTCATCATTAACCATTAGTTTGCCTTATTTTTGTTGGTTATTAACCCCCATTATTGGTTAGTTAATATTGACCCATTGCCATATCACTTCCAATTTCAGACATTTGATATCACTTCCAAACTCTTTTTTTCCTCCCAGTGATGTCGTCCATGCCAGGCCTTACAGTTTCTGACTTCATGGCAGGGAGTTGCTCGGCGAACTGCGGCGAGGCCGAAAATCATTGGCAGTTGGTCAACACTTTGGCTTTGAAAGTGGGATACCCCAGCTGTTAGCCGATTTAGCTTTCAACTCTTGGTCATCCCATTCACCAACATAACCAGATGGTTCTATCCTATATAACATGTCCAGTTGGTTCGGGTACAGATGAACGACGAGATGTCACTTATTGCCAGCAAGAAAAGGGACACAACCAGAAGTACTGCTTGGATGTATCAACCACTGGTTGCTAGTTGACTGTGTCCAAGATGTTTCCTATGTTCATTTTACATGAGTTGCTTGACAAGTTTGATTCTGACTTCTGCAGATGGTTGACAGACCGTAGTGGGAATGCCATCAGCCTTGAAGTTTCGCATGTTGCCTATGTGCGTCCTGAAACTGCACAGGTGAACATGCAACTGCTTGACTGGAAATGGGTTATTTTCAAGGTGACACCAGGATGCTACTGGGTTGGACTGCCTATGCAAGTACAGAGTGCACAGTACAGAGTACAGCTGCCCACACTAGATATGTGTGTGTGTGTTTTTGTTCTTCTTTGTTTACGGACACTTAGGCAGATATGTTTCCAAATGTGGGCAAGAGAGGAATGCGCGAGGTATCTCAACACATGGTGGCGTAGTCCCATGTAGACATTTTCATTTTTGCGTTTGTGATTCCGTTTGCCTTAATTTCCGGCTTGCTGCCAACTGTTGTTTTGGTTGGATCAGGCTCTACGTAATGAGTGGTGACAGACGGTCCCCTTCCTGTAGCCCACCAGCCAAAGTCCTACACCTTTTCGCGCCCACTTCAATCATGACTGAAGAACCCCCTGTTGCTGGTGCCATGAATTTCATTGACCCTGTGTCCAGCTGCTGGATGGCTACTTGATATACAGCTTAGGCCATCATCATCATCATCACCACCACCACCATCATCCTCGTCGTCGTCGTCGTCGTCATCATCATCATCATCATCATCCATGGGGACGCCAACTTCAACCATGCCAGGCATCAAGAGTTGCAGCACGGGTGGGTTTCACGCCCACATTTGCCCACGGCTGTGCGATCTGCCTGAGGATCCCGCCATTGTCTTGGCAGCTGTGAGCCAAAACCCTGACGCCATCCGATTCGCGTCGCAAAGCTTGCTTTCTCAGCATGACTTCCTGTGCCTTGTCGGACAAGGGCCAGGGGATTGCAGCAGTTTGCTTGGTTTGAGCTGGTGAATGATGGTTGAAACACTGCTTAATGGTCAAACTCCAGTGAAATGTTTTTGACACTGGCTTACACTGGTTCATAGCAACAACAACTGTCATTCTAACTAAAACCTCTGGCTAACGTTTAAACTCCAGTAGGTTCCGTGCCATTTGCTCAGAGTTGGGGCTCTTGCATCGGCACATCGTGGCTTTCCCTGGAGCATCAGGATTGATGCCATCAAGTGCAGCAAGGGCCATGTCTTGAAGCATCTGGGCCCGGCGGCCCAGAGCTGCACCGGGGTGACGTTGGTTGTTCTGCCTGGTGACCCGTGGGAGTTCAGTCGGCAAGCAGCGAGTAACACAACGGTTGGTTGTTGGAGGTGACGAGTGCTACCATGTGTTTCCTCACCCAATAGGTTTACAGTGCCATAGTTTGATTGCTAACCAGCACGTTGCTACGAGCGGATGGGGTCAGATTGGGTGTTGAAACTGATTCAGGTCCGTGCCAAGTGATAGAAGTGGGGTCAAACCTGCAAAAAACCATGGGGGTTGAACACAGGAAGCCTGTGCTGAAAGAGCCGTATTTTTTGAATATGGAATCCAGGAAGGTTGGTGCTGGAGGTCTTCCCTTACTCTTCCTGCGGTGTTTTCACGTGATCCTGAGAATGATCGCCGTGTGCCCTGTGGCGATTCCTAAGTGAGCCACACCCCCGCAGGAGGTTTCACACCACGTCACGCAAGTAACAATCACAATATCAATCTGATGCCAAACCGTGATCGACTTGCAAAACACTGAGGTTTTCCACGGTTTTCCTAGGGTTTTCCATGGTTTTCCTAGGGTTTTCCGATGTTTTCCTAGGGTTTTCCATGGTTTTTCCTATCCTTTCTGATGGGCACCCACAAGTCGTCCGCTGCGACTCAGGTCGCCAGGTGCGAGAGAATCGGGTTTTGCAGAAGGCCGCTGTGGGCAGCAACTGGTTGATGCTTGGTGGCAGCCATTGGATGCACCCTGTGGATCCCTGTGGGGGTCATGGTAACCCAGGATGAAGCGAGCCACCCCTGGTTGATGATCACGAGCCGGGGGGTTCCCATGGCTTAATGGAAAACCAGTCGGCGAACTTGGGGGATACCCCCTATGATCATCAACCAGGGGTTTATTAATCCTGGGTAG
>VSDK01004557.1:78802-96379 GCA_009767595.1 Symbiodinium kawagutii | reverse complement strand
GCGGATGACAAAGTCACAGGCTACTGGACGACGGCCAAAGGCAAGGCGACAAACATCACCGCAGACGGTTGACACAGAAGTCGCAGAAGTGGGGATCAGATACCGAACTTGTGGTCGAAACAGGACAAGACAGAACCAAACCTTCAAAAAAACTCAAAATGACGTCGAATATCATCGAATGATCTAAAATTTGTGTATGGAACCAAAGATTGTGCAGTGAGTTTACAACATTTGGTGTGAGTCCAGATTGAAGTGCATGTGTTTGTCTGTACCAGCACATATACACACATATACATGTATACATACGTCCACCCAACATAATGTGAGGCTTGCTTCAGCTTATAAGTAATGTACTGTGATGTAATGTGGTGCATGCATGTTTACGTCGTCCCAGTCTACCCATATGATATGTATATCCATATTGTTGGGGACTACCGTGCTCAGGCGCAATTGGGTGACCAAGCATGTCTTGGTACGATATAACGCGTCATCCACTTATCAATGTTTTTTTCTGCAATTTTCTTGCATGCCCTATGTAGTTTGTCATCATTTGAGCACCAAGCTTACAGCTTTAAAGCATATCTCTATATCTGAATGTGCATGTGTGTTTGGTTCTTTGTATGTTTCTCTATCTAATTTGATCTCTTCCATCTAAATGTGTGTATATAATTATATCTATCTATCTATATATGCATATTTATTTATTTATTTGATTTTGTTTCTTTATTTGCATGTGCTTTACACGTCGCCGCCACCCATTCCCCCAGGTGATGACCGGGAGGTGGTCTTTGATGCCGTCGCCGCGCACGGATGTGTGTCCCGGTGAGTTGATGTTCGAGGTACGGATAGCTATGGTGGATCATGGTTATATATGGTTATATATGGTTATATATGGTTATGGTCATTGAATCAACCAACCAGTGGTTAACTAGCTGGTTAATGGTTAACAATAGGGGATAACAACTAGCAACTATAGGGATATACCAGCTATATATGGCTATGGGTCAATATTAACCAAACAATAATGGGGGATAATGACCAACAATAATAAGGGAAACAATGGGTAATCATAGGGGAACTGGGGGTACAGGGTTTTGACCCACAGCCATATATGGTTATGGTCATTGATGATGGTTGATGATGGTTGATCCTACAGTTACGTCCTTTCGATTTCTAGGAGGCTCAATGAAGGTCAGCCCTGCCCTGAGGAAACACCAGAGGTTGACAGTTGGGTTGTGTTGAATCTGTTGGTTTCCGGTGGATCATGGTGATGATAGTTGATGATAATTGTTGATAGCTGATGACTCAATCAAGACTACCACTGGATGTGCAGCTGAGGTTGGTTCCCTGGTTTTCCCATGGCAAGTCTGTGGCCGTGCGGTGAAACTTTGGTGCCCAGGGCCCAGGCATTTTATGTCCAAGTGAATGGCAACACTGCAGGGTGTGCAAATATACCTTCATGTCCATGTTCATTGTCGGATAGTGAATTTCATTTGTTTCTGGTAGGATGATAGTAGTCCAGCGACGTGAATGAAACTCTAAATCCGTCGCGTTCCAATTGACTTGAAAATGATACCACCATCGTGTAGCTTATGTATGATTACCCCGTGTTTGTTAATTTTGACCAGTCAACATTCTTTCATTTGCTGGTTTCTCTCCATGACCTCCATTTACATCAACGGAATGGTTGCAAATCTATAAACGGATTTCTATCCACGGCATCCTTGGTCGGTTGACATCTCCAGCTTTCAATAGTACTGATTTCAGTGTTTCATCCCTGCTGCATCCGCTGCGGGGGGTTGCAGGGGGTTGCACCAACATGGTTGGCCCTTGTAAGGCTCTTCAACGAATTACTTTGGGGCAAATGCCAACCATTCACTGTGGCAATCATCAAGTTCCAAATTGAACACATTCAGCGTCCAAACCATTCGCTAATAATCAACGACCAGCACTGACTGTTGAATCTTATACATGCTTGTACTCATACCTTATCACATCACCAAAATCTACCAACTGGTGGTTTCTCAAAATTGGGGTACCCCTAAATCATCGAATATCAACCATTTTTATTTCATTTATAGTAAGAAACCACCAACTAAGTCTTCCACGTGGGTCTTCCCAATGCGCGGCGCTTGGTTCGTTCTGAGGCCTTGGAGTTTGCATCGGCCTCGCTGCGCTGTGACGTGGATTTGGTCTGCATGGCTCTGCACCGCAGCAGGGGCGCTGCTCTGCGCTGGGCGGATGACGCTTTGAAGGGGGACAGGTGGGCCATGGTGGGCCAGGGACCATGGGATGCGATGGGCGGGGTCCATTGGTTGAGGTAGGTGCCTTGGTTATGCTTGGCTGGGGCCATGTTGGATTGTCTTAGGGTTGAGGATGGTTGGAGCTGTCAATTGGTGGCCCCCATGGTTCATATACGAACCGATGACACGCTTTGAGCACTGCTCAGGCGAGCAGAGGAGCATGGTCTTTGCGAGATGGGATGGGGCGATATCAGGGGAACTGGTCATAGTTTGATCTTGAGGGCGACCAACGACATAAGAATCGGCACTTGTTGCACAGACAAGAATTTTGTCATTTGATGGAGGTATTGTGTTCTTTGCATATTCCTTACTGCCAGTAGCTTGCGCTGTTTCAGAACATCAGATAAATCGTTCCTCTTGACCTTGCCTGACAGAATTCCGAGGAAGGATCTTGATCAACTAGTGTTGCAAATCGGTCATCCAAGACCCAACAATTTTCATTGATGACGTGATTTCTCGCAATTGGTGGTCGCTTAGCATGACAAGACAGATCAAAATACTGTGGACCCTGCCCCAAATCCAGCTGGCTTCCTTCTCTGTGGATACGCTACATTGGCCCACCGGATTCTGAGATTTGTTTCAGCTGGCCACTAGGATTCCTCTACAGCAGATACCCAACCACCATCCAGTTCTCATTTCGTTTTGGTTTCGCTTAAGGATGCAGGAAGCAAAGCAACCAGCGGAATTATTGGCATATCAATGCATCCACTGCTTAGAGGCACTAGCAATGCTTCTCGGATATACTGTGAAAAGGATGTAAGAGCTCCCCTCGTGCCCACATGTTATTGCGCCCGTTTGGTCGATGATACGTGTGTGAACGGATGCACTGGAGACATGATGATACATGTCTAGAAGTTGGTTAATTTTTGACGGCGTAAGAATCCTCCCATTTCTACACAAACCTCCCGAGCTGCATGGACTTTCCCATGCTTTCACCTGCAGATTTCTGCCAGGGACGTGGTCCGGATCGCCATAGAGGCAGATGCGCTGAACTTGCAATTTGCCTCCGAGGAGGGGCTGGGCGCTGGTGGAATGCTGGGCCATGCTGGGACCTGGGTCCTGGGTTGCATCTTTGCGGCAGATTTTTTCGACTTGCCAGTTGAGGTTGTTTTGAAGTTGGCGAGTCCAGCTAGCAAACAAAACAGGATGAAGCATGAATGTATTTTTTTCCGGCTTTCACCTGAGATTATCAGAGGTCAAAAATTACACAAAGACACTGATGTCAGATGATGTCAATCAAACAATTCAAACTTGAGATGATGGCATGCCAACTGGCAAAGTGAAGGGAACATTCATCGACTATTCATCAAGATCATGGCCCGATACTTACCAATCACGGACTTTGAGCCGTAAATTGTGCAGATACAGGCGCGTGAAAGCTGCAGTGAGATGTCGGGGCTCATTCTTACCGGGAACCCGCAACTGAGCAATGATCTACAAAAGATATGAAGACCCAAGAATGTTTAAGAATGTGAGAATTTATTCTTTAAAGATTGATCAACTAAAGAACTATTCACCTAACAGGTTGCAGATGCACTCTGTACTCCTCAACCTGTCTCGCTTGATGGGAGGCCTCCTGATACTAGCGAGCACCTACCTGGAGATTGGTGACAAATTAATGCTACATCTCGAAATCTCCGTCTCCATGTTTGAGATCAATAAGAAAACCGGTGCTTTGATATCTTTTAGGCGAGCTTGATCCACCTTTGATGGTGAAACATCTGGAGATGGCGATAGCTCTGTTGAACTAACCAGCTGTGGAATGCAATCAACAACTGATAGTGGGATGTTACCTTGGCCAATAATCAGTTTGTTCCATATTGTAAGATTTGGTCAGTAATGGTCAGCAACCAACCGTGGTCAACACTGACCCCCAAAGACTAGACAGCGAGGTTTGACCAACAGTGGACCAACAGCCAACTGGCTAAACATAGAGCATGGTTGCGAGCAGCTTTCATTATTCATCCTTGATCCTCAACAGTCAGTGGCGAAGTGTTGGCAGCCACCATTGAACAATAGTCCAAAGCGGTCAGTAGTTGACAAGTATTTGTCAAAAGTGGCTGTTTGTTAGCCACCCTGGTTGGTTAACGAAGTGGTGGTTTCTCAAAATGGGGGTCCGACCCTGCTTTAGTCTATTTTAGGTTATCGATGTGTGATTTTTGGGGTCCCCCAATTTGAGAAACACCCAATGGTTTATGCCACTGTTGTTTATCATCCCCTGTGATAGATCATTATTGTTATATATATTTTTTGTATATATATATATACATATATATTTATATATATATAATGATTGTAACCCCTATAGTTCCCCTATAGTCGGCAACATTGTCCCATATGATTATCTATTGCTAACCGCTATTCATCATAGTTAGCCAGCGAGAATCCCATGGTTATAACCCGTATAGTTGGCAAAATTCTCCCCCATGATTATCTGTTACCAACCACTATCAACCATAGCTAACCATAGTTGGTCATAGAAAATCCCATGGTTTGAACCTCCTGGTCACCCCCTTGTTGGTCACTCCAGTCGTCCCTGGGTGCACGCAGGAGCTGAGGGGAGATCCCGATCTGGTTTTGGAAGCCGTGCAGCGTACCTTGGCCATCGAAAGGCCCAGGCTGTGCCGAAGGCAGTTGCGGTGGGCGTCCGAGCAACCAAACCATTGGCTTATGCCTATAGTGCCTATATATTGGTTGAGATTAAGATAAAAATATGTCAAGATTAAGATAAAGATAGGGTAGATTTAACAAAGGTTGGCCATTCGATCCAGCAACAGACCCAGTTAAGATTAAGAGCTGGTTTTTAGTTTGGTCTTATACCATAGGGCGATTGGGTTTTAGTTGGGCCTGTTGAGTTCATTCCTAGTTTTTGACTAGTGGCTGAGTTACGTATCAGTTATTGAAAATGTTTTAGTTTTTGCTATTGTTTCTTAATTATTGGTATGTCAAAGTTGACTATGATATTGTTAATCCATTTCGGGGCCCACAAGAGTATTCACATTGAGACACTCCCCCACGGCGCCACAAGATCTGCAGGCAATGGCAACGTCCTGAAGTTTGCTGCCCCTGCGGTGGTGTCAGCTTCGCTGGTGCAAGTGGCCATGCAACAAGCTGGCGGACACATTTTGGATGCTGTGCCAAGCAGCTTGGTCGAAGGAGTTTGCCGTGGTTGGGGTGGCACATCCAGACCTTTGAGATGGAAGATTAGATACATGATGGTTTCCTCCACAAACTTGAAATGACAACTATTCAGAGCAAAAGCACGGACCAGGTTCAGGGTCTTTGTATAGACAGACCCATATTTGTGCTGACTTTTGGATGCGTCATTTGTCGATAGTGGCGACGGTGCCTAGGCAACTTGCGTGAACTTTGCACCATGCAGATGGAGGCTGCTTGGCAAGGACCTATACCTCGATGTTGCAAAAAGCCCTGGACATGGCAAATTGATCTTGTGCTTCACTTGGTCAAGTTGGCCACAAGTCATTGGTCAAAATATTGAGGGAAGGAGATTATTCAATATTATTCATAGACTCGGACCGGCGCATGTTGCTCCACATCGCGGGAAGTTGGCGACACGGCCCTGTGGCCTTATGGTCTTCTGAAGCAACTCGGCAAACATCCCACGCAGTTGGCCAAGGCTCGATTCCACCACCCACATATCGAAAAGACTGGAAAACATACGCAGAAACATGCGTGCGCTCATGTTTTCCGGATGTTTGCCATCGTGAAACAACTGATCCACCTGCAACTAAGGCTGTTGACATTTTCGATGAGCCGTGCTAGTCCTGAGCAGCGAGAGCGGGTCGTGTGCTAGAGTGCCAGCTCAGTGGATCCCATTGTGTCGGAACCTGTGTTTCTTTTTATGTGATTGAATCGAACCCGGCATTAGCCACCAATGATCATGACATCCTGTTTTTACAAGGCCATCATCAATCATTCTCAATCAATGACCATTATCAAGCATCATTGACAACTCTGGCCGCCGTGGCCGTTGACTTCCTACGAGAAAAAAATCATGGCTCCAAGTATTGCTGTGGGGCAGCTGTGTACATCCCCCGTCAGCTGCTTGGCTAGCGTGCCCGCATGTGAAACGGTTCCAATCAATGTGAGCTGAAGAGGTTTTGGGGCTTAGTCCATGCGTGTGGGTGAATGTGCTTGCCATTGGTGCTGAGAGAACCAAAACCTGTTCATCGCTGTGGGCCCATGTGGCATGGCTCAAGATGCAGTTAGCTCGTTGGTCAAGGCTTGCTTTAGCACATGATCGCCAAGGTCGTCATTCATGCGGCAACCAACCATAGCAGCCTGTAAGAAACACATTAATATGTTTTTCTTTTCAATCCGCCTGCAATGCATGGAGAGATGCATTGTTGTATCTCCTTATCCACGATAATTCATGGTCCCTCCTCCTAGCTGCCCATGGAGTCCATGGAGGATACAGGACATAGGATGGGCAGGCTCCGGGCTAGCAGGCACGTGCGCCTGACACCCTGAAGAAGTTAATGCTTTTCTCCGTACATGGGATGGTTCTTGGTACAGTACCAACATTTGTGGACAAATCCCGTGTATTTGGCACAAGGATGCACACGGTCAATAGGCTCAGCTCCTGTAGATCATATCCATGCCTACATGAGCCTACATGTACTTTGCGACAAAACTCTCACATCTTTTTGGTCGAAGATCTCATTTGAGTCACAAAATCTTTGCTCATGGATGCTCCAGGAACCTCTTTTCGCAGCCACCTCAATATGTTGCATGGACTCTCCGTTCGGAAGCTGCTCCCCCCGTAGGATTCCTCCACAAGACCTACCCCTTCAAGAAGCGGCCGCAGGGTCCAAAGTGAAGCTGGCGAGATGGGCAAAGTGCCAAATCGAGGACAATAATGGCTTGAGAATGGTCAGAAATGGTTAGTAGTCAACCATGGTTAGTAATGGCTAGAATGGTTAGTAATGGTTAGTAGCGGTTATATAGTAACAATGATGGTCAACAATGGTTAAGCAATAAGCAATGATTAGCCAGTATCAACAATAAGGAACCGCCTTTGGTAATGGTCAATTGTCAATGATAAGTAATCAATTTGTAGTGGTTAGTTAATCATTCCTTGTCAACAGTTTACTCATCGTTAATGACGATTAGTACATAATGATTTGCTAGCAATGATTAACTATGGCTGATAATGGTGTGCAATCAAGATTAGTGATCATGATCAAAGATGGCTAGCAACAATGGCGGGTTGGCTAATGGAGGTTCTGCCAGCTTGTTTTTCATGTTTTTTTAGTGTTATTGTTTTCTATTATGTATGGGAACATCTACCACACACCTACGAGTAGAACCAATCATCAATCCGGTCTGGAAACTGTTTTGAATGAGTTGATTCAGAAGCGTGCATGCCAACTGCATGCAGGAACTACAGGACATATCTGAAAAATCAAGTGTGAACAATCAAGTTTGTCCAACAATGCTGAAGTCAATGCGTGACCATGCACATCTACCCACTTTGGAGTACCACGGCGCCGTGCCAGTGCTTAGGCAGCTGCCGGCGCTTCATGCCACGCTGGTGCGCGCGGGGTTGAATCAGATCTGCCACTTGGATCCGGCGGCCATCAGTGGCCAGCACCAGTGAGAGAACGGTGTAGGGATGGAGTCACCATGGGATAGCTAGTTATAACCATGGGACAGCTAGTTTTAACCATGGGGTAGTACCTATTTCCAAGGAAGAAGAAAGGCATGGCAGCAACTCCGTCCGGGAACTCTGCGGAGTTGACAGGCGTCTCTTGTGACTTCTCGTTGGTTGGAAATTATGCTGAACCACAGGTGTTGTGGCACCTGGAGGGCGCTTGGAATTCTCATCCGCTTATCGCGAACTCCCCAAGAGGCTGAATCCAGTGCTTGAATGCTGAAACTGGAACCTTGGGGGCTGGGTAAACCGGACTTTTAATGGATGAACTACCGACAGTCGATTCATGTCTAGGAGTTCCATCCACCAGCCTTACATTTGTACTGCACATGGTTTGATTTTGCTGTGGGTATTGATTCATGTCTTAGCTGGTATATTTTTTCTTTACGGTTGCCTGTGTGTTCCCTCCTGCAATTTGCCTACTGCACATCCTAGTGCTTTGCAAAAATATTGCGACAATCAGAAATCATCCAAAGCCCTTGTAGTGAGGTTAGCTCACGAACCATGGATAAGTCAATGGTAGGCTACAAGTAACCCTCAATGACTCGCTTTCTAGAAGATCATGATTATAGTTTGCCTAATGACTAACTCAAGACTGCAATAAGCCACAATTGGTTATGAGTGATTCATGTTATTTCACCAGGGTGTGTCATCAAATGTTGAATTTGGCCAAACTTGGTGCTTATGATCATTGTCCAATCGCCATCAATAACTCACCGCCAATCACTAGCCATTACTAACAAGCCATCAGTAGCCTGGGATGATGCTTGAAGATGCTTACTTCATGTTTGCTATCAACAGCACATGTTATCTAATCAGAGTTGATCATTAATGATTAGAATCATACGAATCATTAAAATTCATTGCCAGTTCACCACGGGTCATTTAAATGATAATAGTGGAATCCAATAACTGGATTGATTAATTGGAGTTATATTATCAGTTGTTTCCACTCAATTCCTATGATAGAACCAGACGCGTGATCATTTCACAATGTTGCTAGGAAAATCCACGTTGGAAACTCCGGAAACCCGGCTGTTGTACCAATGAGAGGGTGTTCCAACGTCGGCTTTCCCATTTTTAGCCACCAAGTAGAACTGGTTGGTGGTTTCAGACATGTTTGATTTTCCATAGTAAGTATGAAGAATGGTTGGTTGACCACGCTTTGCTACAGCCCTTAGGGCTTTGAGTTGCAGGGAATAGTTGGTTCCCTGCCCCTGAGCCTCGGTCCCCGCAGGAAGCAAAAAAAGAAAATGGTTGGTTGACAAGCATATGTTTCATAGGGATGGTTCAGCCACCAACCACTAGCCATTTTCATGTCATTAACCATTACTAACCACCAGTTAACCATGGGTGGTTCAACCACCAAGGCTCTCCCAACCACCATCCCATGGCGCTAAGGTAAGGTGCCCAGTGCCCCGGCTCCATCGCGCTTCGTGCGCGTGCCCGGGGGCTGGCGGCCTCGGTGTCGGCCACTTTTGGAGGCTGCGGTGGCTAAGGCGCGCGGCTGGGAGTCGGATGCAGCACAGGTTCAAGGATTCAGTTGATTGAAGGACGGTCCATGGCCCAGCAAACCTCCTTGAGAAGGCGATAGAAAAAAAGGGATGGTCCATGATGCTTTCTAATTTGTAGCCTGTTAATTTCTTCATATTTCTTCATTCAACTATTGATCTCGTCTCATGTTGAAGATTGTTGGTTCAACTTTTATATTCGCTGTTGGTTAGTGGTGGTTAACCATACGTTTATTGGGCATGCAGGATGGCTATGTGGGTGTTTGAGGGTCCAGTCATCGCGCATGGATTCGGCGCCAGGAGCCCACGTCGCCCATTTCCAGCAAACCATCAGCTGAAGGCTGTCGTGGCTGGGGGGATCAGGATGAGCGTTCCATCATGAGTGGGACTAGTATCTGGGATGGTTGGTTGGTTGGTTAGGTAGCTCGTGGTTTTGAACGTATTTGGTTTTCCCCAAATATCTTGGATGGTTGGTTGGTTGACTACTATTTTTTGGGATGGCTCAAACTCACCGACCAGGGTATTCTGGTTGGTTGAGCTTGCTAAAGGTTTGTCCACCATTGTGACATTATGATGTTTCATGTTTGATTGTAGGGCGAAGGTTCGGGATGTAGCTCCAGCCATCACTCATTAACAACAATGATTGGTCGTCAGGACAGACGAGTTGTGTGTATGTGAAGTTTCGGTGATGTCAATTGTTCAGCTCCTTGTAGAGGGGTTGGCCATCAAGCTCCCTTGAGTTGAGCTGTGCATGGCCTAAGATCAGTTGGTTGAGTTGATGATACTTTCAGTTGCCACCCGAACATGATCTTTCGAAGGATTTGCTCTTCAACGAATGCGGAACACGCCCAATATCAGAAATGCCATGAAGTGGGTGCGCATGCCCATGCTATGAGCATCATAGGAGCAACTCAATGGGCAAACTACCACGCACATACATGTTTGGACAGGTTGGTGCATAGGGGTAACGTGTTTGCATCGACAACCATGAATGTATAATAAGTATGAGGGTACGTTGAACTGTTGACAAGTTCATGATACCCATGTGTTTGCATACCCTCGTACATACCTTCATAGTTACACCTTCTATCTCATACCATCATGTTTACACGCGCACGCAAATGTATATATATATATATATATTTATTTAATCTATTTACTTATTTTTTATTTACTTACTTGCTTATTTATTTGTTGATAATATTTATATATATATATATTTATTTATTTATTCATTTATTTATTTATGAATTTATGAAGGTATTCTATTGAACACACACTATATGTACATTATGTATTTATTGATATATGCTATGTCTATGTATATGTGCGTAGGTGCTTTAAATGCTGGAAATGGAGCACTTTGACTGAGCGCCGCCAGGTGAAAGCTCCCCCTGTTGGAGCGTACCCCAAAGGTCCCTCAAGACCAACTCGGACGGAGCCGCGGTGCCTTGGACGGGGGGAACGTGTCGCACATGGTGTGGAAGTTGTCTTGTTGCCACGTTGTTGTTGGCTTATGGTCTTTGATGATGATGATGATGATGATGATGATGATGATGATGATGACCCTGACTCAGAATACATAGTAGAGCAGTTTTTTGAATTGAGCTGACATTGGCAAGAGTGCCCTTGCAACCTGGAATGGTTGTGAACGGATGCGATGCCCACTCCATGGTGAACTGTTCGCCGGTTCGCTGTTCAGCACCAAATTCTGGGAGCTCAGGTTAGTCATGTGCAAACGATGCCCGCGGGACGGTCTGCACTTTCTCGGCCCGATGGGTTGGAGAGAGAGAAGCGCCCATATAGGCCCGGGTCATGGGTTGGGCAGTAAGCATATTGAAGGTGCGAGCCTTTTTGTTTGTGTTTGCTGAATCTACTTTCATGACATATGTTGTGATTTCATGTGATTCCCATGTGAAAAGGCAAGTATATAAGGATATTTTTTTACGGCGCGGCACGACCAACATGACATATGTGCTCGCAGGAAATGGTGGTGTTGTGCATGTGTGTGTGTGTGTGTGTTTGTTTGCTTTGCTCAGTTCATCGATTTACCTGAAGAATCCTGCATGGCTGATAGACTGAAGCATACTACTCTACACGTACAGATGCAACTGCCTGCTGCTTGAACGATTCATGAAACCACGCAACAACTACTTGGCAATTATCTACCTGTTCTTACTCATAGCATTGCCAGGTTTTACTGCCTAGCGATCTGATATTGCTGGACGCAACCGCATGCACCAATCATGTTTGCCTCCAATTACTCGTGGCCGCATCCACAGCCACATTGGAGCATGCCACCCTCCTTCGCACTGATTTCCGTTTGTGATTGCCTTGATGCTGCTCGCTGAAATCAGGAGAGACCCTCATTTAGCCAAAGAGCTACGCATGTGGCCGCAGAAGTTTCTCAAGGACTCACCCAGCCTTGGAGGCTGATCAACCTGTGACCGAAACTGTGTGTTTTGGTGGTGCGCGTGTGTGCCTTTTATGCGTTTGCATGTACCTGAGCATGTTGCACCAACGCAAAAACATTGGGGTAGACTGCTGGATAGGTAGACCACTTAGTAGATGGCCCAAGCAGTTTCGGTAGGGAACGGCACCTTTCGCCAGCTAGAGGGTTGCTACCAGCTGATCAGATCCAGGGCAGCTCCAGGAGCAAGAGAAGAGGTCGGATGCTCTCAAGGCCACAGGCGATGTGTTGGACACAGCTACTGGGCTGCAGGGCCTGAGCAACAGCGTCCACAGCTACTTTGTGTGACCTGCCATAGTGGGGGGTAAGCCCTACTTCTTCCCGTTGTGCGGATGTTTGTGGTAAGTATTGGGCATTGATCAACCTCCAAGAAAAGGATTCTGTATGTAAGCTGCACGCGGCGGGCCAGTCAAGTGGGAACCAGGCATTGAAACCAGTGCCAAGTGCTGGGAACGACAGGGACACCCGTCCAACTACAGGGTGGATTAATGGATGGTTCATTGATGCTTGGTGGTGCTGATCCGACTGGATTCAATGGTAGCTATATGTCCAGCATCACCAGATCCCAGCAGTGGATGTTGACCCGAGACCTGGATAGACCTGGCAACTAGCTGGTTGATTGTTGTGATGAATTATCTTACCTGTTTGGTACAGTATGACTGGGTATCTTTTAGGAACCGATTTGGTTGGCTGGTTGATTGGTTGGTTGGTCAAAAGGCTACGGTTCAGCCTTGGTGAGTAAGCGGTGGTTTTGCGAGAGTTCATGGTGAGAATTCGGGCTGTCGGAAGCCAATCAGTTCTTGTTGTCTCAAGTCTACTCTTCGTGCTTGGCTTACTATTAGCCCATGATGAGCAAGTCCTTGGATTTATTGATTGGGGGGAACAATTTGGTAGTAAGCCCTGATTTTGGGGGATACCCTCTATTAATCAACCTCCAGGGTTGGCATTACATTTCCGGATCTATGGGCCGGACTGGTGTCCAGTTGCCTCAGGCAACCGAGCAATTGCTTACAACAACAAAACGGCAATGTTTGCCAAGCATTGCCAAGCTAGATGCACAACCTCATTTCCCGTGCCAGTACAGAAGCCTTGGTTTTATGACTAGCTACCTGGTTTTCTCAAGGGGGTCGTTGCACTGGCTCTCGCTGTGTTCAACGCCCTTCCTCAACGGTTGACGAATGGCAACTGCCGGGGGTGCGGTTTTGGCATGGAACTCCCCCACAGCATCCCTTAGACCATCGAAGAGTTGAAGCACCTTCCCAAGACCAGCAGCAGCGCCGGAAGCAGCAGGTGCAGTGGGGCTCCAACTGCTGGTGGATTTGGATAAATGAATTATATAATGGTTAGTTGATGGTTCATATTTATTGCAATAGTTAGTTTAATCAGTTCTGGTGAATTTAATGTTTAATTCACTGTCAACTGATCGTTAATTGATGGTTGCTTGCTGGTTACTTGCTGGTCAGCAGTTGTACAGCTGTTTGGTCGGGTGATGAACAGCCCGATGGGTTAAGGATGGTCATGCTGAATGATGCTTATGGATAGCTCACCATGAATAAGAGGATGGTTAACCATGGCTACGACTTTCTGCAATGGGTGAACAACCATTGTGCAGCCATGAGTCGAGGACTAATGATGATATAGTCAGTTCATTGTAGCGTTGAGCCATCGCCCATTTTGGGGGGAAGAGTTGCCAGGTTCCATGAGCATTTAAAGATCAAAATTCTCAAAGGAGTTCCTCCAACTTTGTGCATCCAGAGCATCCTCATTCTCAAATATCCCATCCAGCATTGTGGATTGGCATCGCCTGTGATTCAACAGCCACCTATATGTTGCTCCCTGGGTTTGGTCATGACGCGTCATCATGGTGTTGGTTGCATGCTCACAGGTTCCTGCACGCATGTGGAAATGTGCAATGCGACCCGGCGAGGCGAAGCAGTCCAGCACCCATGGTGCAGCAGACGATTAATCCTCGAAGGGGGAGCCTCTTGGTGCGGTCACTAGGGATCTGGGGGCTGAGCTTCGTCAGATGCTGAGCGACATTAAGATTCGCGATGAACTGGCCATGTTTGAAGGGCAAAGACCTGCCATTTTATCGCTTCATGGTGTAACTGGCCAGTAGTTACTATGGATCTCCCATAGTGCCATTGAAATCATCCACTGATGGTGGGATACAAGCGGGTTGTCGACCCCCTCTTGGCCGATTTGCACCCCCTGAGATGATTGGTGACATAGAACCGCTCGTGGTTGAGATGAAGGAAGGTGGTCACGTTTTGCGCTTTGATGATTGGCTGAGCACCTAAGCGGAAACAAAGGTGAACTACCAGAAGGCATGCCTGGGTGTAGGTCGGGTGAAAGTGCTGATAAGGAGTATCTAGGCCGGTTTGGCCCGTGTCACTCTGAGAAAGAAAAGATGCGGTTGACTAAATGTGAGCAGATGCGAAATCATGTTTTTTGATGGCTTTGCTAGTCATATACTGTACCTACTTGGAGGTTCACCATTCTAGAGTACTTTAAGAAGTTTGCTTGTTGATGCTTTGATGGAGGTACCCTGCTTTTATCAGATTGTTGCAGCGTCTACCTGCAAGCCCGTCGTGGACAACATCCCCGCATAGTTGGTGATATCTACATTGCTACGCATGTCACGTGCGCACACATGCATTTACATTTGCACATACGTGCGCATGTAATTATGCCTCAATCGTCTCAGAATATCATGCATAGTTGCTTATGTCAAAGTATTGATGTGCGGCACCACAGGGATTCACATCAACAACCCCGTTCCAAACCGCTTTTATTCTTATACATCAATGTACGTGTTTGCACCACTATTGCTAGTCCTGTGCGTTCTCCCTCCGCTCTTCACTCCGCTGCCATGCTGCGTATGCTAAGGCCTTCGGCGGGTCTCGGTGGGCGATTTGGCAGAGAAGCCACTCGGACGCGCACAGTGCAGGGCCAGATCCTTACAGAATTCCGGTGGTTGCCTGGTGTAGCAGATGATGAACCCAGCCCATGCCATAGAGACGATTGCTGGAAGGCATCACGGCATGCCACTGGAGAGGGATAAGCATGGAAAAGCTGAATTGCTCAGGTCAGTGCCTGATGTTTACCGTAAATGCGACAGCATATGGCCTTCACCCGTTTAACACAGTTTGAATTTGACAGTCTCAGATCTTGAATCGTGCAAGTCGCGTCGCCTGAGCAGAAGACCTGCAGCAAACAGTGGCCAACGAATGTGTATGCATTTTGCACGCGTGCTACACCCAAGATTCGAAGTCGTGGCGGTTCACTGTTTTTCTTGAAATTAGTTTGGGATATTATTTTTTCTAAGTCGTGGCGATTGCAGCGGTTACTTGGTGTTTTGCATATTGTGTTTTTTTAGCATCGTTGTCATGTTTCATTATAATCTGTTGCGGTCCGCTTGTGATTTGGAGTGTTCTCCTTTGTCATGCATTATTCCATTTCTATATATCCTGCAGCATCCTGCCGCTATTTCTGTTGTTCACCTTCCGGTTCTCAGCAATCCCTGGTTTCTTCCAACATCCTGCTGCTGGTGCTGTTGTTGCTGCTGCTGCTTGTACTGCTGCTGCTGTACTGCTGCTCGTGCTGCTGTGCTGCTGCTTGTGCTGCTGCTGGTTCTCGCGCTCTCGCGGGGTTGCTTGGGTGGCGGGAAGTAATTTGGTTCTTTTGGACCTCGTTTTGACCTCGTTTTTGACCTCGTTCGAAGCCTCCACAGGATCCAAATAATCGAAATCACAGAAAGATGATGTTCTGGACACACTGTGCGCCGGGCCTCCTCTTTAGCAGACTTCCTGGAACACAGGGTTTCCTCTGCCCATGCCGGTTGCTCCCTGTGTTGTGACTATTGGTCACGTGCTCTGACTTAGGGCCACCGCCTGGTACTTCTGATGCACGCGGTCCATTGTGAATTGCTATTGAAACTAGGTTAAACACAAAAAGATGATATGTTAAAGAAACCTCCTGAAATCCTAGCGGTCACATGGGGGAACAAGTTGTTGCAAGGTCTCTGCCGTGACAGGGGTCGTGGCGAGCGGTTCCATGGGGAAGTAGGTTCCAAAACACATTTTGCAATGACTTTGGCCCCCGAGTGTAGTTGGTTCGAGAAGTGGCACCTATCATCACCTATCCACTTTTTTTGTGTGGGAACTAAGGCAAGTAGACAAGTGCCACATTCCTCAAAAGTGCATGGCAATAGCATGTTTTGGAAGAATTAAGACAGTGCACTGCCAATCAATCCTTTTCTTGGTTGGTGCCTTTGTTCTGTTTCAAAGTTGAGGGTCACCACGACAAACATAACGAAAATAATGCAGCTAGCTCTAAGTAGAGGAACTCAAGCTGAGTCAACAACGATCCAAACTTGGATAGGTGATGATAAGTTTAAACATAAATTAATGAATTCCCCAACTAATTAGTTAGATGTTCCCGCGTTTGGGATGTGAACATCCCCGAGCTTGCAACGGTTTCCACCAGCGTCGACCTCCAGGCTTCGCAGGGCCTCTTTAGCCTCGCTGGCCATCTCTGATCACGCGGAAAGTGAGTCCGGAGGCGCCCCTGGCGTGCTGGGAAAATGCCATGGCACCATGGATCTTGGGAGGTTTCAAACTCGTAGGGTTAAACCCAAAGGTATTGATGGATCAATAGGGTACTGACCATCATCGTAAGGTGGCTTGGTAACTGTAACCCTCAAGACTGTGGCGTTGATGAAGTAATAAACAGTCATTTTGAGTTTTGACTCCGACGAGCCCATCTTGAATCACTCCTAGTACATTTGAAGCAATCCTTGGTGGTTCAGGAGGTCCTTTCACTGTTGCCATCTACCTAATCCGCACACTCCAGATATGATGATTGGATATGGGAAGCTTATAAATAGACACCAGCCCTTACTGCAAGTCAACATACTCATACCCTCATTGTTACTTGGTGATGTTCCCACAAAATGATACCATGATTGATGATCCATGATCATGGTTAGAAGCTATTGAACCAGTACTCCCATGATTACATTTTTTTAATAGCAGATGTATCCGCCATTTTGCAGGTTTTTCCGTGCGCATTCAATCGCATACATTGGCATACAGCATACATACATTAATGTACAAAGGTTACTCCAAATGCTGCCCAATCCAATTACACACCCATATTTACATTTACACATGCAAACTTGATATGCCTTGATTATATTTACATATTCTCCACCGATGCCCAAAACCAGTAATTCCCACCAATACATATACATATGTATGTTCGTTTAAGTATGCAGACATTTCAACTGTATCCCCCCACATTTTTCCACACACATATCTGGGTGTTTCTCAAAATGGTGGTGCCCCAAATCATCCCTGGTTTTAGCCTGCTTTAGTCTGTTTTCGACGATCAGTGGCGATTCGTAGGGGTCCCTCAATTCGAGAAACACCCATGTGAACATGAAAGTATGGATCTCCACATCTCTTTCTGCACATACATCCATCTTGATAGTTCTATGAGTTCTATGTTTATAGATCTATATATTTGTAATTCAAATATTTACATTTAACATCATTTAACTATCTATATATATATATATAAAAATTGGTTTATTCATGTATTTATTTATCCCTCTTT